>JASVEL010005104.1:0-140505 GCA_032618575.1 Nicotiana noctiflora | reverse complement strand
GCACACCCCTAGATTTATGTGTCCCTTACGTAGTATTAGTTCTTACAAAATTCATTATTTTATTCTTTTTAATCTAATACTCAGTATGGGTGAAAAAAGAATATTGAAAAATGGAAGAAAATTGAGCTCTCATGAATCATGATAAAACAAACTCGCATGACTGCATTAAGTATGAAACAATTTGTTATAAACTAATTAGGAGTATTTGTTATTTATAGGTATTGATGTACATTATTCAATTGCATAAGATCCTCTTTGACGTATGAAATAATTAGGACTACAAAATAATATAAGCATATACGTGATATGATCAAATAGTAACAATATCCAAATTATCTTTTTAATGAAACAGTCAATTTCTTAAAGGTCATAATATAGGGTTATCACGTAATTTATAATCAATTAGAAATTAGGAAATGAGAATATTGTCGTCGAGTATGATATTTGGAAGCTTCTTTACAATTTTATTACTTATAATGTTTACGTAGGGCAAAATATATTTTTAGTATGTAGAATATTTACAATATAAAATTCTTGCAAGATAGTAGATGTGATATGTATCTTAGTGGAGTAACATTTTTTGTGAATGAGAATAGATTAATGAAGCTATGGCCAAAAAAAAAAAAGTTTACACCATTTTTAACTTCAAATGAGATATTCAAGTTCCAAAATATGAATTAGCTTACGAAATTGTGCTTCTTTGGTAATGATTTCAACGTCGGAAGAAAAGAAAAAATGTCCTATCAGAAATAATCTTAGAAATTTGATCAACTTTCATGCACTTGAATAATTAAATTACTTCAAAAAGATAATTACATTAGATAAAAAAATTAATATCTAAGATTTTGCCTAAATTCTAAAAATTTCAAGTTTAGTTGGGATATGGCGAAAAAAAGCTTTACGTTGGCTTTAATATTCTTCAAAGCTGAATTATTAATTTAAATAGATAATTTTAAATTCACTAAAATTAATTAATTTATTATTTAAGACTTTAAAGTTAACTAATAATATCTTTTAAGTGTAAATTTGTTGAATAGTTTGTCTGTTGAATAACTTGTCGATTGCTTATTCTTTGCATTCAAAAGATCCAAATGTTAGCCCCCTTCTAAGTTTTATGCATCAAAATAATACTTAATGGGCAGTTCAAATTCATTCACCACTGTATAAACAAAGTTTTAGGTAAGATACGATTACATTACAGACTATAAGCACATACATTATATATCTAATTAACTTAATTAACTTGTTAATTATTTTAGATTCAAATTTGACCAATCAGTTCAATTCAAGTAATATAGTAATGTAATAACAATAATTTTCGTATTTAGATGATTATTGCACTTTTCACATGAATATCATTACGACAATTCTTTTTGTTCATGTATATGTAATTTTCTCATTAATTTAGTTTATTATTTCTTCATATAAACAATGACGGAACATCTATGTGACATTATTAACGTGCAACGCACATCCGTACAAACTAGTTTAAATAAACTCAAAGAACACATACGTAGTCTCCATTTAAATGGTGATCGATTTATGTGGTTCAACCGTGGATAGAGGGTGGCTAATGAAAGACTATGAAGTACATAGGGGTAACTGTTTAGCTAAAAAATTATTGAAATATTTTGCAAGCTTAGAAAATAATCAAAAGATAATAAGGATAAATCGTAATCAAATATAATCTGACCTAGAGGTTAGATAGATGATATTGTAGTTCTAGATCTCATAGATAAAGAAAATAATCGTAGCTTAAGAGAGAAGCAATTGTAGGAGAAAGAGTAGAGATAGAGAGATAAATTGTATTATTCGAGAATAATCATGATGCATGTTATAATGTGAAGGTCTCCTTTATATAGTAGGAGGCCTTCCTCGAAATAATCAAAGGAAAAGTACAAAAGTAGGTGGCTTCCGCTCAGTGAAGAAGTTAAGTTCTAAATGACGTTGCCTTTTAAGTTCTAAACGACATTGCCTTTACCCCCACGTCCGGGCCGTGCCCTCACTTTGGTCGGCATCTACTCATGGGGCGTACCCGTTAATTATGGGGACGTTGAGGGCCAAATTCGATCCCATAAAGTTAGTCCCTTCATTCGTTGAAGACGTGCCCGGTGGGCGTCTTCAATGGACGGAATTACAAGCCTCGTTTTAAGAGATTTTGGCCACATCCTCGTACTTTAGCAAGAATGAGACAAAAATACACGACACAGTTGAACCGTTGACGTATGATCTCTTTTCGGAATGACATTATCAGTCGCATGCATCATTATTACTTTTGTTCCCAAGGTGGTTCAGGTGGTGATATGGTTTTCTGGTTTCCGCACCCATTTTGGTCATGCCTTTTCGATTTCTATGCAATCTTAACCTATAAATAAGGGAAAGGTTTGAACTGATTCATCTTTCGGACCTTTGGAAAATATTTCTCAACTTTTTTCATTGCCTTTCTCTCCGATAACTGATATTTTCGTGTGAGACTCTCATATCTCTCTAAAGCTTTATTTCTTGCAATAAGCACTTTCTTTATTTCTTTCTTAGACAAAACATCATGGTAAAATGCCAAAGTAGTAAGAAAATCAAGGTTACCGCCCCATCTAGGGTTCTGCCCTCTTCTGGCGGCGAAGAGGATAAGACCGGAAATGTGCTCGTTCCCCTATCTATGGAGAATGTGCTTCCGAAAGAGATGCACGTTTGAAGCAATTTTAAAACGAAGAGCGCATTTATTCCTTGGGAGCATAATGAACTGCTGCAATCCCACTTATAAAACCTTCGATCAACATACAACATTCCAGGTCATGTAGAAATGGTTCTGGCTGGGATGAACTATGCCAATGTGCATAGGCTTGGGTTTTGTATTTTTTATGATTATCCATTTAGGATCGGATACAACCTACCATTTAACCCTTTAGCGGAGGAGCTATGCCGCTTTTACAGGGTGTGTTCGACCCAGCTCACATCCTATACGTTGAAGGTGTATAGAATCCTTACTACGTACGCGGCCATGGCGAGGAGCGAGGTCTCGGTTCATCATCTTCTGCAGATGTTCAGCCCAAGTTACTTGAGGCGTATCGTGCTCCATTTGAAGAGTCGTGGTACGAAGAGCTTTGTAGTCAAGTCTGACGATAAGACCCACTGCGGCTTTTGGAAAAGATATTTTTACATCAGGACGGAGCAACTAGTATCTGATCCTGAAGGGTTCCCAAAGAGGTGGAACTCAGAATGTAAGTATCCTTGTGTGGATTTTGTGATTAATTAGGGTTCTGACTCTTCAGCTGTTATGACTTCTTTTTTTTTTTGTAGTGGCGGCTTCTCCACCCCGGTCCATCGAAAATATTAGATCGTGGGTGGAGGGGTTGATACCATACGCGGAGGAGTGCCGCATTTGGCCCGCATTCCGTAATCAGTACGGCCCGCCAGGTAGTTTTTTCTTATTTTGTCTTTGGTTTCGAAAGGCTCTTAAATATTCATTACATGACTTGCTTGTGTTGGCAGGTCGGGTTGTTTCTAGAAGGAAGAAGACCGTAGTTTTCCTGTCTAGGGCGGAGGTCGACTCAGATGATGAAGTGCTATCACGCGGTTCGCTCAGTAACGACGCTCATGTGGGTTCTCAAGGGGCTGTGCCGATAGCGGTATCTGAGTCGGCTCCTGAAGCTGTGCCAGTGATGACACCTGAGGCCGTGCCTGTAAGGGTGCCTGAGGTCACACACGTTGATGAAGTGGTTCTCTCAGAGCCATTGATAATTGTGATCTTTACATGTTTTATACCCATTCTTGCCTGAGCTTTATTTATGAATTTTCATAAATTGGTCCCAAAATGCTTACAAATTGCGCTTGATTGCAAGTTTGAGCGACAAGATGACAAATGTCAAATATCGGCTAAAAAAAGAGTAAAATCTGCCAAGTGACAAAATACAAGTGAAGTAGGGAAACAAATAACATGTGTGGTCTGAACTGATATGTCAGGCGGCCGTGCAGGAGAGTTGAGAGGTTGAATCATTTTAAGGCCAACTTGCGCGGTCTGCACTGCTTTGACATGCGATCGCAAAACAGTTCAGAGACCATGCAATTTCCAAGTCAAGATGCGCGGTCCACACTCCTTTTTAAGCGGTCTGGGCCAACGAGTGTTTAGAGACTCAAACATTCAAAGCAAAAGCCCACGCGGCCGCACACCTAATCAGTGCGGTTCGTGTGGATGAAGTTCAAAGTGGGTGGATTTGTACCAAAACACCTACGCGGCCGCACACCACTTCAATGCGGTCCGCGCCCATCACCCTACATGGCCGCGCGTCACATTTGTGCGGTCCGCGTACCCAGTGTCAAAAGCAAGATATGAAGACCCAAACCCCTAACCGCGCTAGAACCTCAAGGGTATTTTTTTCGGTTTTTCCTGTATAGTATAAATAGAACATTTTACTTTTTTAGGTTAAGTTCGGTGTATCAGATAGCACCTGAGCTCGTGACTTCAATTGTTTAGCCTATTTTGGGCAATTTTATCTTGTATTAACGTGGATTTGAGTAGA
This sequence comes from Nicotiana noctiflora, assembly GCA_032618575.1. NCBI lineage: Eukaryota > Viridiplantae > Streptophyta > Magnoliopsida > Solanales > Solanaceae > Nicotiana > Nicotiana noctiflora. Next base: position 135,988 of record JASVEL010005104.1, on the reverse strand, counting down.
TTAATATTATAGTTAATTAATATGTCAATTTTATCTTCTATAACTTCAATTTCTATTTCTACTATGTCTAGCTAAACCCATTAGCTAGGGTTGTGGCTCAACCCTAGAGTGGGTAATTAATGTGTGTGATTGTTTAATGCATGAATGATGTTGGGTATTTGTTATTTGGGTTAATCTTATGTTTTCATTAAGATTTGGTAGTTGCAAATACTAAGTTTAGCTTAGTGGGTCTTGACTCTTCTTGAGAAAGAGAGTCTATGACCCCAAGATTAATTCCAATAAGGAATTGGGATGGACCCATAAAAATGGCAGTCCCAATTAACGGGTTAAACCTCGAGAGAGTAATTACCCAACTTGAACCCTAAGTTGCTTGGGCATATTGGCCTACCCAATTGGTCTCTCGAGAGTCAATTGAGCAAAATTATTCTCTCTATCGAGAGGTGTGAGAGTGAGTGCAAAAGTGCAACGGTTATATCATAAGTCCCATAATCATCATTCTTGTATTAGGAATCTCTACCCGTTAGTTGACCGCCTAGGTACATGCCACGATCCTAGTGCCTTTCTCTATATTGCATACAACCTAGAATTGATATCTTAGCATTAAATTTGTAGTAATAATTTGTAGTTTATAATCAAAAGAAAATCAAAAATGTTAGAAGACCAATTAGGAGCCAAAGCATAGTCCTAGACCATACAGACACTCAACTATAAATTGAAGCTCCCAGTGGAAAATTGACCCCGATACTACTATTGGGTAAAAGTATTAGCACCTGCTCTTCCTTAGGTTGAGTACACTGCGGTGTTGTTGCCGGGGAGCTTTACAGTGTTTGACTATTTGTTGGCTAGTTTTGTGTTTTGCTTCTTTTTCCTTCTTTTTACTTACTTTATTTGTGTTAATTCATTCAGGTACCAATGGCTTTAAACGCACAAGATGCTATTAACGTAGGAGTGGAGGATGTGGAAGACATAGAACAAGAAGAGGTTTTACCCCAAGCACAAAGACAGGGTAGAAATGCTAAAGCAAATGTTAATGCTAATGACAACATACCAGACCCTCCTCCACCCCCAGCAAGAGTGGCACCAAGAGTTCTACCCAATCAAGGGTACACAAGTGCAATAGTTCCTCCCCGAATCCGGGCGGGAAACTTCCAAATCACCAATGTCATGCACACTTTGATCGAACAACAAGGGTACTTCACATGCGCTCAGACCAAAATGCATACAAGCATTTAAAAGGGTTTGTGGATACCTGTTGGGAGAGAAAACAAACAAATGTTTCGTAAGATGCACTAAGGTTAAAGCTTTTCCCCTTCTCACTTTGGAGGAAAGCATTGGATTGGTTGGAGAGACTCTCAAATCATTCCATAGCTACATGGGATGAGTTGGCCCATAAATTCATTACCAAGTTGTTTTCTCCTAGTTATATGGTGGCTCTTCGAGATGAGATTTCAAGCAAGATCCGATAGAGCCTTTTAAATGAGATATGTGAGATGTTTCGGTCGATGGTAAAAAAGTGCTCCGACAACAATATGAATGATGTTATGATCCAACATACGTTCTATCGGGGTATAAACACAACAAACCAGTGCATTGCCAATCAGTTGGCTGGTGGTAACTTTATGAAGCTTCCATACAACGAAGCTTGTGATGTTCTTGATGAAATGGCCGATATTTTTTCGGCATGGCAAATCCGGGAAAACGTTCCTCAAGGTGATCCTAATGTCATATATTTGCATAAGAAGTTGCATGATCACGGCCAAGCCATTGCCGAACTTACAACAATAATGAACCAATTGGCTAAGACGCAATTTCAACAAGTTCAAAACCCGCGGCAAGTTAATGCCATGGAGAGAGTGAATATGATGAAAAGAAGGCAAAGGGGGCAACAACAACCTCAAGAAAATTTTGACAACTATGATGATGGTGGTGGATATTCTAATGAAGGTTTTGATGACCAAAGTGAGGAACTCCAATATGTCAACAACTACCAAGGGAATAGAGGTAGTCAAGAGAATTATCAATGGAGACCCCAAGGTAATTGGGGCAATCAACAAAGTGGCAATTGGAATTACAATAACAATCAAGGAGGCAATTAGGGGAACAATAACACGGGGAATCATGGTAAATGGAACGGGGACAACAATTGGAACAGCAATAATGGGGGTCAAGGTGGGTAGAACAATAATGGTGGTCAAAGTAATAGGGGGCAAGGTTGTCAAAGGCCCCCGATGTATCAACAACCGAACAACCCGCATCCGTTTCAATCTCAAGGGTCGAGTTCTTCGAGAAATGACTTGCATCGAATAGAGAACATGTTTGAGCAAATGATGAAGAAGAATCATGACTCCGATGCTCAATTGGCCTCCCATAACACTTCAATCCGTAACTTGGAAGTACAACTTAGGCAAATTTCGCAATCTCTCAACACTCACTCAAAGGGTGCTCTACCAAGTGATACGGTAGTAAACCCCACGGGTGGACATAATAATCATGTGATGGCAGTGACCACGAGAAGCAGAAGAGGCGGTGATGTGCAAGCCTCAAGAGGTAATCGAGTTGTGGTTGATGAAGAAGAGTTGCAAAATGATGAGATCCCGTTGGTAGTTTAGGATATTGTTGAACCAAATGCAAGTGATGATGTGAGAATTGAAATTGATGAGGGTGAAGAGAAGACTCAAGAGGCCGTGAACCCGTCTAGGGAACAAGTCATTGATACGCCCGAATCGGTGGTGCCAAAAGCCAAGACACCCTTACCTAGACCTCCTCCGCCATATCCTCAAAGGTTGGCCAAGCAAAAAGGTGACAACCAGTTTAAAATATTCATTGAGATGATGGAGAGTTTCACTATAAATGTGCCCTTGGTGGAGGCACTTGAACGAATGCCGGGATATGCAAAGTTCATGAAGGACTTGGTTACTAAAAAGAGATTTATGGAGTGTGAGACAATCAAGATGACGCACCAAGTGAGTTCCATTGTATACTTCATGGCTCCAAAGCTAGAAGATCCTGGAGCATTCACAATACCATGTACCATTGAACGTGCCGATTTCACAAAATCCCAATGTAACTTGGGAGCAAGTATCAATCTCATGCCATATTCGGTCATCAAGACCTTGGGTATCAGACAACCTCGTCCAACTTCTATGAGGCTTCAAATGGCGGACCAATCAATGAAGCGACCTTTGGGGATTATTGATGATGTCCTTGTTTGTGTTGATAAGTTCATATTGCCGGTCGATTTCGTGATCTTGGATTGTGAAGTGGATTTCAAGGTGCCTATAATTCTTGGAAGGCCTTTCCTAGATATGGGGGAAGGCCTTGGTTGATTTGGAAGTGGGAAAATTGACCTTCTGTGTTGGTAATGAAAAGGTGGTGTTCCACGTATGCAAATCAATGAGGCAACCAAATAGCACCGAGTCCAAGATCGGTCCCACAGAGAATTAACCTATCAATCACAATTTTCACAACCCAAGAGTACTTCCGAATCAAGTTCCCAAAATTTAGAGTATATTTGTGTATGATTTTAGACTAACTACTTGTAAGAATTAAGAATGCTTAAAAGAAAGAATTGAATATTGAGTAAATTAATATGGAGAAGGACTAAGGTATTGATTTCCCCTATTGATGGAATCCCTTATCGTTATGCTCACACAAATTGTCAATATATTCTATCAATCATGAACGCTATGTGTATCGTAACCCTCTCCCGAGCAATTACAATAATTTACTAGTGCACTCTCCCGAGCTACCCTAGCTAGCTTTAATTTGAATAGTTCACTTAAGATTGCACCCAAGACTTCGTTATTCCTAACCCCGTCTTTTCGCCTAAAGTTATAGATTCCTCCAATAACCTAGGTGCGGTGTTGTTCAACAATAAACCTAAATATGCACTCTTTTTCAAGTTATGCACACTAAATAGGCACCTCTAATTGGGAGCTCTACCAATTAACTACAATAAGAACGAAGTTGAACAAATAGAAATCTATCTAACAATTTGTAATCACATAAACGATAAGTTCATCACTCAATAGGTTCCATCAAAACCTTAGAAAAGGATTTAGCTACTCATGCTCAAAGAAACAAGAATAATAATTGAAATCATAAAGAAATACTTGATATAAAATAAAAAGAAGGAGTTGAGAGGATTCTCTCTTACTAAATATCTTGCAAAAGTAGTGAAATAAAGACAACATGCCTCTATGGGGCAAACTAGGAGTTTATATAGAGGTTTTAGGGCTTAGAAAACTAAATTCGAATCCAATTAGGATAACTGAGCGCCGGCTTCCGCGGTTCGTTCGCGGCCGCGAGCCAACCGCGAACAGTCAAACTTCAGAATGCCTCTTTTTTCGCGGTTCATCCACAACCGCGAATGAACCGCGGATGAACAGTGTTGCGTATTTTTGACTACTTCTTCCAGCTCTTTTCACCTTAGATCTTTTCTTGGCCTTTTCATCCACATATGACTTCAAAATACTCTTCTTAGCATCCATTGCATCACATGTACCTATAACATACACAAATATTCACAAGTTTGGACCAAAGCACTTTCGCTTACTTCTCAAACAACCTAAATTACGCCAAATTGTTCCCCGGCAACGGCGTCATTTTTGATAACGTCCATTTCCACCGCTAAAAATCAATAGGCACGGTCGTATGCAATATATTTACCCAACTATGAGTCGGGGTCGAATCCCACGGAGAACAATATGTAGGCGATTAGGAATGCAAGAAAATTATCGCTAGTCGCGCTAAGCCAAACACCTAAGATTTTGGGTTGAAAAGATTTCTATATCTAAATGCGGAAATGTAAACTAACCTAGAAAGCAAATAAAATGATCAATGGCTACAAGTATGAATGCATCGGGAATTACACTCAAGTAACGATCCAATGTATTTCACGATTTTACAAATATGAGCGAGTTTATGTTAATTAGCCACGGATAATAATTCTTAATTAGCTTCTTCCGAAGACTAACAAGACTTCCTAATTGAATTATCCCTAATCACAATTAGAAGATTAAGCACACCCGATTGGCTACAAGTAGTTCAATCCTATCCCTAGGTAGAATCTATAAAATGAGGGTTAACGCCTCAAGTTCTTGTTAATTAATCTTTCCCAACTCCGAATTATCTTTCCCAAAATTAATTCAAAGTAAATGGGCGAGTCCTAGAGTTAGCTATTCTCTTTGGAAACATTAAAGAACAAGAATAATTAAAGTAACAATAACTCACTTCATAAATATATAAAAATCATTCAATACATAAGCACAACAAGGTATTTAATCCACACTTTAAATATGAATATTCCCATAAATAAGATTCAAGTGTTGGAAATAAATACTACACACTTAGATATACAATACAAAGCAAGGAAATGAAGAAATAAACATAAATGGGAAAGAAATCCTTAACCACAAGCTTTAATCTTCAAGACCCAAGTGTGTGTGCAAAACCCTAGCCTCCAAACTTGTTCTCTCTAAGCAAAAGAGTAAAAAGATGTTCCAAAAGTATAGAAAATAATGAGATATCCAGAGAGATCTGTTTGGGCGAGTATATAATTGATTTGGGGTAGAAAATGTAAAATTACAGAACTGCCCGGTCTTCTCGCCAGATTTGTTCATCGCGTCCGCGTGCCTACCTTCGCATTCGCGATGAGTAGGAATTTTTGGTCAACACATTCGCGTACATGCCTTCGCGTTCGCGAAGGTTCCTGTCGTTGAACATCGCGTTCGCGTGTAACTCTCTCGCGTTCGCGAAGATCCTTTTCATCCTGCATCGCGTTCGCGCCGTTGATCATCGCGTTCGCGTAGCTTGGGTTACTGAACCATCGCGTTCGCGTAGCTTGGGTTACTGAACCATCACGTTCGCGAGACCTCTATCGCGTTCGCGAAGAGTATTTCACCTGGGCAGATTATTTGTCCATTTTAGCTCATTTTTGTCTTGTTTTCACTTGGTTTCTTCACCATTACTTCTAAATCACATACCACCTGTAAAATAGAAGTAAATGGCATCAAATACACGATTTTATTGCTCAAACATAGCAAAAGTATCGATTTAAAGACAAGATTAGTCGGTAAAATACCAACTCATCACACCCCCAAACTTGAACTATTGCTTGTCCTCAAGCAACAAAAGCAACAAAATCTATTCCCAAGTGGTTAACTCAACAATGTATCTACATAATGCCAAGCCAAAAAGAAAGTCTACTTTAAGCACAAATGCATGACTTCGATTGGTACCAACAATTACTCCAAGGCATATGAATTATCAAGCACTTCACATAAACTTCATTGTACTTCAAGTGCTCAACCACTAATGCAAATCAAAGTAACAATCAAGTCATGACACTAAAGCTTCAAAATTTGCCTCTCCATCACAATTAACTTTCTTTGGTTATTCTTTCCAATTGAAAATGGGATTAAATTCACAACTCAAATCTCAAGTGCCCTCACCTTTAAGAGAGAATCCCACACTCATGAATCTTAATTTCAAACAAAAATGGGACATCAAATGGAAAGAATTCACTCTCTCTCAAAAAGATGTTCAAATGCATACAAGTAGTACCATAAGCTTGCCCTTCATGTATTCCTCCACTAATGTAGACAACTTGGTTCAAAATCAATTAGGACTTAAGGGTTGTAGTTTAGGCTTTTGGTTAAGGTAAGGCAAAATTTCGGTTAAAGTGACTCAAAACCTCCCAAAGCACTACAATATTTACCATTAAAGCCTCCTTCCTTCAAAAGTATTTTCCATCCTTTCTTCGCTTTTTCATTTCACACCTAGTCTTCCTTTTTTCACAATTTCTCATCACACATAGTCTTCCCTTTTTCACAATTTCTCATCACTTTATTATATATATATATTTTTTTTCTTTTCTTTTCTTTTCATTTTTTTTCTACCTTCCACCATTTTCAAGCAACTTACATATCACAAATTCCAACCTTCACCCCCAAACTTAGGCTTTTAGCCTATGCTTATACTTTCAAAGTACTTAGGGAGGTAGGGTGCCAAAAGCTAGATCAATTAAGAACAAAGGATTTAAGCTTGTAATACGGTTGCCAAAGAATAAGGTTAAAGGCTCAAAATGGGTTGACTAGGGAAAATATTTACGGGTAGGAATTTTTAAGGCATGCTAGCGGTCCAAGGAAGGCCTAATATCATTTTTCAAACCAAGTTAGTCTATGATTTCGCTTTGAAGCACATTCCGGGCAAGTTCTAGACCACAAGTAATACAAAAGAACTCACAAATAAATCTCACCACACATGGCACATGAAAACTCAAGTGGAATACAAATCCAAAATCCAATTGAAATAAATGACTCAAAGAGGTCACATATAGCATAAAGGAAGCTATTTAGTGAATTAAAGAGCCAAAAGTTGAGTCTAAAAGTCATGACATCTTTACTTCAATCATTTTTCTTTTTCAACAACTAAAACTTCATATGCCGAGGTTTAAGTATGTTGGTACCAAGCAAGCCACAACTAGGCCAATGGACACAAATCCTAACTCCAAACCATTTATTTTTCTAATTTCAACAAAAGCTACTCCTAATTACAAGACTAATTCCCTTAAGAAAGTTGTCAATCAATCCATCATCGGGAAAAGTCAACAAAAAATTTACCCGGTTCGAGAAGAAAATTGGCATCCTTGGAAAAAGAACTGTGGTATAAAGAAAACCAAGGATATTGCCATTATCATATAACATAATAACATCACCAAAAATTAAGAAGCTAATAAAAATTAAGTAACTAAACATACTAATATCACATGTCATATGAAAATACATGAAAAACAAACACATATAAACAAACAAATATAACACATAACATAAGAATATACTAGAAACACCGTGAAAATAACTACTATACCAATCCGCCAAAACAACAGTTATACAAGAAGAACAGTTATACAAGAGGCCACCCCCCCAACTAAAGAAGTTGCATTGTCCACAATGCAACAATAAAGATGATAAAGTAAAATGGTGGAGAGTGCTCCCTGAATACCTCATCAATCAGAAATGGATGTGGTGGGAAATTTAAGATCCATGTCTGCATGATAATCATCATCATCCGAGTCCTGTGAACCACAAAGTGTGCTCAGCTTCTGCATTATCTTAGAAAGCAGCTTGCTCTTCTTCTTCTCATGCTCCTTGAATTTTCTTTGCCGTTTTTCTATCTTTCCCTGCCTGCGGCTCATATTTTCCAGCCTGGTGTTCATGGCCTCCATTTGGGTTGTCATCTCTTTTTGATTCTTGGCCATATCTTCTAGGGTTGGTGGGAGCTTTAGCTCCTGCAGAGGTGCTGGTCCCAGATGTGCTTGCCCCAGATAGGCCAGTGGGAAGGCCAGCTATCAGCCGCCTAACATGTGCATCAACCCCATAGATCTGGCTAGACAGATGTCTCATAGTGTGTGGTCCAGACTGGAGGAGTCCCACAGGGTCAAAGGATCCAGCAGGGTCAGTGGTGATCTCCGTGAACTGCCCGAATGAAGGGGAGGCTACATCAATGCGCCTTTTTTTCTGCTTGTCGCTTGGCCCCCGTTTTAGTAAAGGATGGATCATTGGCTTATCGGGGTCCTTCTCGACATCATTGGGGCGTTTAAGTACCCCTGCATCATAACACAACCTGGTGATCAAAGAGGGAAAGAATAGACTCTTAGACCTACCATTAGCAGCTTCTTTAATTTCTCGAACAATATGCTCCCCCACATTCACAGGCAATCCCTCGATGAGAGCAGCAATCATGAGAGCTCTATCCATTGTTACATCAGTGTCATTTCTGGAAGGTGACACTCTAGAACAAATGATGGAAAGCCATGTTTTTGCTTCCGCTGTGAAATCATGAGAGTCCACCCTCTTCTGCAATGTTAGCCACTTTGGAGTGACTCCGCCATGCAGCCTGTCTATTAGCCACTGGTTGCCCCCTGCTCTTGCTCTCTCTTTGTAAACCTCATTGTCAACATTGGGGAGGTCATAAACAACATTGATCACTTGAGAGTTGAAAGGAACTTGCACACCCCGCACAGTAGTTACCAACACACCCTGGAAATCTGTTCGTGTAACATTTGCATAGAATTCCAAAACAACCGTGTGGTTGGCATTGATAGGCGGCTCAGCAAAACACATCCAGCCGCTCTCCATGAAGCGTGCATAGAACTCGGGCATTTTCTCCTCCACCTTTTCCAAATTTATTCCTCTTTCCCGCACAATTGTTTTGGACAGCAGTTCATCATATTTTTGCTCACATGCCGCAGATAGAAATCGGTCATGGTCGTAAGCTTCCTCCTGTCCAGGTCCGAAAACATGTTCCCGTGTCATTTCTTGATGTCCTGGTTCCATTTTAAATCCAAAATACCTACAAAATCGACCAACAATGTTAAAAGCTCATATGAACACTTAAAACAATGTATTAGGAAGTATTTAAGCTAAATAAATGGGCGGCAAAGGTCCCGGACAGAGCTGTGCAAAGGTACTATTTTTTTCCAATTTTGGGACTGCCAGTCATTTGCTCTTCGTGTTCGCGATCACCCAAACGCGTTCGCAAAGAGTAAAAAAAATTTTAGAACTTGCAGACCTTCGCGTTCGCGAACGTATGAACGCATTCGCGATGGGTTAGTTTCTCCTTCTCACGCGTTCGCGTGAGGAGCTTCGCGTATGCGAAGGCTTCTTCTTTGCCCAGAAATCTTCAGTTTCATTGAGGCATTTTTTCAAGCATACTGTGTGCCTTAGTTGTTTGTGCACATTCAACAGCTTTGGGTACTAATCTTTACCCAGAATTTTCGCACAATTAAACACTCACACTCAACCAACCTCACCCAGCAAGCAACATAAGTTTTCAAGCACCAATTTGCAACTTAATGCTTGAATAACTTGAACCCAAAAAACAACACTACAATGGTGGTTATACCAAGAAAACATGGGGAAATAGGAAAAGATTAGTTTAGAGGAGAGTGAAGATTACATACCTTAGCAATGGAGATGATTGCAAGAAGAATTAAGCCAATTTGTGCACTTCGAAATTATTTGGGAAGAAAAAGGTTAGGGTTAGGAGCTGTTAATTTTGAACAAGAATTGGGGGAACATCTAATTCCAGTAGCGTTGCGTTCGCGATGTGGCTACGCGTACGCGAAGGGTATTTTTCTACAGGTGTCACGAACGCGACAGAGTCTCACGCGAACGCGTTGAATAATTTTCTTCTGTCCACACGAACACGACATGGTGACACGCGAACGTGATGAGTTGAAAACTCTGAAGCTTTGCGAACGCGTTAGTATCACGCGAACGCGCTGAAGAAAAGTTTTCTGCACTTGCACAGTGCTGGCAGCTAGTGGTTTTTGCTCTTCGGAACAACCCGACCTACTCAAATCAACTCCAATAAATCTGAAACTTGGTAGATTAGTAACAAATAATATTCTAAGCTATTCTAAAAAAAAGAAAATTCGAAAAACGATGAAAATTTTTGAAAAACCGATGGGTTGCCTCCCACCAAGCGTCGCATTTAATGTCGTGGCACGACGCAAACAACATTACCACTTTTCTCGCCACTTGGATGATATGAACTGGGCCCCCAGCTTGGAATCAAGCTTGTGACCACGAGCGATGGGGGGTGGTAATTGGATGTTCGAGCCAATGCTTAAAATTTTCATTTTGCACTTCTTGGCTTTCAAGTGAGGAATGTCGTTTTGATTTCTTGCCTCCTCAAACTGTAAAATGTATGGCCAAAGTTGTTCCTCCTTGCATTCCTTCATTGATTCATGTGGTTCAACTCCCGTGTCACCACACAATTCCAAGGTTGAAAAATGCTTGGAATGTGACTTTAAGCCCACACTTTGCAATTCTTCTATGTTGACATCCTCTTTTTCCCCCGGATTAGAGTCAACAACAACCACATTAGCATTTACACCGGTTGACTCCAATTCCATATTTTTTGTGGCATCAACAACACTTATTGAGTTGGTTGGCGGATGTTCATCCATTTGTGAGTGTAATCCTTGGAGTGCAAAATCATTTTGAAGACTAGTCTCCAAGAGATGTTCCAAGGCACTTTGCTCCTTGTTTCCTTCTTCAAGTAGACACTCAAACATGAGCTTGAACTCTCCACTTTGGCCATGCTCCACTTCTTCTAATTCCATAGCCCTATAATTCTTACCAAAACAAGTAGAATCATCATAGTGGGGACTTGGGGAAGGGACTAACAAATAAGCACAATCATCCCAATGACCGTTTTGGAAACCACACTTATCACAAATACTCCACTCATGGGTTTGGAATTGTGCGCACAATCCACCCCCGGGAGAATTTAAACAATTTTGCCACGAGTGTGGTCCTCCACAATAAGGACAAGGATCATCAAAGTATGAACAACTACCATCCGACCAATTTTTGTTATATGATGCCATTTTTCAAGATTAAGAAAATAAACAAGAACTAAACAAGAAAAATAGACCCAAGGTAAGAAAGATAATTACACAAATATTCACAAGTTTGGACCAAAATTTTCCACGAGTGTGGTCCTCCACAATAAGGACAAGGATCATCAATGTATGAACAACTACCATCCAACCAATTATTGTTATATGATGCCATTTTTCATGATTAAGAAAATAAACAAGAAATAAACAAGAAAAATAGACCCAAGGTAAGAAAGATAATTACACAAATATTCACAACTTTGGGCCAAAGCACTTTCGCTTACTTCTCAAACAACCTAAATTTCGCCAAATTGTTCCCTGTCAACGGCGCCATTTTTGGTAACGTCCAATTCCACCGCTAAAAAGCAATAGACACGGTCGTACGCAATATATTTACCCAACTATGAGTCGGGGTCGAATCCCACAGAGAACAATATGTAGGCGATTAGGAATGCAAGAAAATTATCGCTAGTCGTGCTAAGCCAAACACTTAAGATTTTGGGTTGAAAAGATTTCTATATCTAAATGCGGAAATGTAAACTAACCTAGAAAGCAAATAAAATGATCAATGGCTACAAGTATGAATGCATCGGGAATTACACTCAAGTAACGATCCAATGTATTTCACGATTTTACAAATATGAGCGAGTTTATGTTAATTAGCCACGGATAATAATTCTTAATTAGCTTCTTCCGAAGACTAACAAGACTTCCTAATTGAATTATCCCTAATCACAATTAGAAGATTAAGCACACCCGATTGGCTACAAGTAGTTCAATCCTATCCCTAGGTAGAATCTATAAAATGAGGGTTAACGCCTCAAGTTCTTGTTAATTAATCTTTCCCAACTCCGAATTATCTTTCCCAAAATTATTTCAAAGTAAATGGGCGAGTCCTAGAGTTAGCTATTCTCTTTGGAAACATTAAAGAACAAGAATAATTAAAGTAACAATAACTCACTTCATAAATATATAAAAATCATTCAATACATAAGCACAACAAGGTATTTAATCCACACTTTAAATATGAATATTCCCATAAACAAGATTCAAGTGTTGGAAATAAATACTACACACTTAGATATACAATACAAAGCAAGGAAATGAAGAAATAAACATAAATGGGTAAGAAATCCTTAACCACAAGCTTTAATCTTCAAGACCCAAGTGTGTGTGCAAAACCCTAGCCTTCTAAGCCAAAGAGTAAAAAGTTGTTCCAAAAGTGAAGAAAATAATGAGAGATGCAGAGAGATGGTTCCCGTGTCTGTTTGGACGAGTATATAATTTATTTGTGGTAGAAAATGTAAAATTACAGAACCGCCCAGTCTTCTCGCCAGATTTGTTCATCGCGTCCGCGTGCCTTCCTTCGCGTTTGCGATGAGTAGGAGTTTTTGGTCAACGCGTTCGCGTACATGCCTTCGCGTTCGCGAAGGTTCCTGTCATTGAATAGGAGATTTTGGTCAACGCGTTCGCGTACATGCCTTCGCGTTCGCGAAGGTTCCTGAAGTTGAACATCGCGTTCGCGTGTAACTCTGTCGCGTTCGCGAAGATCCTTTTCATCCTTCATCGCGTTCGCGAAGAGTATTTCACCTGGGCAGATTATTTGTCCATTTTAGCTCATTTTTGTCTTATTTTCACTTGGTTTCTTCACCATTACTTCTAAATCACATTCAATCCTGTAGAATAGAAGTAAATAACATTAAATACATGATTTTATCACTTCGAACATAATAAAGTGTGATTATTTAGGGCATAATTATAGTCAAATTCACCTATTATCAATACCCCACACTTAAACCTTTGCTCGTCCTCGAGCAACTTTAATCACACTTTAGGCCAATTAACAAGAATTTGTCTCCCCCAAAATATGTCACAAAAGCTATTATACATGAACAACCTAAGATATGCACAATCTTTACCTAACCGCAAACTCTCATGCCCGCACATTATTACTTACTCTACTTATTACCAAAAACTTGCAAATTCACCTTCTTCCTCTTGAATTACATGCCCTCACAAAATTTATTGAGAGAAGTTCCCACACATTAACAATTCAAATACATGGAACTTATAGATATCGGAAAAATTCACTCACTCTCAACAAAGAACATTTATATGAATACAGACACACCATAGGCTTGCCCCTAGTGTAATACTCCACTAATCGAGTTATTCAATCATAGATCAAGAGGTCTTTAAGGGTTGTAATGTAGGCTATGGGACGGTAGGATACTTTTGGTTATAGTGACTAGCCTCCCTAAGCACTTTTCTTTTCTTTTTTTCACAACTTCCCCTTTTTGTTTACTTCCTTATGTCTCCCATAAACATTCCTTCACCTTTCTTCACTTTTAACCCCCACTTTTCTTTTATTGATGTAACTGGCCTTTCTAAATTTTTTTTTTACATATTCATCAATATAGCTCTTTGTTTCATTGCTTTGCAACATTATTTTGGACCAGTCCACTATTTTCTATCATTAATTCTTGATTTTCCCTTTTTCAATTTCCCTTCACCCCACACTTAAACTTTTGCATATTCATTACAATACAAATGCTTCTAGGAGGTAAAGTAGAACATTATACATATTTGATGAACATTCAAGGGTTATCAAAGAATAGGCTTAATCTCAAAGGGGTTAACTAAGATATAATGTACGGGTGAATTCATGTCTATTGGTATATGGGGTTACACAAAGAAATGCCTCTATCCTTTCTACAACCGAACAACTTCTATTTCGCTTTGCAAACACACAGGGCAAGTTCTAGGCATCATGTACAACATACAATGTAAGTAAAAGCCTCACACACACATGGCATGCAACTCATTTGGAATCCAGTTTATCTACAAAGTCCTATCGATGTTCAAGCAAGCATTATTGTGCAATTTAAGGCATATTGAGATTCTACAATCAAGCTTAGAAGACACATTCTCAAGTTCAATTTACGCTTTTGCTAATGTGCATATTCGGGGTTACATGTTGCTCTTTTACCTCTAATCCTAAGAAAACAAGAAAGAAAAAAAAAATCTACCTAACCCGGTTCAAATAAAAACCCTTGGAAAAGAACCGTGGTCAAAAGAAAAACCAAGGGGGAGATGATACATTACCTATAAAAAGAAAATAAAAGAAAGAAAAATTCCTACGCGGACTACTTCCCTCAAGAGTACTTGTCCTAAATAGTCCGTCATCGGGAAGAGTCCTCTACTCATATTTTTTGGATTTTTTTAAAATTTTATGATTTTTTTGTGTTTTTATTATTTGATATTACTACTACAACTAATATATACATCATGTACAAGATAAGTCACCCACCCCACACTTAAAAATATGTCATGTCCCCATGACATAAAAAATTAAAGCACAAGAGGGGCAAGAAAACTTACCTGAGACTCACTCGGAGTCGGAGACGGTGGATGGGTCGACATGACATGCTCGTCCAAGTGCTCTGAACCATGCCATAAACCTGTTTTCTGACCGGGCTTGTCTTGTAGACATAGCGTCTAGCCGTGTGTGCAAGCCATCAACGGAGGTGCGCAGATCAGCAACCTCCTACTCCATGGACCTTAGCATAGGTCGTGTGGACTCGGACCTAGACATACTTGCTCCACGAGGAGCAGGCCTGGAAGGTCCGGCTGAATCAGTGGAGTGCCTGGCCCGGGCAACCGGTACAGGATCGTCCTCCTCATCCAAGTCAATTGGGGTTGTGTCTCGTCCAACCCGGATAGTAGCATCTCTAAATGGAGCTTTTGGTAGTAGCTCACCATCAACATCAGTTACTGGGGTCTGATGAAGGAGACACAGCGTAGTGACAAGAGATGGGTAATAAAAACCCTTGGCAGTGAGGGATCCCCTCAATACCATCTCATCACTAATTACTCGGGCGATATCAACATCCCGATGTGTTATAAAACACCAAGTCAAAACAGCCCTATTAAAGTTAACATCCGTGGTGTTACTCGAGGGCAAGATACGGTTGCATATTATAGAGAACCAACATTTGGCTGTGTGTGTAAAGCAGTTAGAGTGCATAGTCTTATTTCTAATCCACACCGGGATGCCGTCTACACATAAGGCCTCAATTAGCATGTCCCATGTGACACCTGGCATATCATGGTAATAGTCGACATCACTAGTGTGCATGGGCAGTCTAAGTATCTGCCTAATAGTACGACTATGGGCATTGACATGCTTACTTCTGACGAATACATTTCTGGCCATATGGTAAGGAGCATTGGCGTAGAATTCCCGGACAAGCATCTTGTTCACTTTAGGAGGTGAGTCAAAGAGGAACTCCATCTCGCGCCTCCGAATCTCATCCTATATTTCTGGCTTCTCCGAGCGGATAGCTATCTGGTCAACTTCTACCTCTTGGAGCCACTTCTTGGTTGCTTTAATGTGAAATCCATTCTCCGCTTCTTCACAAGCAAACCTAGACTCGTCATAAGTCGGTTGCCTAGATGAGCTAGCACCATGTCGAGCTCTCTTTGGGGCCATGATCCTGCACAAATAAGATAGCCAAAAAAAATTTTGTAAACCGTTAGTCATCGGAAGGCTACTCAGGCTTCGCCATCTGTGAGATAACACAATTGACCATTTTTTTCGTGCAATTACCTCATACTCCTATATTTAGATTCTTTATCTAACTATTTTACACATGCCTATTCAAGCACCCCACACTTAGTTATTTGAACACTTCTAACATTACCCAATTGACTTAATCCATCCCCAATAAAATACACCATTACCAATTCATGAGTTGGGCATTATTTCTCCTAAAACTACCTTAATACATTATGAACAATGATAATTTGCCCAACTTGGCTAACCAACCAACATACATGGTGTAAATACTATTTGGGTCTCCAAACCATAAAATTAGCATCATAAACATAATTGAAGACCCAACAACTCATTCTTTACCAAACTTCCATCATATAACAAGGTTCTTTAGAAGAAATTCATGGAAACATGTAATGAGCAAAAAGAAACCAAGTCATATTCAAGATTTATCCTAAACTAACAATATCTAATTAATTCTACAAAATAAATAATCAAGAACTAAAAATAAAAACAAAATAAAAATAAAAGAGTATAGAAACTTACAAGTGATAATAATGGAGGAGTAAGGAGGAAGAAGAGGATGATTTGGAGAAGAGGGGGTTGGGATTTTGTAGAGAGAAGGGAGAGGATTTGAAGTTAGAGAGAGAGAGAAATTGGAAGAGGTGGGCGGCTATGTTGAGTTATGGGAGAGGGGGTTTAGGTTTTTAGGGTTTAAAGAAGGGGTGGGGAAAAGAAAATAAAAAAAACATTATTTTTAGCCGACCGCGGAACTGGCCGCGACTGTTCGCAGTTCGTTCGCGGCCGCGGATGGACCGCGAACAGTCGAGATTCAGAGAGGTCATTTTTTCGCGGTTGGTTCGCGGCCGCGAATGGACCGCGAATAGAGAAAGTTCAGAGAGGGCATTTTTCCGCGGTTCATCCGCGGTCGCGGATGGACCACGGACAGTGCTCCTCTCTGAAAAAATTTCGACTGTTCAGCAAAAATTTTGTTTTTTCTTATTTTAATTTATTACTTACTACTAAGATAAAATTACTTACAACATGTTCGTGGGTTGCCTCCCACGTAGCGCCTGATTTAACGTCGCGGCACGACTCAACTTAGCGCATTTTACGGCTCGCTAGACCTTTGAGGTTCATTCAACCGCAATTCTACCTTGTCCTCCATGTCATCCAGGCCTATGTATGGTTTCAACCGCTGTCCGTTTACCTTGAATGTATGTGATTCATCCATAGTTTGAATTTCCACAGCTCCTGACTCAAATGCCTCAATTACCTTGAAGGGTCCTGACCACCTTGATTTCAATTTACCTGGGAACAGTCGTAATCTTGAATTGTATAGTAGTACTTTGTCCCCGTTTTTGAAGTTCCGCTCAACGATATTTTGATCATGAATCCGCTTCATTCTCTCTTTATACAATCTAGTACTTTCAAACGCCAGATACCGAAATTCTTCTAATTCATGCAACCCAGTTAGCCTTGCTTTACCTGCTTCATCCAAGTTGAGATTCAATTATTTCAGTGCCCACCAAGCTTTGTGCTCTAATTCAACCGGTAGGTGACAAGCTTTCCCAAACACCAATTTGTATGTAGACATGCCAATGGGTGTCTTGAATGTTGTTCTTGTCACGCCCCAAATCGAAGCTTCCTGGACCAGTCGGTTCTTGTGGCGTTCACTGTTTTAGTCAGTACACTTTTTATCTCCCTGTTGGAGACCTCAACTTGCCCGCTAGTTTGCGGGTGATATGGAGTGGCCACACGGTGTTTAACATCATACTTGGCCAATAATTTCTCAAAAGCTCGGTTGCAAAAGTGTGTGCCCCCGTCACTGATGATAGCCCTTGGAGTTCCGAACCGGGTGAAAATATTCTTCTTCAAAAATCCCACTACCACCTTAGCATCATTGGTGGGTAATGCTGCAGCTTCCACCCATTTGGACACGTAGTCAACTGCAACAAGTATGTACTTATTGCCGTATGAGCTAATAAAGGGCCCCATGAAATCTATTCCCCATACATCGAACACTTCAACTTGTTGGATTGGGTTCATTGGCATTTCATGACGCCGGGAGATGTTCCCGATGCGTTGACATTCGTTGCAACCTTTCACCCACAAGTGCGCATATTTAAACACCGTTGGCCAATAGAAACAGGCCCCAAGTATTTTGGCGGCTGTACGCATTCCTCCAAAGTGACCGCCATATGCTGAAGCATGACATGCCTGCAAAACAGAAGATTGTTCTATCTCGGGGACGCATCTCCGAATCATGTTATCAAGACATATCCTAAACAAATATGGTTCATCCCAATAATAACACCTAACTTTCACGAAAAAATCTTTTCCTCTGGACCGATGAGAGGTCATGAGGAACAATACCACTGGCTAGGTAATTAGTATAGTCGGCATACCATGGTGTTTCAAGGAGAGTGGTGGTGAGCAGCTGCTCATCTGGAAAGGTTTCCAGAATTTCCCCACTCTCTTTGACAAGTTCAGCTCCTTCAAGTCTTGACAAGTGGTCGGCGACTTGATTTTCGGTACCTTTTCTATCCCTAATTTCGAGGTCGAACTCTTGGAGAAGCAACACCCAACGAATTAGGTACGACTTAGAGTCCTTTTTATCAATTAAATATCTTAAAGCTGCATGGTCTGTGTATACGATTACCTTTGATCCTATGAGATAGGACCAGAATTTGTCGAATGCGAACACGACCGCAAGCATCTCCTTTTCCGTCACTGTGTAGTTTAGCTGTGCTCCACTCAGAGTTCTACTTGCATAGTATATTGGATGCATCAGCTTATCTTTCCTTTGGCCCAACACTGCCCCCACTGCATAGTCACTTGCATCGCACATTAGCTCAAAAGGTTGCTCCCAGTCGGGGGCAATGATGATGGGTGCTGTGACCAACCTCTTCTTCAGTTCCTCAAAAGCAATGCTGCATTCATCAGAAAAAACAAAGGGGTGATCTTTTTCAAGTAACTTACAGAGAGGGTTTGATATTTTGGAGAATTCTTTAATGAACCTCTGGTAAAAACTGGCGTGCCCAAGGAATCTTCTTCTGGCCTTGACGGATGTTGGTGGAGGCAGCTTTACAATGACATCAACTTTGGCTCGGTCTACCTCAATGCCCTTGCTTGAAACTCGGTGCCCTAATACTATACCTTCTTGTACCATAAAATGGCACTTCTCCCGGTTTAGCACTAAATTTGTTTCCATGCACCGTTTTAGCACTCTTGTCAGATTGACAAGGCATTCATCGAATGAATTCCCTACCAGTGAGAAATCATCCATGAACACCTCCATAATGTCTTCCACCATGTCGGTGAAAATAGCCATCATGCACCTTTGGAATGTGGCAGGTGCATTGCATAGTCCGAATGGCATCCTCCTGAAGGCAAAGATGCCATATGGGCATGTGAAGGAGGTCTTCTCTCTATCTTCGGGGGCTATGGAGATTTGATTGTACCCCGAGTATCCATCCAGAAAGCAAAAATGGGACCTCCCTGCTAACCTGTCAAGCATTTGATCAATGAAGGGAAGTGGGAAGTGATCTTTGCGGGTGGCTAGATTCAACTTCCTGTAGTCCATGCATATTCTCCATCCGGTGACGGTTCTTGTTGAAATCAATTCATTGTTCTTGTTTTTCACTACCGTCATGCCTCCTTTCTTTGGCACACATTGGACCGGGCTAACCCAGCTGTTGTCTGAGATTGGGAAGATGATTCCCGCGTCTAGCCACTTTATCACTTCCTTCTTCACCACTTCCTTCATATTGGGGTTCGGCCTTCTCTAGTGTTCCCTGGAAGGTTTGTGTCCTTCTTCTACGAGAATCTTATGCATGCAGTAAGCAGGGCTGATCTCCTTTATGTCTGCCATGGTCCAACCTATTGCAGTTTTACATTCCTTGAGTACCTGTATAAGCTTTTGGGCCTGCACATCTAACAAACTAGATGAGATAATAACAGGTAACGTGGAGTTAGGACCTAGATATTCATACCTGAGATGTGATGGTAGTGGTTTAAGTTCGAGCTTTGGTGGCTCTTCTATGGATGGCTTTGCTGGCGGGCTCTCTCTTTTCTCTAAGTGTAGAGGTTCGAACTCAAGCTCTCTCTGCCAAAATCCCTTGCCTTCCAGAGATAGTACCCATTCGGCTAAACTTTCACCATTTACCTCTTCCATGTTCATCACGCATGCTTGAAGTGGATCTTCAATGGTCAACTCTACATCGTCTGTCTCCACTATCATACCAAATGGACGCTATTTGCGAACTCACTAGGGCGCCTCATGGATTTTTGCACATTGAAGATGATCTCCTCATCATTCAACCTCATCTTGAGTTCCCCGGTTTCACAATCAATTATGGCTCTCCCGGTGGCTAGGAATGGTCTTCCTAGGATTATGGGAATTTCTTCGTCGACCTTGCAATCAAGAATAACAAAATCGGCGGGAAACACGAACTTCCCAACCTGGATAAACACATCATCTATAATACCAAATGGACGCTTAACCGTCCTGTCAGCAAGCTGTAAAAAGCATAGAGGTGGGTCTGGCTCTCCCAATACCTAACCTCTTATAAATAACTAAGGGCATAAGATTAATGCTTGCCCCCAAATCACATAAAGCCTTAGTAAAGGCATAATTCCCTATAGTGCATGGGATGGTGAAACTACCTGGATCGGATAGCTTCTCAGCAATGGGTCTAGAGACCACTGCACTACAAGTCTGGGTAAGTGTAACTGTGGCCAAGTCTTGGAAATCAAATTTCAGCGACATCAAATCCTTCATCATCTTAGCATAACCAGGCATTTCTTTTAAAGCTTCAATTAATGGAATATTTACCTGGATTTGCTTGAGCATCTCGAAGAACTTTTTGTATTGCTCCTCTTTCTGGTGTTTGGCCAACCTTTGGGGGAATGGTGGTGGAGGCCTCTTCTTCCCGAGTGACTTGGGACTTTTCTTTTTCTATCACTTTCTCATCAATCTGCTGCTCTACCTGTTCAGCTACTTTCTCCGTTCCCCGTTTTGCTTCTTTATTTTCAGCAACTGGCTGGACTGTGACTTCTGTCAACCCTGTGGACTCATCCAGTTCAATGGGCAATGGAGTAGGTGTCTCAGCCTTTCTGTCGATTTTCTCACTTTCATTCTTAGAATCAAGATCTCTACCACTTCTCAGAGTCACTGCCATCATCTGTTTTGGGACTTGGTCCTTTGGGTTTGTTTGTGTATCTGCAGGCAATGTCCCTCGAGGACGATTGTTGAGAGACATAGCAATCTGACCCACTTGTACTTCAATATTCTTGATGGCGGCATCATGTGCATCTATCCTCTCATTTGTTTTGGCATTTGACCCAATTACCTGCTGCATCATAACTTTCAACTCTGCGAACCCATCGTCATGTCTACCCCCAAGTGCCCATCGCAATATGATATCCCTGCTGTTGATTGCCGAAATTATGAGGTCTAGGATATAGTGCCATGTTGTGTGGTGGCCTCATACCTGCTGCATTAAATTGTGGTCGGGGAGGTCTGTACTGCATTGGAGCCTGTTGGCCCCAGTTTTGATTACCTTGTCGCTGCCCTCCATAGTTAGCCACATAGTTCATATCCTCATGCTGATGATGATGTTCTTGGTCTGCAGCCCATGGATTACCTATAGGTTGGCTAATACATGATTTGCATAAACCACCATTGGTAGTATCTACAATGTGGACCTGCTGCTTGACCCATGATTCTTCCACCTTCTTTGTTAGGATGCTCATTTGTGTCAATAGAGTTGCCATGTTCTCCTCGAGAGTGTTGGATGAATCCAGAGATACAGAGTGTACCACTGGTGTGATAGGAGCATTCCTGGATGTCCACCCGGAATTTTGAGCCATCTTGTCTAGCAAATTTTGGCCCTCTCTCCAAGTCTTGCTCGGAAAAGCCCCACCTGCTGAAGCATCTACAATGTTCTTCATGCTGTCTGAAAGCCCCATGTAGAATATTTGGCCCAACATCTGCTCAGGAATCCCATGGTGAGGACACATAACAAGCATACCCTTGAATTTGCCCCAAGTTTCATGTAATGTTTCCAGTGGTTTTTGCTTGAAGCTCACAATCTCATCAATTTGTTGAGCTGTCTTGTTGGGTGGATGAAACTTGTTGTGGAATTGTTTGACTAACTCATCCCAAGTTGCAATGGAGTTTATTGGGAGTGAGTTTAGCCATATATGTGCTGCTCCTGTAACTGAGAACGGAAAGAGTAATAATCTGATAGCTTCCGGAGTTACATTCGGTTGCCTTTGTGTCTTGCATATTGATAGAAAGTTCTTGAGGTGCTGCTGTGGATCTTCAACCTGAGACCCAGAGAATAATCCCTTGTTTTGCAACAAGTGAAGCATGTTGTTGGTAATCTGGAAAGACTCAGCTTGAATTGTTGGCACAACGATGGCAGTTGCCAAATTATCCGCTGTGGGTTGTGCCTAGTCAAACAGTGCACCTTCCTGTGCCTCCTATGCTTCTTGCATATTTAGCCCGGCTTGCTAATTTTGTTCGATTGCATCACCCATGTCGAAGTCTAATTTGATTGGTTGTTGAGATTGTTGAATTTGTTTTATGGCTTTGTTACATGCCCGGAAAGTTTGCTCGGGGTCTGAGAGTCCTTCAATTAGTTCTCCAGTCCTTGCAGATTTTCTAGGCATGCACCCGAATACCCAAATCAACAACCGTCAAAATATTCAATGTAGAGTGTAGAAAGAACTTGAATACACAAGAATCTTGAAGTTCTGTCAATTTCTCTTCGTTCTTCAGCTTCATCGAGGTCTTGGAGTCGGTTCATGATTCACGTCCAAGCAACGGTCGTAGTCAATATAACCTGGTCTAATAAGTCCAAGATCAATCATGTGAGCACATGATTTTTGCACCGGGCAAACCGTTCCAAAATTAAAATAAATATAGTTCCCAAAATTTAGAGTATATTTGTGTATGATTTTAGACTAACTACTTGTAAGAATTAAGAATGCTTAAAAGAAAGAATTGAATATTGAGTAAATTAATATGGAGAAGGACTAAGGTATTGATTTCCCCTATTGATGGAATCCCTTATCGTTATGCTCATACAAATTGTCAATATATTCTATCAATCATGAACGCTATGTGTATCGTAACCCTCTCCCGAGCAATTACAATAATTTACTAGTGCACTCTCCCGAGCTACCCTAGCTAGCTTTAATTTGAATAGTTCACTTTAGATTGCACCCAAGACTTCGTTATTCCTAACCCCGTCTTTACGCCTAAAGTTATAGATTCCTCCAATAACCTAGGTGTGGTGTTGTTCAACAATATACCTAAATATGCACTCTTTTCCAAGTTATGCACACTAAATAGGCACCGCTAATTGGGAGCTCTACCAATTAACTACAATAAGAACGAAGTTGAACAAATAGAAATCTAGCTAACAATTTGTAATCACATAAACAATAAGTTCATCACTCAATATGTTCCATCAAAACCTTAGAAAAGGATTTAGCTACTCATGCTCAAAGAAACAAGAATAATAATTGAATTCATAAAAAAATACTTGATATAAAATAAAGGCTTAGAAAAAGATTTAGCTACTCATGCTCAAAGAAACAAGAATAATAATTGAAATCATAAAGAAATACTTGATATAAAATAAAAAGAAGGAGTTGAGAGGATTCTCTCTTACTAAATATCTTGCAAAAGTAGTGAAATAAAGACAACATGCCTCTATTGGGCAAACTAGGAGTTTATATAGAGGTTTTAGGGCATAAAAAACTAAATTCGAATCCAATTAGGAGAACTGGGCGGCGGCTTCCGCAGTTGGTTCGCTGCCGTGAGCCAACCGCGAACAGTCAAACTTCAGAATGCCTCTTTTTTCGCGGTTCATCCGCGGTCGCGGATGAACAGCGGAGGAACAGTGTTGCAGATTTTTGACTGCTTCTTCCGGCTCTTTTCACCTTAGATCTTCTCTTGGCCTTTTCATCAACATATGACTTAAAAATACTCTTCTTAGCATCCATTGCATCACATGTACCTATAACACACAAACAAACACTAATCAAAGCATTTTGTTCTCATAAACAACATAAATACCATAACAAAGTGTGATTATTTAGGGCATAATTATAGTCAAATTCACATGAAAAGGTGGTGTTCCACGTATGCAAATCAATGAGGCAACCAAATAGCACCGAGGTGTGTTCGTTTGTTGACATTATCACGATGGTGATAGTGGATGACATAAGCGCAATGGAAAATGTTGAGGACCCACTTGAGGAAGTGCTCTTAAACATGGATGTTGATGATGATGCCGGAAAGGTGGAGTGTGTGAACGCATTACATGGCATGTGCTCGTATTCTTATGAGCCGAGGAAGTTATCTCTTGATCTTGAAAATCACAAAACTCCACCCACCAAGCAATCTATTGAGGAGCCACTGGTGTTGGAGTTGAAACCACTTCCCCCTAACCTCAGGTATGAGTACTTGGGTCCCAATTTCACTTTGCCAGTCATTCTTTCTTCTTGCTTGACTAACATGCAGGTTGACGCCACTTTGGCGGTCTTACAAAAGTGCAAGCGAGCGATTGGATGGACTTTGGCAGACATTCGGGGAATAAGCCCCGTATTTTGCATGCATAAGATAATATTGGAGGAGAATGCTCGACCATCACTTGAGCACCAAAGAAGATTGAACGAGGCTATGCAAGAGGTTGTCAAAAAAGAAGTTATCAAGTGGCTTGACGCCTGTGTGGTGTATCCAATTTCTGACATTTTGTGGACTTCTCTGGTACAATGTGTGCTAACAAAGGGAGGAATTATGGTGGTGACCAATGACAACAATAAACTTATTCCGACTCGTACTGTGACAGGTTGGAGGGTATGCATGGACTACCGAAAGTTGAACAAGGCGACTAAAAAGGATTATTTCCCATTGCCGTTCTTGGACCAAATGCTTGATCGTCTTGCGGACTGGGCTTTCTATTGTTTTCTGGATGGATATTCTCGCTATAACCAAATTCTCATTGCCCCGAAAGACCAAGAAAAGACAACTTTCACATGTCCTTATGGCACATTCGCCTTCTCTCGAATGCCATTTGGATGATGTAATGCACCGGTGACCTTCCAACGATGTATAATGGCAATCTTCACCGACATGGCGGAGGACATATTGGAGGTCTTCATGGATGATTTTAATGTGGTTGGGGACTCATTTGGTGATTATTTGCAAAACCTGGACCGTGTGTTGGCCCGATACAAAGACACAAACTTGGTTCTCAATTGGAAGAAATGCCATTTGATGGTAGAAGAAGAAATTTTGTTGGGTCTGAAATTTTCAAAAAGAGGGATTGAAGTTGATAAGGCCAAGATTGAGATCATTTCGATACTTCCTCCCCCAATTTTTGTTGAAGGGGTGAGGAGTTTCCTTGGGTAAGCCGGTTTATATCGAGGGTTCATCAAAGATTTTTCTAAGGTAGTTAACCCATTGTGCAAATTTCTAGAGAAAGATGCCAAATATGTGTTCGATGAAAAATGTGTGGAGGCTTTCGAGCTACTAAAGAAAAAGTTGACGACCAACCCCATCATTATCGCACCAAATTGTAGCTTGCCCTTTGAGCTCATGTGCGACGCTAGTGATGTTGCGGTGGAAGCAGTCTTGGGCCAAAGAATCTACAAAATGTTTCATCGAGTGTATTACTCAAGTAAGATAATGAATGAAGCTCAAAAGAGCTACACGGTCACCGAAGAAGGAATTGCTTTCTGTTGTTTTTGCCATGAAGAAGTTTCGCCCATACCTTATGGGGGCCACAGTGATTATTAATACCGACCACGCCGATCTTAGGTAATTGATGACTAAGAAAGATTCAAAAGCGAGGTTAATGATATGGGTGCTTCTTCTTCAAGAATTTGACTTGGATATTGTGGAGAGAAAGGGTAGTGAAAATCAAGTGGCAGACCATTTGTCTCGATTGGAGGAGGAAGGGAGGCCTTTGGATGACCTTGAGATAAATGATGCTTTTCTGGATGAGCAACTCCTCTCGGTTTCAATGCTAGACATGCCATGGTTTGCCGACATAGCCAATTATCTTGTTATCAGTGTGGTCCCGTATGACCTCTCTTCTAACCAAAGGAAGAAGCTCAAGTGGGATTGTTTGGATTACTATTGGGATGAGCTGTATATTTTCAAAATTGGCACTGATGGTGTAATTCGCCGATGTGTTCCCGAAGAAGAGCAGTTGAGTATTGTGGAAGCTTGTCACTCTTCGCTCTATGGTGGCCATCATGGCTGGACGAGGACGACATCTAAAGTTCTTAGTTGTGGGTTTAATTGGCATTCTTTGTTCAAAGATGTCGGCGACTTTGTCAATAGATGTGATGAGTGCCAACGTGCCAGAGGGACTTCTAAGAAAGATGAGATGCCCCTTAAAACAATTCTAGAGGTTGACATTTTTTATGTTTGGCGGATAGACTTTATGGAACCATTAGTAAGTTCTTGTGGCAATACCTACATCTTGGTGGTAGTTGATTATGTGTCGAAATAGGTTGAGGCCATCTCTTTTCCCAACAATGAAGCTCGAAGTGTGGTAGCATTCTTGAAAAAGAGTATCTTCACTAGGTTTGGTACTCCACGTACTATTATTAGTGATGTTGGTTCTCATTTTTTGCATTCGGGATTTTGACTCTTTGCTATCCAAGTATAGGTTAAATCACACCACTACTTATCATCCTCAAGCAAGTGTCCAAGTTGAGGTTTCTAACTGAGAGATCACGAGTATTTTGTCCAAGACTGTCAATGCAAATAGGACCGACTGGTCGAAGAAATTGGACGATGCTCTTTGGGCTTATCGTACAACTTTTAAGACTCCGATTGGTATGTCGCCGTATCGGTTGGTGTTTGGGAAGGCTTATCATCTTCTGGTAGAATTGGAACATAAGGCTATGTGGGTCTTGAAGAAGTTGAACTTAGAATGGGATGTCGCTGCAAATCTCCGGGTTGAGCAATTGAATGAACTTTATAAGTTTAGGTTTCATGTGTACTCCAGTTAGTCCTTGTATAAGGAAAAGATGAAGTACCTTCACGACAAGTATGCCCGAGAGAAGGAATTCAAAGTTGGTGACATGATTCTTCTTTTCAACTCTCGATTGAGGTTATTTTCGGGCAAGCTAAAGTCTAAGTGGAGCGGTCCTTTTGAAGTGGTTGGTATAACTCCTTTTGGTGCCACTGATCTAAAAAATAAGAATGGTGAAGTTTTCTGGGCCAATGGGCATCGTGTAAAGCACTATTTGGGCAAGATTGATTACAGCTAGGTGGTGGCACTCTTGCACTTGAAGTAATGGAATGGTAATTTGCGTCGTGCCGCAACGTTAAATCAGGCGCTTCATGGGAGGCAACCCATGTCTTTTTCTTTCTTGTTGTTTTTCTGTTGTACATTAGGATTTTTGAGTTGATAGTTTGTGAAGTGTTGCAAGATAATGTGAACCAGTGCAAGACAAAAATGCAAAATACTCAGTCTCTGATCATTGCCTACGCGGCCACACACCAAAGCAGTGCGGTCTGTGTAGGCTTGAGCAAATGTAAGTTAAGGCTCAGAAGACCCAGCACGGTCCGCATGACATTACTTTGCGGTCCGCACTAGAAGATCAAAAATGGCATCTCTCTAGCAAGTGTCCACCTTCACAGAGCATTACCTCAGAGTTGCATCCCATTCCATGGGGAGTAAGTACGCACCTTCACAGAGCATTGCCTCAGAGTCTACCCCCACCCATATGTCCACATCTTTTCAGCTCCGTGATTTCCGTGGCCCTTTTTGTGCAGCCGCGTGAGAGTTGTGGGTCCTAGGGCTTTTCTATAATGAGGCCTTAGGCCTCATTTTATCCTTTTCGCAAAATTTCCTCCTATGCTCTAAATTTCACTGTACATCAAGGATAATTGTGCACATAGTTGAATTCTTATTAATCCCTAGTAACAACTCTTATTCATTTTATTCATAGTCTATTTTTTGATTCTTGTACTTGCTACTTACTAGTATAACTTCTTATTTTCTTCTATTTCTTTTAGTTTAACTATTAGATTCGATTCTATGTGTTACTTTGAGCAAATAGGCATGAATTCTTGTTAATTAATTGAGTAGGGACACTTAGGAATCATATTGCGAACAAAAATTGGACTTAATGGAACAAAAATCCCTGCTAGTTAAATTTGCCCTATGCGGCCGCGCAACATTTGTGTGCGGTCCGCATGGCTCTTTTGTATGAGATAATGCCTCCTCTCAATGCGGTCCGCATGCCATTTGTGTGCGATCCCCATAAGTCCAGTGCGGTCGCGGTCTAAAATAGTGCGGACCACGTGAGAGGGGTTCAGAGAAGTGTCATTTTGAGAATGCAACCGCAATCCAAAGCAATGCGGTCCACATAGGTCATGTTTAGAGAGTTGAATAATTTGAGTTTTGTACTGCGCGGACCGCGTGCATTCTTGTGCGGTCCGCGCCCCTCAGTCTGTGTCATTGTGTCTGCAATTTTTTCTGTCAACTGAACTTGCTAATTTGCCTCATGTGCTTCTATTAACAAAGTTAGTCATGTATTCTTACAAGCATTGTTAAATAATAAGCTGGTAAAGGTTCACAACA
Source organism: Nicotiana noctiflora (assembly GCA_032618575.1). Taxonomy (NCBI): domain Eukaryota; kingdom Viridiplantae; phylum Streptophyta; class Magnoliopsida; order Solanales; family Solanaceae; genus Nicotiana; species Nicotiana noctiflora. The sequence goes on along the minus strand of JASVEL010005104.1, from coordinate 107,400 downwards.
ACCCGAGAGAGGTGGTTCCTCCCAAGGGGCCAAAGGAAAGAGAGTGGTAAAACTCACTCCCCAAACTTGGGAAAACATCAAAAGACCCGGAAGTTGATAAAAGTTTTAGATATAGTTGCTTCCCATTCCTCGAGGAGAGGGTACGCACCTTCACAGAGCATTGCCTCAGAGTCTACCCCCACCCATATGTCCACATCTTTTCAGCTCCGTGATTTCTCTTCTCTTGATCATACTGATGTGGCCACTTCTAAGAAACCATTTAATGTCATCTCGGACTCGTCTGATGAGTCCGTAGAAGAAAGAGAAGAAGAGCAATACTCCACCTCTCCCAAAACTTCATTATCAAGGGAGAGTGGAGGGTATGCTGAGGAAGGTGAGCCACAAGTAGGGGGGATAGAGCGTACTAGAAAACTGGAGGCATGGGTAGACATGTTTGTTAGTGAGGTTGCTTTTCACAAATTCCGGGAGTGGTGGCCCAAAAGGAAGCTGATTCCAGAGAGGCAATTCATAGATGCTGATCTTGTCCCTCTCAACCCTTATGTGCAAGCACAATTACGCACTAGAGAGAGTTGGGGATTATTCAAAGAGCGAGTTGGATTGGAAAATGAGCATATGGTAAATGAGTTCTACTATAATGTTCACCATATAGTTTAGGACTTGAAAGCAACAAAAGTGAGGGACAAGATAGTTGTGTTTGATAGCAAATCGTTGAATAAATTCATGGGGTTCGAAGAAGAGGATGAATCATAATATTTAGAAAAGCTGGCAATGAAAAAGGAGGTTCGTCCTTGGTCGGTCGAGCACTTGGCAGCCCTGGGTACAGTCCCAGTCTGGTTGAAAGCACAGGAAAAGATATTTTGGAACACTTTGAACTTTGAAGCCAAAGGATGGTTGACTTTTATGTGTAGTCGACTTGACCCATCTACACATGATCACTCCATTCCCCTTCTCATGTTGTTTTGGTAGCATCTATCATGGCGGGGTTTCCTCTGAATGTGGGTATTATTGTGTCAAGGTTGATTTCTACAGTTGGTCAGGAGACCCAAATACACTCTCTTTGTACTTTAGAGACTTGAAAGTGAAGAAAAAGAAATATGATGTCAAGGTACCTCCGGTGGCCCCATACTCATGGTACATTCAGTTGGGCCTAGACAGCGCGAAGATGGGCAAGAAGAATGTGGTATCTATCCATCACACCTGGCCAGTTTGAGGAGCTAGCGGTTATTGAGCAGCCTAGTGAGCCTTCCACCATCCCTGCTACTGATGAGGCATTGCCCCCAAGTCCTTCGTCTGCAGCTAACCCAGTAGTCCCCTCATCAAAGACTCATTGATTCACCACAAACCAGCTCACCCATTCGCTAGTTTGAACAACTGGATGTCAACCGCGACATCCAAGTTGTCTACCTTGACCACTACAGTCCAGACACAGAGAGCACCAGTTACTATTGAGATTCCTTCTTCCATTTAGGAAACACTGAAGCAAATCCTGGCCAACCAGGAAAAGATGATGGAGAAGCAGGATAACTTGACAAAATTAGTTGGGGATCACAGTAAGGCACTAGACAAATTAGCTCGGGAGCATAGAAAGTTGAGGAAGACAAAGGCCTCAAAGGAGTCAATGTAGAAGGTGCGAGAGGATGTGGACAAGCTCATGGCGTATCATCTACCAATTGACCTATTATTTGGGGATCCGACTATGGAGCCAGTAGCAGTGCAGCCACAGGAGGAGGAACAAAGGCCAAGGAAGAAGAGGAAATTCCCTAGCACTAAGGTAGTTGTGATAGAGGTGGCTCCGATTCAGGAGGGTCGCTCCATTGCCCGACCAGCATGCTAGTTCATGATACGGAACTTGTCTCAGCAGAGCAGTAGCAACATGGGACTGGTCTGAGGTCCCCGCCAGTATAGAGGACTTGGGAGCCACTGACCAGTACGGAGTGACAAACGAGGCTTGAGAGGCCGTTCTATATCCTTTCTGAATTTTCATGCTTAATTTGGAAGTTAGCATTGGGGACAATGCTTGCTTTTATTCGTGGAAGTGTGACCCCACTATTTTGATTGGCTGTTGGATTACTGTATATATTATCTTTACTTTTAGCTTTTAGACATTCGTAGTTGATAGATGGTTTGTATATACTACTCATTCTAGATGCTTTGCAACTTCGTGTATATATTCATCGCCCCTAGTTGTATATTTTACTCCCCTTGTGTACATATTCATTTGGTTTTTCATTTGAGTTTTCTATTTTCGTTAAAAAAATTGGTTTTAGTTGCAAAGATAGGCTCGTAGTTTTTTTTGGTTTTTATTTTGGCGTTTGCAATAAGCCTTTGGTTTTATTAATGCTACAATTCTTTCCAAGGGTAGAGTACTGTGTGAACCGGGTGGCTCTTCCCAATGATAGATGGTGTGACAAATTTCTTATGGGTTGAGTCCTTTTTTTATTTTTCTTTTTGATTTTCAAGTTTTTGTAGTTAAGGGTTCCTCAGGCAAAGCTTCACTTGGGACTAGCACATTTGCCTTTGATCCTATGGTCAAAGACATTATGTTGTGTTTAGGATGGTGAAAGCTGTGGCCTTGAGACTCTTGTGTTGACCAAACAACCATCATGTGTTCATTTTGGGACATTGTGTGCTTGAATCATATCTAAGTTCATTGTGGGCCCTCGACTCCGTCTTTGGCAATCCTTGAGTATGTGTAGTGATAATTCGAATCGTGAGCCCAAGTACCGAGCCGATGGTCTAGAACTTCCCCCGAATGTTTGTTGAGGCGAAATTGTAGGTGGAGTGATTATAGGCTTTCCTTGATCCAAAATGCAAAATTTGAACAATTTCCACGACCTACCAATGAAATAATCCCTAGTTCACACCTTTTGAGCCTTAAACCTTTTTCTTTCATGAATTAATCTACAAGCCTATACCCGTTCTTAATGAGACCCTCTCTTGGAACCCAAATCTTTCCTTGATTAAACGAAAAATGTCTATGTTTGGAAGGAGAGACAAGAAAGGCATCAATGTGGTAAAAAGGCACAAAAGCAAAAGAAAGTAAGGCAATGAAAAAGAGAAAAAGACAAAAAGAAAGACAAAAGTAAATAAGAACCAAAAAGGGAATCCAATGACAACAAAAAAAGTGAAAAAGGTGTGGAAAAGTGGTACAAAGAAGAAAGGTTTTGAATTGCAAAAGAAAGAGTGATAATGTGTCTCTCTAATCCCTTGAAAGAAGTGAATTACTAAATTGAGTCAAGAAAGTGTGCCAAAATGAACCAAAAGAAGTGCTTAAGGGAAGATTGAACCCTTTTGAACAAAAACATGTCCCACTTTTACCCAAAGCCTTCAGAATGACTCCTCAAAAGCTCTATATGATCTTGAGTTGAGGGAAGCCTACATTATTTGATATTTACATAAGGGGAAAGCATATGGTACTTTGAGCTGGACTTATGGCCTTTTCTTTTTGAGAGATAAGTGAGAATCCATCCACCTTAGTTTGTGTGCAATACTCTAAAAAAATTGAGGTTCACTTAGGGAGAGTTGAGGATGTGTAAGTTTGGGTTCCACAATGACCAAAGTACTTGAGAAAGGTTCCTTGATGACATGTGTCAACTCTTGATGCTCTTGTGTCACGCTTGATCCACAAGTTTTCAAAGTTTAAATGTGTTAATGATGCAGTTGCATTGAGTGAAATTGTTAGTCCCAATTGATGATTGTTCAGTTTACTTTAGGATAAACATGAATTACTTGGGTGTTTTCCTTTGAGGGGTAGGTCTTATTCTATTTGCTTGAGGACAAGTAAATGTTTAAGTTTGGGGGGGTTGATAACTGTGATTTTTACATATTTTATACCCATTCTTGCCTGAGATTTGCGCATGAATTGCTATAAATTAGTCCTGAATTGCTTACAAGTTGCGCTTGATTGCAGGTTTGAGCGACTAGATTATGAATATCACAAAACAGAGTGAAACTTTCCAAGTATCAAAGGCCAAGTGAAGTGGGGACAAGAGGACCTAGCACGGACCACATTGTTTTGTCACGCGACCGCGCGAGGAGGTTCAGAAACTAGTCCATTCAAGGGGATCCTGTGCGGTCCGTGCTCCTTTCACGCGATCTGTGCTTTTGAAGATTCAGAGACCATGCAATTTCAAAGTCAAGATGCGCGGTCCACGCTTCTTTCCATGCGGTCTGCGCCAATGAGTGTTCAAAGACTTAGTCATTCAAGGCAAAAGCCCATGCGACTGTACACCTAATCAGTGCAGTCCGCGTGGATAAAGTTCAGAGAGGGTGGATTTGTACCAAAACACCTATGCGACCGCACACCACTTCTACGTGGTCCGCGCCCATCACCCTATGCGGCCGCGCGTCGCATTTGTGCGATTTGCGTCCCCAGTGTCAGAAAAAAGATATAAAGACCCAAACCCCTATGGGGCCACGTGTTATTTGTTTGCGGTCCGCGGCAGACACTCAACGGTATTTTTGTCTGTTTTTCATGTGTAGTATAAATAGAACATTTTACCTTTTTAGGTTATGTTTCGGTATATCATATAGCAACTGAGCTCGTGACTTCAAAGTTTTAGCCTATTTTGGGCAATTTGATCTTGTATTGACGTGGATTTGAGTATATTAACATCATAGTTAATTAATATATCAATCTTATCTTCTATTTCTTCAATTTTTGTTTCTACTATGTCTAGCTAAACCCATTAGCTAGGGTTGTGGCTCAACCCTAATATGGGTAATTAATGGGTGTGATTATTTAGTGCATGAATGATGTTGGGTATTTGTTGATTGGGTTAATATTATGTTTTCATTAAGATTTGATGGTTGCAAACACTATGTCTAGCTTAGTGGGTCTTGACACTTCTTGAGAAAGAGAGTCTATGACCCCAAGATTAATTCCAACAAGGAATATGAATGGACCCATGAGAATGATAGTCCCAATTAACGGGTTAAACCTCGAAAGAGTAATTACCCAACTTGAAACCTAAGTTGCTTGGGCAAGTTGGCCTACCCGATTGGTCTTAAGAGAGCCAATTGAGCAAAATTGCTCTCTCTACCAAGAGGTGTCAGAGTGGGTGCAAAAGTGCAACGGTTATATCATAAGTCCCATAATCATCATTCTTGCATTAGGAATCTTTATCTGTTAGTTGACCACCTAGGTACATGCCATAACCCTAGTGCCTTTCTCAATATTGCATACAACCTATAATCGATATCTTAGCTTTAAATTTGTAGTGATAAATCATAGTATATAATCAAAAGAATACCAAAAATGTTAGAAGACCAATTAGGAGCCAAAGCATAGTCCTAGACCATACAGACACTCAACTATAAATTGAAGCTCCCAGTGGAAAATTGACCCCGATACTACTATTGGGTAAAAGTATTAGCACCTGCTCTTCCTTAGGTTGAGTACACTGCGACCATCCATCCCGAAGCCTATGGAGGAGGCTTCTGAAGCTGAAGAGCTGCTGGAGAGAAAGAGGCGGCGGCTGATTACTGGTAAGGGGATTGCGACTGAGGGCGTGAGTCCTAGCGAGCCTCGTCGAGAGCCAAGGTCAGTTTTTATGACTGAGGCCATCCGTTCAGGGAGATTGGCTCCCCAAAAGAGAACTTCCGCCGCTGCCAGCTCAGCCTGCATCTCATAGGGTGGGTTTTCATCTGCAGTTGGGGAAGCGGGCATTGAGAGTGGGAGGACGGGCCTTGAGGATGCTTTTGGAGGTAACGTAGGATCCAGCCCGCATGGAGATGAGGGTTGGCAGGTCCACCCGCCGAATTGTGATCCCTGGCGGGGTACAACTTGTTGGAAAATAGTGAGCAAGCCGCAGAGGAAATGACCATTTTATGTGCTGTTGTGGAGCATGAAATTTTAAAAGGGGTTAGTAACATGGGCCTATCTTGAAGGGTCACTGGCGCAGCCTTATAGGTATTTATCGGTTTTCCTTTTATGGTTCGTAAAGGCGATTTTGGTATGTACTAACTTCTATTTCCTCTCTTTCCTTTTCATTTTAGACTCTCGTCTTGGAGGTTTATAGGAGGCGGCGTGAGCAAAAGAAGGCGGCCACCTTCAACAAAATGGCAAAGAAGTACAAACAATGTCGTGTCGCATATCAGGCGTTGGCAGATATGTACAAGTAGGACCCCCAATTTCGGGTGTTCCGTGAGGGCCTCGAACTGTAGGAGGCTCAATTGAAATGGATGATTGTTGAGTTGATGAGAAACTGATGGATGCTTTGGCTCGGAACATCGTGCTAGTGACTCTCCTTCAATCAGAATAAGAGAAGTTGGAGATTAGCCATGGGGTAGCGGCAGAGGCAGCTCAGTTGCAGACCAGAGTCATTGCTTTAACCGCCGAGCTCGACGCTAAGGCGACTAATGTTGAGGCCCTTGAGTTGGGCGCTTTTTCAAAGCTTGAAGATGACGTGCATTGCGAGGCACACGAAATGTGGATGTATGTCGAGGCTAGGTTGGTCGTACTCGAGGAGTAATTGTCCGTAGGTCGAGCCACTAAGGCAGAGGTTGAGGAGTAACAACGCTTAGCCCATGTCGCCTGGGACGCTTCTGGTTATAGCTCTGATTCCCCTAATAGGACGGGCTATAACTATGAATACGTCAACCGTCTAGAGTCCGGCTCTTGGATATCTAAGACTTATACTCCCGGGGGTGACGATGGACCAAATAGCGGCCAAGCAGGGCATGGTGGACGAAGTGGCGAAGGCTCTTAGGGCTTGTATATATATATATATATATTTTTTTTATGTAACTGGGGCATTTTTCAGGGTCGGATGTACATGTATTTTTTGGATATAATGAAGTATAGCTTTCTGCTAATTTATTCTTTCCTTTGCTCTCTTGTTTTTTGGTGTCCCATCTTTGTTGAGCGGGCGCTCGTTTACTTGTTGGACTTTTATTGCGTTTTTGCTTGATGTTCACGTGCTTTATGCCATAGTCAAACTAGGTCGGTGATTAGTGGAGAATGATCGAACTAGGTCATTATTTTAACATCAATGGCCTTAGCCATACGTGTGTCTTTGGCCTATGTCGGGTCATTAATTTGTCGTAGCCGATCTTAATGGCTCTTGCATTTTTTATCACGAAGGGCATTACTATGTAGCAATATGTCCCTTGGTGGGTGATGAAAGTTGTTTTCTCCTGGTGTTCCTCGGCCATCATGATTTGATTGTAGCTGGAGTAAGCATCTAGGAAGCTTAACAGCTCGTGTCCTGCGGTGGCATCAATCAGTTGGTCGATGTGGGGCAATGGGAATGAATCCTTAGGGTACGCCTTGTTCAGGTTGGTGATGTCCATGCACATTCTCCCCTTCCCATTTTTCTTTTTGACCATGACAACATTGGCGACCCAATGAGGGTATTTTGATTCCCCGATGGAGTCGTTGTCCAGTAGCTTGTCTACTTCCTTACTGACCACTTTGCTGATAGCAGTGTTGAATTTCCTTCTCATTTTACGTACAGGAAGGTGTAATGGGTCAACATTTAGCTTGTGGGTGGGGATGTCTCATGGGATCCCTGGCATATCTGAATGGGAAAAAGCAAACAAATCTGCACGGTTAGTTAAAAACTCATGATACTTACTTGGATTAGTAAAGCCATGCCTGATGTAGACTTTCTTCATGAGGTCTCTACGGTATCACGATCTTTGATGGCGTTCCTTGTCGGGTCGACCTTGGTCCCCGGCATAGCTGATTGCTATGCCTCTGCATTCACCCCCTAAAGTTATTTAGTGTGGGCGAAATCTTGAGCTATTTTGTAGTATTCCCTTGTGGTACGTGGCTTGCCTCGGATGATGAATATTCCCCATGGGGTAGGGAATTTGATCACTTGATAAAATCTTAACGGGACTGCTCGCATGACATGTATCCATGGGCATCCTATGATGGCGTTGTATGCCGTTTCCTGGTTTATCACGTGGAAAGTTGTTTCCAGCATGACTCCTCCCGCTAAAACGGGCAGGGGTATTTCTCCGAAGGTTCGTTCCACTGCATTATTTAAAACAGTTAGTGTTATGAAACACTGTATTATCTTGTCCTCGAGTCCCATTTGTCTGAGGAACCTAGGTGGATAATACTGGCATCACTTCCATCATCAAGCATGATTCTTTTAACATCAGTATCTGCAATACGTAAAGTGATAACTAAAGCATCATAGTGAGGGAACGACAAACCGTCGGCATCAGACTTATCGAAGGTGATACTATTTCGAACCAACCGTCGTAGGAAATAGTGATTAATAAGCTGATCAGTTCGAGAAAGAAAATACTCCACTAAGGTTTCCATTTAATTTCCTCTTGAAAAACAGGACTCCATATACAATAGAAGTTAAACGAAGAGACCATTTCCTTTTCCTTTGATCAGAAAATGAAGTTACAGAACACAAACATGTTTGCGACCTCTTGTCTTAGAACGATGCAAACCTCAATTTTGTGCCCTCGTTCTTGATAGAACTCACAGAGGAGGTCGGATTTTTTGGTACTCGGATCTAACCTCATCTTCTGCGGCCATTTTACTTTTTCTCCGAGTTTCTCCAAAGCATAGACTATCTCCGTAGGTGACACACAAAAATTGTGAGCGGAGATAATAAAGGGGGCATACCTTTTTCATTATGGAGTGGAGCGAGATGTCGTTGCAGTGCCTCTATATGTCTTGGTGGTGGCGGGTGAGAGGATCTGATATAGGACTAATGCCTTTCTTTGTTAATATATAATTTGTTCCCACTGTCTCAATGCGTCGATCCCTTCTAATATTTGGATGTATTGTCGTCAATCATTGTGTCGGCCCACTGAGGCCGTCTTCATCTGCTCTTACCTCAGCACGGTAGGCATTATGGATTTCTTCCTATGTGATAGGAGGGTACTTTATGAGATGGCTTAGTAGCTTCTTCGTCGTCCTCGAACCATCTCTGCTTAGTCCATTCTGGGAAGCGCCCACCACCATGCCATCCGATACGTTGGGTAAGCTCATCCTTACCCTGTTAAACCTGGTTAGGACGTCCCTGATTCCGTCTCCTGCGGTTTGACGGACGGTAAAGATATCGTTAACCTTTGCTTCTGCTTTCTTTGCTCCTGCATGGACAGTGACGAACTTTTCCTCCATTTCCTCGAACGTAGAAATGATCTTATCCAGTAGTTGGGAGTACCAAGTCAGGGCTTCTCCTATCATCGTTTCACCGAACTTTGTTAGCAGCACTGATGGTACATGTTCCTTTGATAGGTCGTTGTCCTTTACATCCGTCACATAATGGATCAGATAGTCTTCGGTATCCATGGTCCCATCGTATACTCTTAGGTAAGGCGGCATTTTGAAGGTCTTAAGAATGGAGTACGGGGCAGCCTCCTTAGTGTAGGGTTGTTCAACGAATCTTCCAGCGTCCTATTTTGGCAGCAACTTGGGGGCACCTGGGATCTTGTCTACCCTATCCTGGTGTTCCTTCTTCTGGTAACGAAGTGACCGGTTTTTGCTTTCCATCTGCTCTATCTTTTTAAGAATGGCTGTAAGCGTGCTATCGTTAGCCCGTACCTCGCCTAGCATGTTATTTGCTTATGCCATTTCAGGTTCAGCCATGGTAGCGGTGAGATATACTGTCGGTGCACATCTGAAGTTACTTTGTGGTGACTTTTCGATCAGACCACTTAGGGCACCTGTTAGCCATTATCCCAATAGTTTTTTTTATCTTCGAGGGTACTTGTTCAGTTACAGATGTAGAAGCAACCTTTTCTCGCAAGATCGTCAGATCTCCAGGTAGGAGAGGTGGGGTCTCCCCACTCGTGGTGGTGCTAGGGGTTGTAACCAAAACACCTTTTTCACGGGCTTCTGTAACGACCCGACCCGTTGTCACGTGAGTTACCACCCTGTTTTTTCCGTTATTATGATGTTTCATATTTCTATATCTGTATTAGAGTCTATCGGGTGAATTTGGGTTGAATCTGGTTGAAGATAAGGCATATAGCCTCTTAGAATGAAACTTGGTGCAGAAAAGTCAACCTGAAGTTGACTTGTGAGTTAGAGGACTCGGAATCGAATTCCGATGGTTTGGTTAGCTTCGGGGGATCATTTATAACTTAGGAGAGTGATCAGAACTAAATTTGGAGGTCCGGTGCAGAAATAGGCTTGAATTGGCGAAGTTGGAAATTTTTGGAAACACGGTCGATAGGTGAGGTTTTGATACGGGCGTCGGTATGGAATTCCGACAGTTGCAGTAGCTTCGTTAGGTGATTTTGGATATGTCCGCAAATTTTCAGGTCATTCGGACATCGTTTGGTTGGGTTTTCGATAGCATGTAGGTTTCGGACGTTTTGGATGAAACTTAGGCTTGAACTGCTTTGATTTGGTAATTTCTGTGTTTAAGGATGTGTTTTTATGATTGTAACAAGTCCGTATGGTGTTATGTGATATGTTGGCATGTTTGGTTGAGTTCCCGAGGGCCTCGGGGTAATTTCGGGTGTTCAAACGGATCATTTTTTGGTTGGCTATGTGATCAATTTTGTTGTCATAAGTGTTGCAGGTATTTGGCCTATGCGATCACAATTGCATGCCCGCAATCGCATAGAAGTAATTTTCGGAAGTGGAATTTTGTTATGTGCATTCGCACAGGTTGGATGCGATCGCATAGTAGAAGTGAGGGCTCATTGGAATTGTTATATGCGATCACACAAGGGGTTCGCGAACGCATAGTGCTGGCAAATGGTTCATCGCGTTCGCAGGGGTTAGTGTGCGTTCGCATAGTGCATTTTGAGGCTGTGGGATTTTTGTGCATTGTGATTGCAAGACTTGGTCCGCGATCGCATAGAAGGAAATTAGAGAGCTGGGCAGAATGTTTAAAAAGCTTATATCCGCGATTTTGGGTCATTTTTCCTCCATGGTTGGTCATTTGGAGAGCTTCTTGGTGGAGAATAAAGAGGGTTTCGTTGGGAATTAATTTAACGTAAATTTTATGAGTTAAATACATGATTTTATCAAAGAATCTTCCCTTAATTCTCTGAAATTGGGTACAAAATTGAAGAAATTAGGGCTTTATTTTTGCTATGTAAATTTGGGATTTGGTAGCCCATTTGAACTCCGATTTTGATAAATTTTATATGTACGGACTCATGGCTAGACGATGATTCAGAAAATGTGAGTTTCATAATATTTCGAAAAGCAGGCCCGGGGCTTGAGTTTTGCTAGTTTCGAGATTTTTCATAGATTTCAATTGTTTTCGATTGGGTGTTGTTCCATTAGCTTATTTCGATATATTTGTACTGATTTTGGCTAGTTTCGACATGCGTGGAGGCCAGTTTGTGGAGCAAAGGTATCGCGGGCTAGAGTTTTCGCCGGATCGAGGTGGGTAATACTTGTAAATGATGTCCTGAGGGTTTGTGTACCCCGGACTTGCACATCATAGTGCTGTATTGAGGTGACTTGCACGCCGGATAACGAGCGTGGGGTAGAGCACCATTGGGGATTGTGACTTGGTCCGTCCCGCTTAATAAAAATACTACCTAATTGCTTGAAATTGAATTGACACCCTAATAAAGATATTAATTATCATGAACTGGACCGATTGTCATGTTTTGGGCTTCGTGCTGAATTTTTGGATCCTTAAGGGATTGGTATCACTGTCTTGGCAATACTGTGCATATTTTCATCTCAGTCTAAGGTTTTAAAATGGTATTTTGCTACTCAACATTTTTATAAGATTTAAAAACTTAAATGAGGCTTTAATGACATTTTAGTTGTGAGTTGTTATGATATTTTTGCCCAAGGGGCTTATATGCATTCATGAATATGCATGGATCGGGTTGCACGCCGCAGCATGAGTGATATTGATATTGCGCTTGGGCTGTAGGAGCCCCTCCGGAGTCTGAACCCCCACAGTGAGCGCGGGCGCCTTTGTATAGATCGGGTTGTACGCCACGGCGTCATATGCATTGCATTGCATACATACATTGGCTTTACTTGTACTACGTGGCATGACATTTAGCACTCATACATTACTGGCATACATGTGTTATCTGCCTGATGTGGTATCACCCCGCGTATATGCTTGGTAAGGTCATTCAGCTATTGGGTTGCTTCTAGAACAACTCTGAGTCCGCTCGAGGACGAGCGTTGGTTTAAGTTGGGGAGAATGTGACGACCCGACCCATCGTCACATTAGTTACTGCCCCATTTTCCCCTTTATTATGATGTTTCATGTTTCTATATCTGTATTAGAGTTTATCGGGTGAATTTGGATTGATCCTGGTTGAAGATAAGGCATATAGCCTCTTAAAATGAAGCTTGACTCGGAAAAGTCAACCTGAAGTTGACTTGTGAGTTAGAGGACTCGGAATCAAATTTTGATGGTTTGGTTAGCTTCGGGGGGTCATTTTGTGACTTAGAAGAGTGATCGGAAATGAATTTTGAGGTCCGGTGAAGAAGTTAGCCTATTTGTGCGAAATTAGTATTTTGGCGAATTTTGGTTGATAGGTGATGTTTTGATCCGGGAGTCGGAATGGAATTCCGAGAGTTGCAGTAGCTTCGTTAGGTAATTTTGGACTTGTCCGCAAAATTTCTGGTCATTTGGACGTCATTTGGTTGGGTTTCGGATCGAATGTAAATATTGAAAGTTAAAGTTAAACTTAAGCTTGAATTTATTGAAAACGGACGATTTTGATGTTAACGATAGAGTTTTGATGATTGGAACCCCGTTACCTTGCATTAACACATCTTATGCTTCTATATCACTGTTAGAACCTATCGGGTGAGTTTCGGGGTGGTTTCGGACCATTTCTAGGCCATTTTAACTGCTGGTTTATGTCTGTAGCAGTTTTCTACGCGATCGCGGACAATGGGACGCGATCGCGGTGAGTAAAATGTGCGAAAAGTATTAATGAATCGCGATCGCGTGAAATGCTCCGCGATCGCGAAGAAGGAAATTTCTGTTGCATTTATCCTACTTCGGAAGCTCATATCGTTTTATCTACAAGGCATTTTGAGGTGATTCAAAAACAAAAATTGTATCGCATAGTGTCTAGTTTTCAGAAAGCTAAAGAAATAGTGATTTGGACATCTGTGTCAAAAGTTATGGACGTTACACTATAGGGTGTCCGAGAAGGATCTCTAATACACATATATATATTGGGAAGCTTATATCTCGAAATGTTTATGGATTCAGACAATGAGTATCAAATAACAGTTATAGCCCTATGTTTCTAGTTTCCATAACATCAAACCATTCATCATTCGGAGTTGTGTGCAAATAGTTATGACCATTATACTGAAGCATGTCCGGAGGAACCGGAATTTGTTCACCGCGATCGCGAAGGGTAAAGTTTGGGCCAAATTTTGTTCTCCGCGATCGCAGATCACGGTGAGTAATATGCCTGGGCAGAGTGTTTTATAACATTTCATCCACGAACCCCAGCTCATTTCCACCATTTTTGAGCGAGTTTGGGAGCTTTTGTCGAGGGTTTTGAAGGGATTTCGTTGGGAATCAATTGAAGGTAAGTTTTATAAGTTAAATACATGATTTTATCAAAGAATCTTCCATTAATTCTCTGAATTTGGGTAAGAAATCAAGAAAATTAGGGCTTTGAGCAAAAATCTTAAAATGGGGATTTGAAGGACCATTTATGGTCCGAATTGCGAGTTCTTGGTATGTACGGACTCGTGGAGAGACGAGGATTCCGAAAATGTGAGTTTCATAATTTTTCGAGATGTGGGCCCGGGGCTCAGGTTTTGCCAATTTCGTGATTTTTGATATTTTTCGAGTTCTTTCGATTGGGTAATGACCCTTTAGCTTATTTTGATGCATTTCTATTAATTTTGATCAGATTCTACACCTGTGGAGGTCGATTCTCGTGGCAAGGGCATTGCGGACTAGTCTTCGAGCCGAGTCGAGGTGAGTAATGGGTGTGGGTGATGACCAGCGGGTTCGAAACCCCAGTATATCACTATGTGACGCTGTATTGAGGCGTGACACTTACTCTCGTGTGAGTGCAGAGTCGAATGTGATTGGGGACTATGGCTTAGTCCGACCTATTGATACTATACTGTGTTGTTGGCTATTATTGAGTCGGTGAACCTCCTACTTGGATGGTTGTGGATATCTTTGGGCTATGAGCTAGTTATTGGGATCCCACGAGGATCGTTGTTATTGTTTCTATGATATTGACATGCTATTTTGATATCAGTCCTGAGCTATTACTGTCTAAAATGGTTTTCCAAACTCTGGAATTTCTGATATATTGTTTTCTACTGAAAAATGATAAAAAGAGTTTTCAAATACTATTTCCGAGCATGTGAGTCTTGCATTGCATTATAGCTGACTGGTAGTGGATTGGGCTGCGCACCGCAGCATATCATGATATTGTGCTTGGGCTGTAGGAGCCCCTCCGGAGTCCGAACCCCCCATAGTGAGCACGGTACCCAAATGGATTGGGCTACGCACCGTAGCGGTCATATTCATGCATTGCATTTCATTTAGCTATACCTGTTACTCTGATAGCTGATATTGCTGGTTTCTGATACATGCTCATATTGCTAATTGATACAGAATATTGTTATATAGCTTTACTTAGTGTTGTATTGCTACCTTTTATTCAGCATTATTTACTTTTATTACCGCTGAGTTGGAAGTACTCATACCCGACTCCCTACACCTTGTGTGCAGATTCGGGTACGTCGCAGCAAAGCTGATTCTATAGCTGATTGGGAGTTGCATTTGGACAGTCGAGGTAGCTGCCAGCGTCCGCAGGACCTGACTCTCCAGTTTATTCTTATTTTGTTTAGTATATTCCACACTTGTGCACAGTTGTATACACTATCACGACTTATAAATTCTGGTAGAGGCTCATGACTTTTGACTCCTGATCCGTTGGGAGGTTATACTGGTTTGGGATATCTAATCCCGGTGTGTTGGATATTATTTTTGTTATTATATCACTGTTTATTCTTAAAAGGGGTAAAGTGTGAGCTGATAGCTCTGTGTTTCAGTTGATTGATCGGGCTGGGGTTGTACCCAGGTATTGATCTATTTAAATGGAAGGAAGAGATATTAAAAAGAGATTTCTAAATAATCTACTCACATATGTTAAAAAGGAATACCCCGAAAGTGTACTTCAGTTTAAAAGATGATTCTGTATGTTTATATCATGGGATAGTGGCTTGTGTGATTTTCTTTCTCTCAGCATTATTTATTTTTTTACCGCTGAGTTGGAAGTACTCACTCGACTCCTTGCACCATGTATGCATATCCAGGTACTTGGGAGCTTAGTTGAGCTTGAAGATGATATAGAGCTCCATTTGGGATCGTCGAGGTAGTTGTCTGGCGTCCGGAGGACCCGACACTCCCCCTTGTTACTCTGTTATTACTTGTTTTATTCCGCGTAGTCTTAGACTTGTAGTGTATTTATAGTATTGACTGATATTCTGATAGAGGTTCTTGGCTCGTGACCCCAGATCTTTGGGAAGTTACGTTGTATTTTCGGGAGATTTCGGGATATTCTTAATACTATCAGTTTGATCTGTTTTCCTTCACTGTTGATGACTTAAAATAAATGATTCTAAGCTCTAAGATCGGGATGAGAGTGTATTCGGTCGGGCTGGCCTAGCAATATGCTGGGCGCCATTACGACCGGGTTTTGGGGTCGTGACAGCTTCGTTGAGAGGACCGATGAGGTTGGTTGCAACATCTACTATCGCTTTCATTCTTGCGTTGTTTTCAGCCATTTTTGTTCGTGCGGAGTAGAGAATAGTTGTTGGTTGTTCTCTAGGTGCAAACTATGATTTTGATTCTCAAAATTCCCATAGATGGCGCCAAATTATTTAGCTCAAAAGTTATCAATATACTTTGCAATCTCAAAGGTAAAGAAAATAATCTTAGCTTAAGAGAGAAGCAATTGTAGGAGACAGAGAAAGAGATAGAGATATAGGGGGAAGTTGTATTATTCGAGAATAATCATGATGCATGTTACAATGTGAATGTCTCCTTTATGTAGTAGGAGACCTTTCTCGACATAATCAAAAGAAAAGTATAAAAGTAGGTGGCTTCCTCTCAATGAAGAAGTTAAGTTCTAAATGACGTCTCCTTTACCCCACGTCCGGATCGTGCCTCACTTTGGTTGGCATCTACTCATGGGGCGTACCCGTTTATCATGGGAACATTGAGGGCCAAAGTCGATCCCATACAGTAACAAAAAAAAGATAGGAGCAATATATAGAGTGTGATTAAAGGACACACATTATACAAGTGCTTATATAGCTATATATCCATGTTAATTGTTTTCATCACAATTATTATTTGTATAATAATAATACATTACTAACACAGACGAAAACGCAATGTTCATCAATAGTTGAGAAAATGGAAAGTTTTTAGAGAAATAAAAGCCAAGAAAAGTGGCATCTCAACCATGCCAACTGGTCTTTTTAGCATTAAATCCTCTCAAACTCTCTATCAGGAAACTCTCACAAGTCTTGCCAATTGAACATGATAGGTAGGACGAAGAGAGTATCAAGTTTTGTTTAATCCGTAATAAGAATAATTGAACAATACATGCAAGCCTTACCAATATATACGATACTTGTTACCAAATTGATAAGATAAATAGGACGAAGATAACATCAAGTCCTGTCAGTTCGTTAAAATTTGTGACTAATAGAACAATATAAGAAATTCTTACCGATCCATAGTACTTGTGGCCAATTGAAAAAAATATTTTAAAACTTTAAATTAAACTATTAAAATCTTTATAATAGTAAATATATTCTTTATAATAAGATCTCACGTAATGTATTGCAAGCACATGAGTAACATCTTATTAACTTAATTTGACCCCTACCTTATATATAAATAGCAATATTAGTATGTGAAGGAGCCATGTACGCAGATCCTTTCCCCGTGTTATACCAATTGATGTAAATTAAGAGTCTCTATAGTTCCTACAAAATACGCGCACAAAGCAGTAAGTAAATAACCCAACAATATTTTACGTGAAAAACTTCAAACTTGCAGGATTCAAAATTATTACCAACACTCGTATGATTTCAACTTCACTAACCGAGCAACTTTAGATTACAACCTATTATAACCTATGAATTAAATTCTTAATCCCTCACCTACTAGTAATAACTATATTGAAGCCTCTTTGTATAACACTATTACAAATCTCACCACTTTGACTAACTCTAGTGAAACACAAACACAAGGTTTATGGTTTATAAAGGTATACTTCTAACTAAGCAGAGTCGCGAAATCTATTTCATTAGAGCGTATGATGTCGATGGCCTGAGGTAGAGCACTCAATGGGCTCGATCTTGCAGCACACGGGCGCGAGTCTCCCGATATTCAAAAAATTCTTGGGTCGAGGTGAAATCCGGAGATCTACGAAGGAAGGGGTCTATAGGAATTTCAAAGGTACCATATGAGCTCCTTCAAAAAGGAAGACATGCAAGTTCAAATTTCATGTACTCACTATTAATGTTTATAGCACTACAAGAAATTCGCTAATTTTCTACTACCAAAATAGTCGGAATGTAGTCGAAAAAGTGCCTATTCCGACTACTTTCCGACTCATTTGGTGTATTCTGAGGTTGATTGGTCGGAAAATACTTTGGAAAATATTTTCCGCTAAAAATTAAAAAAATAGCTATTTTCCGACTGAAATAGTCGGAAAATAAGAAAAAATATTATTTATTTTAAAAAATATTTCTGACTACTGTAGTGGGTATATTATACAAGTAATAATTATTAATTATTTATTTATTATACCTTTTCCGACTACAGTAGTCGAAATCTGTAATTGTAATATGTTATTTTCTAGCCACTTTTCGACTATCGTAGTCGGAAAACTGGGTTGAAATTTGATAGCATGCTACTATGCAAAAATATTATGACCAACAACCAATTCCAACATCAACAACAAACATTCAAATCGCATAATGTCAAACCAAAACATTACTTAACGTCGAAATATTTAACACAAAATCTAAGTAGCTAATACATATCAACACTAATATAATAAAGTCTAAACATCATTTAAATCTACCATAAAGTCTAAATATAAAATTTAAACATCCAAGAACTGCAATCAACCTTAAATCACCTACTACATATCTGAATCAGACTCTTCATCATTATAAAGTGGGGCATGTGTTTTTTCATGTCTTTATCCATTCTAGCAATATAAGCTTCGGACGTATCACATCGTTTCGACAACAACTCAATATTCTTTTGCATTGCTCCCATTTCTTCCTGAATAGGAGCATCCGAAACTAATGGCAATGGACGAAAAGAGGAAGGTCGTTGTACTCCAAGCCCGTAAACTCTTCCTTTAGATACACCACCCGCTACATCCGTCCATATTGAAGTCATAACATCGGGTGACGGTTGGATTGGGGTACCATCATCAAAAGTAGGCTGCGTCTGATACCATTCATCCAACCTTCTATGAAACCCATCCTGAAAAAGTAATAAGGATTATATAAATAAATAATTGTTACTGAAGATTTAAAAAGCGGGAACAGAAGGCTAAATAAAGAACTGCAAGAACTAAAATCTCTGAAAATAGTCTTAAAGTTATGATCTCACATATTGTTCCGATGCACGTGTCTCAACTCATCCTTCCCTTGAACCATCTTTCTTTTTTTTCTTATGTGTCTCCGCAAAGACCTCAGCATCAGACACTGGCCCCCTTTTAAATATTCCTGTAAATATACAAAAGTCCGTATGACAATTTTATGAAGTAAATGTGTACGTTGTTAGGCCATCTCCAAACCTTCCCCATTCCCTATAATGATCTCACTGGAGATCCCCTACTTACTATCATCTCAAGGGGTAATAGATAAGCTCACTGGAGTTGATCACTTATACTCTACTTCCGATTCAATCACCTACTTACGTATTCAATATGCAATGTGGTGGTAATTAACTAATTTATACTTCACTTTGGTAATGTTAAAGAAGAATCTGCTTTAACAAAGACCATATTCACACTCTAGTTGATTTCTATGAGTATAAATTTGGACTCGACATTGATGAATTATGCAGATTTTAACTAGTAGACCGTGCTCGTTATGGTATGTCTAAATCGGTATATAATGTGTATAGTTTGATAACATAAGCAGAGTAAACGTGACCAGAGTATCATACTACAGTATATAATATGTCTGCATCATTTAGCATGAAACTGAAATTAAGAAAATGTCAGTATCCTCATACGGTACGTACAACACATGAAACCACATTTACTATGAAATAAGTAGGTATAAGCAGCCAAGAGGAAAATCATGTCTACCACACTATGTAGTTTCATGGTTACATGTAACACAAATCTGTGCCGTTTAGTCATTGGACACAGGTTGTGAACTGCTACAGCAAGTTACACAAATCTTTCCCAAGTGATTCATACAACCTACAGAAGCTGGTTCATATATATGAATATACCATCAGGTATCATACTACTCTTTTAAGTCTCGCCACTAAGTTATATAACACCATTGCTCAATCCTAATTATAAGGCCATTAGCTAACCAGAATGGAGCATACTACAGAAGGCAACAATTGACGGAAAAAATTAAGTTTACTCTTTTGGTGTTGTTCTGTTTGAGGTTCTTTATGCTAGGCATGTCATTGATCCGATATCTCTTCCGAGGGAGATGGTCAATTTAGCTGAATGGGCAATGAAGTGGCAGAAGAAGGGACAACTCATAGATCGGAATCTTGCTAGAAAAATAAGACCAGATTCCCTCAGAAAGTTTGGTGAAACAACAGAGAAATGCTTGGCTGATTATGGCGTCGACAGGCCTTCAATGGGTGATGTTCTATGGAACTTGGAGTACGCGCTTCAACTTCAAGAGGCTGTTATGCAAGTTGATCCTGAAGAAAACAGTACAATTCCCATAGGAGAGCTCTCTCCTCAAGTGTACGATTTCAGTCGTGCTGATGCCAATGCTTCTGCTGTGTAGTTTGAAGGGTCAAATCTGGATGATCTATCTGGAGTTTCCATGAGTAAGGTTTTCTCACAATTAGTTAAGTCTGAAGGAAGATAAACACGTGAAGATGGTAAATGATTATATGCCTATGATGAAACGACAAATTTTATTCCCCTTTGGTTTTCAAAATTATCCAGTCCAAAGGGAACTTCCAGTATTTAAATATTCCATTATAGTTCAAAAACAACAAACTTTTGTTCTCATTCCCTTTACACTTAAAATCTCTAGATATGAAACAGTAACCAGTCTGCCACTACGTGAGAAAACAGATATAAAAATGGCGTATTTGGGAGCTTTTACAATGTCATTGTTCTATGTCCTGATGATTTTCATGGCGGTTTCAGCACCCTTTGTTCTTGGCTTTCCTCCGTGTAAACACACCCTCTCTCTCTCACACACACATTGATAAGCCCTTATCAGTTCTATCTATCACTCTACAATATGCTTATTTATGAGAATGTTATGTATCTATTTTTTCAGTTGGTGAAGAAGTAAAAGGCGTATTTCCAGATGTAAAGATTCAGGTATTTATCAACTTGAAAGTGGATTTCGTTTGAAAAAAAAAAAAACAGAAAAAGATTTGAGATTTCTCATGGCTTGTGATAATTGAGTGTTTTTTTTTCCTCTAATTTCTTTGGTCTTTTTCTTGTTTTGGGGGATTTAAAAAGAAGGGAAAAGGAGTATTAATGAAGAGTCAGAAGAATCAGCAAGACAAATTCCAACAGGACCTGACCCTCTTCATCACAACCACCTTCCAAAAATTCCATGAATATTACTATTAAACAATAATATTGGTGCTCACTGTTATCTTCTGTCAAAAGCCCTTTTACTATTTACCATATATGGTAAATCTGGATAATCTATTAGGTGTTATACATTAGGGACCAAATGGATCCAACGTCTATAAATTAGGGACGATTTTGATCATTTTCTCATCAGTTTGTCCTAAAGGGTTTGCGGCTTCCAACAAATACAGAAGGAAGAGAAAATTGATCAGGGACGGAGACTGTATGTCCACCAACTTAACCGGTAAGAGCAACATTAAGGGCGATGTGTACATCAACTCCAATCTGGGCCTCAGCTTTCTCTACATCAGTTGGAGCAGAAGAAAGAGGACATAAGGGTGATTTGGTGGGAGTTAAGACCGGTAATCTAAAGTTTTTTGATAAGAGTAAAGATCAAACCAAGAAAAGAGAAGAATAGAAGGAGATAACCCTTAGGAAATCTCCCACAAAGAAGGGACTATCACCAAAAAAACAGGTCAAAAATAACAATGCTTTGGTGACCAGCCCAGATTTTTTTGACGCACTGACAGCTATAGAGTTCGAGCAACCAGATTCAACGATTCTAAAAGAAGACTTTATGTCAACACTTTCTAAACAGGTCAACCAAGTATCAATAGGAAATAGGAAAAGTGAGAAATTAAGCTTTCCAGTGAACATTACCAATGTCTGTCGATGCGCATCAAAACTCATAGATTCCCCGGTGTGCAACGAGCCACCCTTTTGAGAGGCTCGGGCTGCCTTTGCCCGTTCACTCTTCGCCTAAAATTCAGGACTATCTCATATTGCTAAAATTTTTAACCACACATCCTTCCTTAGTCAACAAGGATTCTTTCTCTTGTCTCGAGCTTCATACAACGAATTTGTAATCATTCTTCTCTCATAGAAAATACAAGTATTCTTTCTCTTGTCTCGAGCTTCATAGAATTTTCTATTGTAAGCATAATAGAAAATATTATGCTTCTCAAGATCTGAAGTCGTCTTCTCTCAGTTATAGCTCATGGGATACCAGTGTGTTTTTCGGGTGAGAGACTTTGGAGTGATTCTCAAGATGATCCAATTTCTCGAGTCTCTTCTCACAAACCAGGCAGTATACATTGTTACCGGTGGGTGCATTAAGCACATGCAACCTTTTCTGCTCATCTGAGAGGGAATCATATTCCATTAAATAGACGAATTTTTTTTTAGGGTTTGTCAAAGAGAACAGAAAGAACAAAATCGGAGAGGGAGAACAAAAATAATCGGAGTAACGAGTCGGAGAAGAAAATTAAAAAAAATGGGTACAGCTTGTTTGATTTTATTTTTTCTATTTTTAATTTTACTTGTGGGTTCCCGCCTAAACTATACCAAAGCCTCAAAAATCAATTGTTTTTCTTTTTCTATTTTATTTTTTATTTTTCATATGAAAAAATCTATTAATTTTGTTAAGAATAGAATTCTATTTGGAGTGAATGTCTATCTTGTGGAGAGTTTTATTTTGTGACTAAGTCGTAATTTCTCCTATAAATAGAGGGGTCTTACCCCATTGTAAATCATCCCAAAATTCAATAAGAATTTCCTCTCTCTCTTTCTCTGCAATATTGCTCTTGTTCTTTTATTATTTCATAACACGTTATCAGCACGAGACTCTAACCAATTGAGTAGAAACTTTGATATTGAGCATAATTTTTCTCCTCTTTTTAATTATGACTGACATTATGAAAAGAAAGTTCGTTGCCCTTGAAATTTCGGGCAAGAACTATATGACATGGGTGTTGGATGCTGAAATCCACTTAGATGCAATGGGTCTTGGAGACGCCATTAAAGACAAAAATAAAGCATCCACCCAAGATTGTGCTAAGGCCTTGATTTTCTTGCGCCATCACCTTGATGAAGGGTTGAAAATTGAATATCTCACAATCAAAGATCCACTTATTTTGTGGAATGGCTTAAAGGAAAGATATGACAACTTAAAGTTGGTCACCCTTCCACAAGCACGATATGATTGGGCTCATCCTGAGGCTCCAAGACTTTAAGTCTGTTTCTGAATATAATTCTGCGATGTTCAGAATTACTTCTAAATTGAAACTCTGTGGAGATACTATCAGTGATTATGATATGCTTGAGAAAACGTTTACAATGTTTCATGCCTCCAATATGGTTCTGCAACAGCAGTACAGAGAGAAAGGTTTCAAGAAGTACTCTGAGCTGATTTCTCTTCTTCTTGTGGCTGAGCGAAACAATGACTTGCTCATGAGAAATCACGAAAATCGACCCACCGGGTCTACACCATTGCCTGAAGCGGATGAGGTATATTCCCATTA
Organism: Nicotiana noctiflora; assembly: GCA_032618575.1. Lineage (NCBI taxonomy): Eukaryota > Viridiplantae > Streptophyta > Magnoliopsida > Solanales > Solanaceae > Nicotiana > Nicotiana noctiflora. The sequence continues at coordinate 84,361 of JASVEL010005104.1, read as the reverse complement.
TGCTAAGCGTGAAAAAGGCCGTGACTCTAATCGCAGTCGTAATCATGACCATAGTCGTGGTCGTGACTCTATCCGTAATCGTGATCGTGATCATGGACGTAGCCGCGGCCGTGGCCGTAGACAAGGAAGAAATTTTCCTGGTGTTAATCATCCCCCAAAGAGAAATAACCACAAAAGGTGGAAAGGGAAAGATGAGAAGCCAAAAACAAATGATTCAGAAATTGAATGCTATCGTTGCGGTGGAAAAGGGCATTGGGCAAAAATTTGCCGTGTACCAAGACATTTGGTTGATCTTTATCAAGCATCTCTAAAGAATAAAGGCCCTGAAGCCAATTTTGTCTCTGATAATGATTTTGACATCACCCACTTGGATGTGGCAGACTTCTTTGAGCGCCCTGATGGGAAAATAGACCACTTGATCGGTGATGGATCCGTGGTTAAAGATGATTGAGTAGTTTAAAATTTATTTTTGCCTATTTATGATAGTTAGTTGAATAAACATCGTGTAATCATAATTCTTTACATGAGTGGTAGTCATTAGTACCAATTAGTATTATTATGGAATATTGTTAGTTTGTTTTAATTAAATATAGTTCTAGTATTATTTTAGAAATTGTTTTATCAATGGAATAATATGACTTATTATCATAGACGTCATCATCTGTAGTACTTGCAATATTTTTTTTATAGATTGCAGATATTCAAATAACGACATGTAAGTAAACGAAAACGAAACAGAAAGTATGATAACTGTTTACCAAACTTTTCGTTTTATGTAAATTCAAAGATTTTAATTCATATGATTTTTTTGTACCGTCAAATTGAAATTTTAGAAGGCTTACATGAAGGTTTAGACGTAACCTATTAAGATATTTATTGTGAGAAGTACATTTTTTTAATTGAAGAATAATAGCAGAAATAACAATCTATTATTGCTTTATAGAGGAAATGACTTGTGTGTGTTTGCATTTATACATGTATTACTTTATTGGAATTTAGCAATATTTATCTAATTCTCTAGAAATTGGTGTAATATAATCTAAGCAAATTAGTATATTATTGATTCATAATCAGAGTTTGCTTGAAATTGCATTAAAAGGTCATTATTGAATTATTGATTTAACTTTATTTCTTTTCTTTTTCCCTCAAAATACTAATATTTATTCATATATTTCTTTTGTATGTCAAAATATGGGAAGCAAATATGGATATCTCACAAAGCAAACTTAGATCAAATTTCAATTGTGAAAATATTTGTTTAGTTGATTCATGTACAACACATACAATACTCAAAGAGAAGAAATATTTCTCCCATTTAAGTATGTGTAAGGCAGATGTTACTACAATTTCTGGTAGTAGTAAATTAATTGAAGGCTCTGGAAGAGCTACTTTGACTCTGCCTAAGGGAACAATACTTATCATAGAGAATGCAATGTTCTCCTCCAAGTCCAAGAGGAACTTGTTGAGTTTTAAAGATATCCGCGGAAATGGATATCATATTGAGACAATAGATGAGAATAATCTTGAATATCTCATCATTACCAAAAATGTCTCTGGCCAGAAAAGGGCTATTGAGAAGTTCTCATCTTTGTCTTGTGGCCTGTAGTGGACAAGAATTAGTGCAATTGAGGCACATTCTATTGTAAACCAAAAGGTTACCGATTCCAATACTTTTGTACTTTGGCATGATCGATTGGGACACCCTGGATCAATTATGATGAGACGAATCATAGAAAACTCAAATGGGCATCCATTAAAGAATTTAAAGATTCTTTTAAATGATGAATTTTCTTGCACTTCTTGTTATCAAGGCAAGTTAATTATTAGACCATCACCAACAAAGGTTGGAATTGAGTCCCCTACGTTTTTGGAACGTATACAAGGGGACATTTGTGGACCTATTCACCCACCTAGTGGGTCGTTCCGATATTTTATGGTCTTGATAGACGCATCCTCTAGATGGTCTCATGTGTGCCTATTGTCATCTCGCAACCTCGCGTTTGCAAAATTAATGGCACAAATAATTCGATTACGGGCACAATTTCCCGATAATCCAATTAAGTCTATTAGACTTGATAATGCTCTGCAGAGTTTTCATCCCAAGCATTTAATGATTATTGCTTATCAATTGGGATAAAAGTGGAACATCCTGTAGCTCATGTTCACACTCAAAATGGTCTTGCAGAGTCTTTAATTAAATGTCTGTAATTGATAGCAAGACCGTTACTCATGAAAACGAGGCTGCCCACTTCTGTTTGGGGTCACGCCATTTTGCATGCAGCAATGCTAGTTCGTCTCAGACCGACAAATTATTATAAATATTCCCCGTTGTTATTAGTTTTGGGTCATGAACCTAATATATCCCATTTAAGAATTTTTGGATGCGCAGTATATGTGCCTGTAGCACCGCCATATCGCACCAAAATGGGTCCGCAAAGAAGGTTAGGAATATATGTTGGGTTTGAATCGCCCTCCATTATTCGCTACCTCGAGCCATTAACGGAAGATTTATTTACTGCACGATTTGCAGACTGTCGATTCGATGAGACACTTTTCCTAAAATTAGGGGGAGAAGTTGGTGAAACCAAACGGGAAATTTTGTGGAAAAATCCATCATTATCTCATCTTGATCCACGTGCCTCTATTTGTGAAAAAGAGGTACAAAAGATTATTCATTTGCAGAGAATAGCAAATCAAATGCCCGATGCATTTACGGATATGAAAAGGATAACAAAATCACATATCCCTGCGGAGAATGTTCCAATCCGTATTCATGTCCCTATTGGACAATCTTCTAGTGTCATAGCTAATGAGTCAAAAGCACGCATGAAACGTGGTAGACCATTAGGTTCCAAAGATCGAAATCCTAAAAAAAGGAAAATAAATGATCAAAATGACACTATGAAAGAATCTCATGAAGAAATCCACGACTTAATAAATTCTGAGATTCATAAGGAATCCACTGAGCCCGAGACTCAAGAAAATAAGGAACTATCAATAAATCCAATCGATATTGAGACAAATTTGAATTGATTGGATATAGTGGTGGATTATGTCTTTGCATATAATGTTGCATCCAGCATTATGCAAGAAAGTGAGGATCTTGAACCTCAATCTGTTGGTGAATGTCGACAAAGACTTGATTGGCCAAAATGGCAAGAAGCAATCCAATCAGAATTGAATTCACTTGCAAAACGTGAAGTTTTTGGGCCTGTAGTCCAAACACCTAATGGTGTTAAGCCTGTTGGCTATAAATGAGTCTTTGTACGCAAGAGAAATGAGAAAAATGAGGTACAAAGATATAAGGCACGCCTTGTTGCACAAGGATTTTCACAAAGGCCTGGTGTTGATTATGAAGAGACATATTCACCCGTTATGGATGCTATAACATTCCGTTATCTCATTAGTTTTGTTGTCCATGAAAAACTTGACATGCATTTAATGGATGTGGTTACCGCCTACCTTTACGGCTCACTTGATAATGAGATATACATGAAAATTCCCGAGGGCTTCAAAATGCCTAACAATTCAAAATCCCGGGAAATGTTTTCAATCAAATTGCAAAGAACTTTGTATGGTCTAAAGCAATCAGGGACGAATGTGGTATAATCGTCTTAGTGAGTATTTATTAAAGGAAGGCTATATAAATGATGCCATTTGCCCATGTGTTTTCATAAAGAAAACAACATCGGAATTTGTTGTACTTGCCGTATATGTTGATGACATAAACCTTATTGGAACTCCTATAGAACTCCAAAAGGCAATTGATTATTTAAAGAAGGAGTTCGAGATGAAACATCTCGGAAAGATAAAATTATGTCTTGGTTTGCAAATTGAACATTTGGCAAACATAATTTTTGTTCATCAATCTACCTACATAGAAAAGGTACTGAAACAGTTTTACATGGATGGAGCACATCCATTAAGTACTCCGATGGTTGTTCGATCACTTGATGTGAACAAAGATCCATTCCGACCTCAAGAAGAGAATGAAGAGCTACTTGGTCCTGAAGTACCATATCTTAGTGCAATTGGTGCACTAATGTATCTTGCCAATACTACAAGGCCCGACATAACTTTTTCAGTTAATGTCTTAGCAAGATATAGCTCTGCCCCCACAAGGAGACATTGGAATGGGATCAAACACATATTGCGGTATCTAAAAGGGACTACCGATATGGGCTTATTTTATGGCAACAATTGCAGTCCCGATCTTGTTGGTTATGCTGATGCTGGGTATTTATCCGACCCACACAAGGCTCGATCTCAAACAGGTTATGTGTTTACCTGTGGAGGCACCGCCATATCTTGGCGATCGACTAAGCAATCAATTGTGGCTACTTCATCTAATCATGCTGAGATAATTGCTATTCATGAAGCAAGTCGAGAGTGCGTGTGGTTGAGGTCTATAATACATCTTATTCGAGATAAATGTGGTGTGAAATGTGACAAGTTACCCACTATTTTGTATGAAGACAATGCAACATGCATAGCTCAACTGAAGGGAGGATTCATAAAAGGAGATAGGACAAAACACATTTCACCAAAGTTATTTTTCACACATGATCTTCAAAAGAATGGTGATATTAATGTGCAACAAATTCGCTCAAGTGATAATATGGCTGATTTGTTCACAAAATCTCTACCGACGTCAACCTTCAAGAAGCTAGTGTACAAGATCGGGATGCGAAGGCTAAAGGATGTGAATTAATGCTCTCATCAGGGGGAGTTAATGCGCGTTGCACTCTTTTTCCCTTACAAGGTTTTGTCCCACTGGGTTTTCCTTGCGAGGTTTTTAACGAGGCAACCAAAAGGCGTATTATTAGATATGTGTACTCTTTTTCCTTTTCTAGATTTTTTTCCCATTGGGTTTTATTTTAGTTAAGGTTTTAATGAGGCACATTACTTATTGAGTAGACATTCAAGGGTATTTGTTAAGAATAGAATTCTACTTGGAGTGAATGTCTATCTTGTGGAGAGTTTTATTTTGTGACTAAGTCATAATTTCTCCTATAAATAGAGGGGTCTTACCCCATTGTAAATCATCCCAAAATTCAATAAGAATTTCTTCTCTCTCTTTCTCTGCAATATTGCTCTTGTTCTTTTATTATTTCATAACAAATTTTATATTTTAGCCAAAATTGGTACTCCAATATTTCCAACTATGTATATGTTTCAGGTTCGTAATGCCGCTATCTCATGATACCCCGGTCATTAAAAATAAGAAAAGTTTTTGAACAAAATCCTAGCCTCAAAATACTCTACAAAAATTTGGGGGTGTATAAATATATAAAGCATCTCATAAAACCGTAAAAGGGGAACACTTCTTATATTTGTATTAATCCACATGAGGTGGAAGAGAACACAAACTTAAATGAGTTAAATAGTAAAAGTTGATGGGATTAATACAATTATGTGACATGATTATTGGATCTACATTTCACAACAAAGTCGGGCTACCTAATTTCATCACTTTAGAAAACGATTAAGGGCCAAGGGAGTAAAAGACCTTGGTTGGATATGGAAACAAAATCTTTAAACAAGGTTAAATGGAGAAAATTATGCAAAATACCCATTAAGCTTAAAATAATTACCCTTATCTACTTATTTACAAACTAGTTACAATATATATCTACCTAATTAAAATTAATTATCCAACATACCCACACATCCCATCTTTTTTTTAATCCACTTGTCTTAGCTTAGCTTGCTTTGGTTTGGTCTGACTTGGCTTGACTTGATTTGGCTTAGCTTAACTTGAATTGACTTGGCTAGCTTAATTTTGTAGCTTGTTTTGACTTTATTTGGTTGGCAAAATTAGTTTTTAAAAACTGAATAGGGGAAAATTTATGGCTAGGGGTAGGTGTATGGGTCAAAGTCTAACCATATGATGGTTGTTCTTAAAAGGAGCGATAAGGGTTCGACCAAGCCGTAATCATACCCATGGGGAGTGATAGCAAAGAGCACATCGGCCATTGCCGGGGTCAAACCGTCGGAAAGCTTACATCGCAGAACAACCCTAATATTTGGGCGAGCGATGAAGAATACATTTATAAGAAAGTACGTCGATCAAAAACCATTGGATAAAAGGAAAAATTATTAATATATATATATATATATATATATATATATATATATATATATATATATATATATATATATATATATATAGAGAGAGAGAGAGAGAGAGAGAGAGAGAGAGAGAGAGAGAGAGAGAGAGGAGCACAGATCCGTTGGGCGGATGGGGAAGGTAGGGGTGATAGTCATCACTAAGGAGTCAACAAGGGGAATCTCTTGGTCATCAACAATTCCCTTTCTTCTCTTTCTTTGCTTCTACGATTATGGTGCAAACATGTCACATATATAAGCCTATCATTTACATTTGATGTATGATAATTTATCTTAAGAATATTACACGTTCTTGTTCTTCTTTAATTTTTGTACTCAATATATTTGGATCTAGAGATAGTTATGTTTGACTAAGATTTACCTTCTATATCTCTGATAATTAGTTAAACAAAACAGTTTAATAATTTTTTGGTCAAATAATTTGGCGCCGTCTGTAGAAATTTCTTAGCCAAATTTTTTATTTTTCTTTATATCTAGAACCAACAAAATATCACTACCAGGCTGTCATGGCCTCACCATATCGGCACAAACACACACTCGAAAGAGTAGTAGGTAAGCCTTCGAGATGACCGCACCAATATAGGTCAAGTTGCTACATAAAATAGAAGTCATAATCAATGTTTGTGCGAAAACCCACGTCTCACCTATAATGATGGGTTTGGCATGACATATGCACATTTAAAATAGGATCACGATTACGATTGTCAGGCATGAACACCACCCAATTTTCCGTATCTACCTTACATAATGACCTGTATTCCCACCCATTGGGAAGGGGCGACAACCTGCCGTGTGATATTTTGAAAGAGTGGGCACATCCTGCCCTACTTTCACACCCACACATGCTGGATGATTTATGAACAAAGTGTCACATGTTTCCCCTATTGCTTGTGCAAATCGGATGAGATCGGATCGGGACTCGATTTCAACACTTCAGCAATAAGGTGCGCCCAACCCGTGAAAAGCCTAAACGTTGTTAACAACGAAGCCGAACATGGCCGCCAAATCTAAAACCACCATTCGATCACTAGAAGGAGCGAGTAACCCTACAATGATGCTCCTTCTTTCACGGCTTGATAGGTCGAGGTAATAGACAATTCCATTTTGGTCTATCTTCACTCTTTTGTTGATTTAAATAGGGAATGCAAGCACTCGCATGGGTACATGAGCGAGGTACCAACGCCTCAAAAACACCCCCGAAAATGGTTCCGTAGCATACCACCCCGCAAGTAATGACTAAGAAAAACCCTCATAAACCGCAGCATATCACAAATAATAGAAATAGCTCGGCACAGAAAAACTATAAAAAAAGGGGAGAAACTCCCGCAAAAGCTAAGTTAAGCAAACTGGGACTCACCCAAGAAACGCATAGTATTCTTCAATGCAAGTGAATTAAGCAAATTGGGACTCACTCAGAAAATGCATATTATTCTCCAATGCAAGCGAAGTTAAAAAAACCGGGACTCACCCAGGAAACACATAGTATTCTCCAATTCAAGCGAAGCTAAATAAACTGGGACTCACCCGGGGAATACCTAGTATTCCAGTAAAATAAAACCGAGCACACCGGGACTCAGCCTGACGTACGCATAAACAGTATGTTGGTTTGTAAAGTTCTCCAAAAATCTACATAACAATGATGTAACGGGTTAACATTTCAACTTTGTTCGAAATAACACTGCTCCGGCCATCGCCAAAAGAAGAATTCGACCTTGCTCGAATTATAACGAGTTAACATTTTGACCTTTGCTCGAAATAATACCCCTCCGGCCAACGTCCATCGCTAAAAGAAGAATTCGACATAGCTCGAATTATAATGGGTTAACATTTTGACCTTCGCTCGAAATAACACCCCTCCGGCCAAAGACCATGTCTAAAAGGAGAATTCGACTTCGCACATAACGAGTTAACATTTTGACCTTTGCTCAAAATAACACTCCTTCGCCAATGACCATCGTCAAAAGAAGAATTCAACCTCACTCGAATTATAACGGGTTAACATTTTGACCTTTGCTCGAAATAACACCCCTTCGGCCAAAATCCATCACCAAAAGAAGAATTCGACCTCGCTCGAATTATAACGGGTTAATATTTAGACCTTTTCTAGAAATAACATCCCTACTGACCATCGCCAAAAGAAAAAATTGACCTCGCTCGAAATATAACGGATTAACATTTTGACCTTTGCTCAAAATAACACCCTTACGACCAACAGCTATCGCCAAAAGAAAAATTTGACCTCGCTCGAGTTATAATAGGTTAATACTTCAATCTTACTCAATATAACCCCCTTACGGCCACTGGCCATCGTCAAATCAAATAGGTCATAGTTCGATCTTGCTCGAATTAACACCTTTATGGCCATTAGCCATCATCGAATCAAATAGGTCACAATATTATCTTGCTCGAATTAGCACATTTATGGCCATCGACAATTGTCAAAATAAGTAGGTTACAGTTTGACCTCGTTCGGAACAACATCTTTACAGCCACCGACCATAATTAAATAAAAGGAAAAGTTTAAAATCGTTCAAATATAAGTGAGAAATCGACTTCGCCCAAAACGACAACTCCAAATTCGAACTCGTTCAAATAAAGTCAGAAATGGGCCTCACTCCAGATGGCGATTCAAAGTTCGACCCCGCTCGAGTACACATGAAAAAATTGGCTTCGCCTAAGTTGACAAGTCTAAACTTAATCCCACTTGAATGTTCAAGTGAAGAATGACTTCAACCAAAAGGGAGAATCTTGATTCAACCTCGTTTGAATCAAGGGTGATAATTCCTAAAACTACAAATTGAAAGTCAACCTCGCTCAGATGTGCAAGTCTGAGTGACCTCATTCGGACTCACACGCCGATACCCTACTCGATCCGGTCAAGGTCGAGTTCCCAAATCAAAAAATCAGGGATTCGTCACAAAAAATCCGAAATTCTATGCCAAAACAAAAATATATGTATCAAGCATGGGGAATGGAAAGAAAATCAAAGGATATACAAAGGTGAAATAACTATTTTATTTATATAAACGTGCACAACAACCGCACCTTACAAAAAGCCAAAACAGGCCTAAAAAAAGAAGAAGATAATGAACAACAAGAAAAAGAGTACTAAATCAGCAACAACTTTTCACTCGGCGTCATGACCGCCATTCTCCCCATAATTGTCTTCGGGAAACCCCTCCTTAACATCAGCGTCCTCGCCGGCCTCCGGTGTTGTAGGGTCGTAGCCTCAATTCACACGAGCCTCGCGTGCCTTCGCTTGGGCTTATTTAAAAGCAGCCTCATAAATATTGCATGCCTCCCACAAACCCTTGTATATGTCTTGTTGGGCCTTAGAATGGACCCAAAGCTCATACAAGTAACGAGGAACATCGACAGAAGAAAATTCAACTTAAGCCAACATCTATTCCATATCAGCCTCGAGTGCCACGACCCGGTCCCCTAGGTCCGAAGCCTCCTGATCAATCTTGCTATTGCGCTCCTTGAGGTTCATCTCCCTCAGCATGACCGTTGCCCTCTCGAGTTACTAACTTGATCAAATCAACCTCCATCCCTACAAACTCTAACAAGGAAGATACACTAATTTTGGGGTTGACTCTAAACGGGTATTTTACCACCAAATCAGCCTATATCTTCCTTGGGATATGGAAGTTAAAAGTTCCTAAGAAAATCAAAAACGTTATATGGCTTCTTTCCCAAGATAGGCTACCCACTAGATCTTTCCTGCACAAAATTGGGGTTAATTGCCACCCACAATATTGTTTTTGCTCAACAATGTCTGAAACCAGTGACCATATCTTCTTTGAATGCCCCAATCCAACCCATTTCTGGCATGAAATACTAGCCAAGGGAACTACTGAAAGTCAGCAATTGAATCTCATCTTTTCAGCACAGCTCTAGCCAATGACATGTAACAAGTTAAATAAGCTATCTTTTAACAATATTATCCCCTAGGTAGACATCCTTCATTTTTTTCTTCTAGCACATCTGGCTAGCAAGAAACCTCAACCTTTTCAATAATAAGAGATATAACATCTCAGTAAAAATACCATCTCCAAATCAACAGAGTACTATATGTTAGCACAAAAAGGTGTTATTAGAAAGCCATTTCATACCGCAGTTAAATTGGAGCCATGCATGAGGGGGCACTATAAACTCAAAACAGATGTGCCTGCCAAGGGCAACTCAGGCGTTAGGGGAATTGGTGGAGCATTCTGGAATCATAATGGGGATTGGATTATGGAGCCAATAGCATGGCAAAACTAAAATCATTACCAAAGGATCTCCAAATAGAAAAAAATAATGGATGGGTTCCTCTGGACATAGCTACATATTCGACTGAAGTAATAAAAATGCTACTCACATGCAATACAACTTATGATCCTATGATATGGGAAGGCATATTATTGATGCAAAGAATGGACAAGGTAGTGGTAAGACACAACTACAGAGAGCACAATAGGGTGGCTAATATAGCAAAGGAGACAGCAAATTCAAACTTTTTGGGTAGAACTACCATATTAGTAGTTCCTCCAATATTTTCAGATGATGTATTTTGGGCAAACATCATAAGAACTGAAGTTGTTACAATTTTTTTGGCATGTAACATTGATACAATTGAACCAAATATGGTATGTTGAAAAATCCTCAACATATTACTATATGTTGACACAAAAAAAAGGTGTTATTAGGAAGTCATTCCATACTGGAGTTAAATGGGAGCCCCTGTGAGGGCAGAGGTAGATCAAGGATTTGAGGTTTAAGGGTTCCTACCGTAATTTTAGATTAGTATGTAATAATATCTGGGTTCACAATTAGATATTTAAAAATATTTAGAATATTTTTAAATATAAATATATGATCTACGCTAAAGTTACTAGGTTCCCGAGAACGCGTATTGGATGCTCTAGGACCGCCCCTGCACGAGGGGGCACTATAAACTCAACACAGATGTGACTTCCAAGGACAACTCAGGCGTTAGGATAATTGGTGGGGTATTCCAGAATCATAATGGGGATTGGATTATGGGGTTATGAAAAATATACCACATACCACCAATACCATGGCAGAACTAAAATCACTACTAAAGGGCTTCCGAATAGCATAAAAAAATAGATTGGTTACATATTCGACTAAAGTAAAGAAAAATGCTACTTACATGCAATACAAGTTATGATCCTATGATATGGGAATCCGGTTATTGATGCAAAGAATAGACAAGGTGGTGGTAAGAAATAACTACAAGGAGTAGAATATGGTGGCTGATGCAATGCAAAAGATGCAGCAAATTCAATCTTTTTTGGTAGAACTACCATGTTAGAAGTTCCTCTAATATTTGTAAATGATGTATTTTGGACATACATCCTAGGAACTAAAGTTGATAGGAATTTGGCACGTAACATTGATACAGTTGAATAAAATACGGTCATTTTAGGGCAACTACAGTACCCCATTTAGATAGTAATCCGTAATGTAATGTGTGTGTATATATATATATATAAAGTTTCGAGCCTAGTAACTATAGTTTACTTAACATTTGTAGCTATTGCTCAATTATTACCAGCTTGTATAACGTATTCAAACGTTCAACAAATATAGTATATAGGTGACGCACAATGGATGTACACAATACAACCCGTGTTGGCTATATACATGAGCGTATACAAAGGATACAATCTGTATCAATAAAAGAGTGTATACAAAGGGTACAACCTGTATCAAACGGTATTCGTATCGACTGTATTCATATGCGCAATGGATACAACTAAGGAAAATAAAAAAATATAGAAAAATAAAATGTTCTTGTTGAGTATCGAACTCACCTCCGCTAACTAAGCAGGCGCTCTAACCAACTGAGTTACAAGAGCTTGTTGCTCTCTTATTTTAAGTTTAAAATAATTAATCTCTTGTTTCATGAATTTGCTATAAAATTTAAATATAAATTTTCATGGTCAAAAAAGTATATATGTTTGATGCATCGCTCAATTTTACCCTACTTTAACCATCTCCATGCTAGACGTTTGGGCCATGATTTGAGGTCCAAATGAATTGAACTAGTCACACGATTCAAGTTCGAAAGAAGTCCAACTAGTTTCAAAAAGAGATTTGTTTCTTATCTATACCATATATGAACCTTATTACCATAAATGTGCATAATTTCTATATTACCCATCCAGTCCACATTATTTCTACAGTTTTTGTACCTATCAATAGAAGCTAATTAATAGCAGCTGTATCTTCTTATTTTAGCGAGCTAAGTTTCAGGAGCATAATATTCTGAATAGATTTGGCTTGAATAAAATTATATCATATCACGAAAATCGCTCATCTTCAAATTATAATCAAATTTCGTTCGTCAAAATCAGAATATCAGTTCGTCTATACAAATCAAACTATCAGTTTATCCAAATCAGAAGCTCAATTTTAAAATGTAGAAATCAGTTCTGCAAATCTTAGTTTGTCGACTTTTTTCCATAATTCCCAATCAAAAAGTTCAAGTCAAATTGTAGAAATCAATTTTGCGATTCTCTGTTATTCGTCTTTCTTTTTTTGTTATGAATCCAAAAAAATCAAAAGCGATAAAATATTGAACAATAACTTAGCAACGAGAAGCAATCATGTCCAAAATCTCAATCATGATACATTTTAATGAAAATTGGGATAGCTATAGCAGATTTAGAGATTTTCAAGTTGATGGAATTGTGCTCGATGAGGATGCAAGTTACAGTTTGTTGATTTCTACAATTGCCGAGCAATTAATAATTGATACTTCTGAAAATATTATAGAAATCAAAAATGAAAATTTTCCTCCAATTGAGATTAGGAACAATATGGGGTTAATGTGTATATGGAGATAAAAAAGGAGAATAAAAACTTAGATTTTTGTATCCGTTACTCATAAGTGTACGAGATTTTAATATAAAATTGACTATTACAAATGAGAACACAAGTGCAGGTTAGTTATATTTCAAATTCTATTGAAGTATGATTTTACGATAATATCGATAAAATAACTATATTTATCTACAAATAAACTACTATAATTGGTTGAGAAATATTATTTTCATGCCTATCAACAAAATTACTACAATTAAGCTACATTCCATGTTGAGAAAGAAAATGACTACAAAATTTTTTTTTCAGTTACTATTTATCCACAAATATCTATAATTTATCTACAAAATTATTTTCATGCAAGTTCGTCTGGGATAATACAGTTACTTGATATGCCAACCTCTCCTATCATAGAGGAATATCAAAGTGAAATAATAACTGAAGGTACACAAAGTGTTATCGAAGAAGTAAAAGTGTATCAAGACAAGGAAACAATTGCAACTGTAATGAGGCACTATTATGTAATGCACAAGTTTCAATTCAGGGTTAAGAGATCTAGCCACAGAAGGTATGAAGATACTAATAGTGAAAAAATCATTATAAACAGTATTTTCCTTGTGATATGTAGATAAATGGTAGTTATATTGTATAGTGTGTTACTTATGTTAAAACTGTCCTTTTGTTACATCTACATTGATAACATGTATTATAAATATATTTTTTATAGCTACTGGCTTATATGCGTTGCAGAAAACTGTAATTGGCACTTCAAGGCAACATCAATTAATGATTCTGCAATGTTCAAGATCAGGAGTTTCAAGCGATAACGAACATGCACCATAATGGAGGATACATTCATACATTGCAAACGACCTGCAGTTGTAGTTGGTAGCATAGTCATGCAAAAGTATTGTGATCCTAAGATAGTTTACATACCAAAGGACATAGAAACTGACATGTTGTCACAACACGGAGTGAACCTAAGCTACATGCAAGCATGAAGGGCAAATAAAAAGGTTTTACACTTATTGACAGGTCATCCGGCTGAATCCTACAACAAATTACCAAAATATTTTTATATCCTTGAGAAGACGTATCATAGTTCAGTTGTTAAATTGAAGAAGACAACATATGCATACTTCTTATATGCGTTTGTTGCTCTTTGTATATCAATAAGCAATTGGGAATATTATAGACCATTAGTAGTGGTTGATATGATATTCTTAAAGATAGCCTACATGGGGATTATGCTGATAACAAACACAATAGATGCAACAGTTAAATTGTAGTTATTTTGTAATCAGTTTACAAAATGTAGGTACATTGTAGATACTCTATAGATATATTGTAGTTTATATGTATTTGTATTTTATATGCATTTTCGAAACTTCCAGTAAATTATTTTTTCATCAATAATATAGGTACAATATTGCCTTTGGCATATGCTTTGGTTGATTCGGAAAACGACACATCTTGGAAGTGGTTCTTTGAGAAATTCAAGCAGGCATATGGTGAAAGACGTTCAATGTGTGTTGTTTCAGATAGGAATGAGAGTATCATGAAGGCAACATCAATTGTCTATTGCGTGTGGCATATTTGGATAAATATAAGGGCAAAGTTCAAGAAGGGGCATCTACAATTAAATGAATTGTACTCTGCTACAACATGATCATACACTCTAGATAAATTCAATGAAAGGATGTCGAAGATTGAAAAGATAGACCCGTGTGTTAAATCATACCTCTATGATATTGGATGTCATAGATGGTCAAGAGTATATTCAACGGTGAATAGAACTTGAAATATGGCATCAAACATTGCCGAGTTATTGAATGCTGCAATAAAAGAGGCAAGAAAGCTGTCAATATTTGATCTATTAGACTATATGTGGACTTCTTGAACGTTGGACAAAATAAATATTATTGAAGGTAAATGGTACTTTCACATACCATGGGTACAAATTCAACAAAGAACTGAAAAATAGTACATTATCCTAGAAACGTAGGGTAAGATCTATTTATTCAGTGCAGAAAAATAATTATTTAATACACATTATTTTCAGATTGTAAATTATTTGTAGACAAATTGTAGTTAATTTGTAGATTATAGATTGTCATACCCCTTTTTTAAAACAAATCTCACTTAACCTTCTTAAAAATAATAAAAGGATTTAGTAAAGCTTGAAAGGGTTTTTCAATTTTTGAAAGTGACAAAGATAGTGTTCAGAAGGATTAACTCAGTTTAGGTGTGCCAGGTCACCATTTTTAAAATAATTTTCCTTTAAAACACTTTTGAACTCTAAAACTAAGTCCGCTCCACAGATTCAGGTAAGGGAGTTCATTTGACTCGGTGAGAAGGTATTAGGCACTCCCCAAGTTCCGTGAAGGTCGTGGTTACACACTCGATCTAGTTGACTTTTAAAATATTCCCATTGAGATAAAAATAAACACGGAAAAGCAAGTAAACACTCATAAGGCTCGAAGTCGTCACCCACCTAATAAAATAAAATAAAAAGGAAAAGAAAAGAAAAGAAAAGTCCAAAGCTAACCTATACTACGGCTGCTCTACCATGCTTGTCAAGGCCTCCAAAATATTTACATGATTCTTTGGGGCATACCCCGAATAATAATATTTAAAAATTTCACGGGGCATTCCCCGGATAAATTTAACTAAAGGACAACCTCTCACCTCGGAATTAAAAGCAAACAAATAGAAAATTCCTAAAATTGCCTACCCAAATATTGTCGGCCTAAGGCATGCTCCTAACTGATTCAATCCAAAAGTTGAACATGGAACAACGAAATTGTTTTGAGTCCAGAAACCCATTGCCCACTTAATTCCATTAACAAATGATTTCTAGATGTATTTTCTCAATAAAAATAGTAGTTTACATATTTGAAATTACAACAACTCCAAAAACCTATTTAAGAGAAGCAGTCCAATACATATTGGTAAGACATTTTGCTATACCCATTCCCATGTTAAGTAAATTTGTTCTTCGTCACATGTTTGTATTCATATAACATGATCGGCTATTTTTTTATAAATGAAAAAAATAGAAAACTAACGCCAACAAATTTGAAGTTTACACTGCAAATAACCACCTAGTAGCAACTAAAATGCAGTAACAAACCAACAATGAACATTTACATAAGAGAGGAAATCAAAGAAGCAAAGTTTAGGATTGGACCTGAATTGCTTTTCGACAGATTTGAACCTCCAGCTATTACAACTCAATGAGGACTCCGACGATCAAACTCGAAAGGAAGCTAAGACGATATAAAAAAAGATAGCAGCGACAAAATCGATCAAGGACCGCTGACCGGAGCCGAAACCACGAAAGCAACCTCAACTGAATGTACTACTCGCGCGAACTCACACCAACGATACTCAAACAAGTTCCACAACAGATGTGAATTAAAATCAGAAAAGACAATGGAAGCCTATTATTTTTTTTAATTTTTTAGTATTATAAGAAGCAAAAACCGAACTCCTTTTCATTCTAGTGCTATGTGACAATGTCCATGTATGTGCGTGAATGGTTGATGTTCGCGAGGGTAAAGGAGACGAGCAGCAGCGAAATGTTTTTCCAGCGAGCTTTTCTTCGGTTCAGGTCGTCCTCCCTTTTTCCTCCCTTTTCTGTTCGTCTCTGTTTCTGATGTTGTGTGTGTGTGAGAGGGGTGAGGAGCGGCGGTGTTGGTTAGCTCTTGTGTCTTAGGGTTCTTGTTTTGTTGTTCAATGTTGAAGAAGAAGATAAAAAAAACGTTGCTCCAAGGTTTAGGGTTCTAGGTTTTCTTTATTGTTCTTGTTCTAAGGTCAGGTTCAGGGTTTTTCCAAGTAGAGAAGATGAAGTTCCAAGGTTTTTGTATTCAATGTTTGATATACATTCAGCTTAGTTAGTAGTTAATATTTCAAAAATTAGTTAGAATTTGAATGTAATATTGGCGGGAAATGCAGTTAAAAGTAAACTTTGCATTTCCCACCTAGATTTCAGCTTTTTATATGATTTCATATATAAATGATGTCATTGTAATTGATAGAGGATCGAATATACAGAAAATTGTTCCAAACTCTCTTCCATGCACTAAATTCTTCTTCTTCTTCTTCTTGTTCTTCTTCTTCTTCTTCTTCTTCTTCTTCTTCTTCTTCTTCTTCTTCTTCTTCTTTGTTGTTCAGTCTCTTTGCTCGTCTCCTTCTCCTTTCTTCTCTTCTAGCTACTGCTTTATCGAATTAGATACGGATTTGGTATCAATTGGTATTAGAGCTCGTTGCTATGGGACCGCGTAAGGCTGTCGATCCTATAATTGAAAGCCAAGCAGCTGACTGGCAGGAATCATATGAAGACCTAGCTGCTCAGCAGTTAGATCTCAAGGAAGAAATGATTCAAAAACAACAGGAGTTAAGAGATTAATTAGATCGACAACATGCTGAGTTGTTACAGATAGTAGGATTATTGAAGGATTCTTTTGTTGGATGGCACTTGCACCAACAATCGAAGGACAATGCTTCCAATTCAGCTAGTAGAGATAAGGTGATGCATTCAGGCGCAGTCATTTTAGGACCTAACCTTTATGCTGGGCAGGCAACTCGCAATCATAACCTCAACTTCCCTCGATTCAATGGTGTGAATTTGAAAACATGGCTCTATAGGATTGAACAATACTTTTCTGTAGATAAAACTCCTCTTAATCAAAGAATGATTTTAGTTGCTATGAATCTGGATGATGAAGCACTTGAATGGCACCAGTCTTATTTGAAGTGTAGAGATTCAAGTGATGTAGTGGATTGGAATGAATATCTAGCTGCCTTAATTAAGACAGTTAGTGATGAATTTACTAATCCTATGTTAGAACTTAAGCAACTAAGACAGACATGATCAGTGCGTGAATACCAATTTGCTTTTGCACGTTTGTTAGCTCAATGTGATTTGTTAATCAAGCTATTTCTTTTTTCCTTGGGGGACTTAAATAAGAATTAGTGAATTCTGTAAAGATGCATGAGACTCAAACTCTGTCTAAATCTTTTCGAATTGCTCGATTAGCTGAGGCGACATTAGTAGCTAATTCCAGAACAATAAGATTAAATTATGGCGGTTAAGCATCAGTTAATCCAAGGAAATCTGCTTTTGAAGGCACCACAACTAAGTTCCTTACTCATTTTACTGTGTTACCTAATATGGTGAGCTTACCGGCTTCTAAAACTTCAATTGAAACAAAGACCAGAAGAACTATTTCACATGCTGAGATGCAGTATAGAAGAGCACAAGGTTTATGCTATTTTTGTGATGATAAATATATAGCTGGGCATAAATGTAACCTTCCAAAACAGTTGTTCATACTGGACTGAGATTATGGGGAGGATCTAAGTCATGAAGTGGATGTAGTGAAAACTGAGGATAAAATTATGGAAGAATGGACTACAACTAGGGAATACACTCCTCTAATTTCATTATGTGCACTCAGTGGAATCAATGGGGCACAGACAATTCATGTGACTGGATATAGCAACAAACAACCTTTACAGATTTTATTAGATGGTGGAAACACTCATAACTTTATTGATTGTGAGTCTGTAAAAAGGTTGGGCTGTGATATTATTCCTACTAAGATGGGATATGTTAGTATTGGTAATAATTCCTTGGAAGCAACATTAGGTGTAGTGAGGAATTTTCAGTGGATGCTGCAGGGTACTACTTATTGTTCTGATCTAATAGTGTTTCCTATGGGCATATATTGTAATGACCCGACCCGTCATTACGGGAGTTGCCGCACCATTTTCTCCATTTTATACTTTCATATGTTCCATTAAATGTGTTTGGAGAGTTTGAAGTAAATCAGGTAGAATTCGGTTGGAAATGAGGTAATAAACCTCTTTTTGGGAAGGTTAGTTTGGAAAAGACAACTGAATGTTAACCGATGAGCTAGAAAGCTCGGAATTAATTTCCAAAGATTCGACTAGTTTCGGGGATGATCTATGACTTAGGAGAGCAATCAAAATTGAATTCGGAGGTCCACCGTAGATTTAGGCTTGAATTAGCTAAAGTTGTATTTTGGTGAATTCCGGACGATACTCGGTAGGTGAGATTTTTATCCGGGGCTCAGAATGAAGTTTAGAGAGTTGCAGTAGCTCCGTTAGGTAATTTTGGATATGCGTGCAAAATTTTGGATCATTCGGAGTTGTTTAGGTCGGGCTTTAGAGCAAATGCAAGTTTCGGAAGTTTTAGTGAAACTTAGGCTTGAATCCATGAGAATTTGATGATTTTAATATTTTTGATGGTGTTTTTATGTAAGTTTGAGTGAGGTAATATGACATATCTGTGCATTTGGTTGAGGCTCCGAGGGCCTCAGGGTGATTTCAGATGCCCAACGGGAAGTTTTGAACTTGAATAATGCAACAACAAATTGCAGACATATTTTGGTCAATACGATCGCATAGACAGGACTGCGATCGCATAGAATGACCTGAAGGGGGTGAAAATTTGTTCTATGCAATCGCATAGAGGAGCTTGCAATTGCATAGGTAGAAGAAATAGAACAGTGCGATCGCAATAGGTGTAATGCGATCGCTTAGAATGGGAGTGAAGGGCCATGAAATTTGCTCTATGCAATCGTGTGAGGTGGTCTGCGATCGCATAGGCTTAGGACATTATGAAGTGCAACCACATACAGTAATTTGCGATCACATAGAAGGAAAAATAGGCTTGGAAAATTTACTCTATGCGATCGCAAGAGAGGCATTGCGATCGCATAGAAGAAACCGTCAGTGACAGAACAATTAAGTAAAAATCAGACGCGACCCAAAATACAATTCCACCATTTTTACTCCGCCAAGAGAGGGTTTTGAGTGATTTGAAGAGAGTTTCAATGGGTATCACTTGGAGGTAAGTTTCTTGACTCAAAAACGTGATTTTATGCTAGAATCAACACCAAAATTGATGAAATTGGGTAGAATTTGTGAAGAATTAGGGCTTAGGTTATGAAAATTAATTTTTGGGTTTTGAAAGGCCATTTGAATTCCGATTTCGATAAATTTTATATGCACGGACTCGTGGCGAGACGAAGAATCTGCTGGTATGACTTTAGAAATTTTTCGAGAAGTGGGTCTGGGGCTCGGGTTTTACCAACTTCGTGAATTGTTATGCTTTTTGAGTAATTTTGATTGGGTTAAGTTTCTTTAACCCCTATTTATGTATTTACTATGATTTTGACTAGATTCGACGCACGAGGCAGAAAATTCAAAGGGAAAAGGCATTGCGGATGAGTCCACGGCCAGTTAGAGGTGAGTAGTTAGTATATATGATAGTCTGAGGGTTTGAAACCCCGACTTTTCACATTGTGACACTATTTAGGGCATGACTCGCATCCCATGGCACGTGCGTGATTATTTATGACTGGGGATTTTGACTTGGTCCATCCCGAACAAGAATAATATTATATTGGAGGTTGAAACGCACCCTGTGTTGAGTATATATATGGGTTATAAACCATGTTTGGGGCCTTGTGATGACCTGTAGTATCCTTAGAGATAGATATCTGTGTGATAGCATGATTGTAAAATCATTGATCTCAGTCATGGCTTGAAACCACTATTAGGAAATGCTAAGTCACTTATTCTTAGAAAAATTAAATATAACTAAAGTATTTTTTATTGTTAATGAATTGGAAACTGGAAATAAATAAATTGAACTATTGTATGACTCATATGCATGTTGTGGACTAAGTACGGATCGGGATGCACGTCGCAGCAGATGATATAAATATTGCGCTTGGGCTGAAGGATCCCCTACGGGGTCTGTACACACCGCAGTGAGCGCCGTCGACATTAAACAGATAGGGCTACGTGCCGTAGTGGTCATGGGCATTGCTTCGCATCCTTGTTTGTTAATTACTTGTGTTATCTGTGGTTTGCAGTTGTTGTTAGTTCGTGGTAGGTATCAGACTGTTAGTTTTAGCTTTGCTCTGTGGTATTATGTGGATTTCCTGCTTTCAGCTATTTTATATGCTTTTTACTCACTAAATACTTAGTACCCCTACTTCATGCACCTTTGTGTGCAGATTCAGGTACGCCAGAGGTCTAGATGAGCAGTCCAGTTTATTACTGAGTATTCAAGTTAGTAAGGTAGTTGCTGGCATTCGCAGGACCTATCTTCTCTCTTTATTTTAGTTTATTATCTATATACTTTCAGACTTGAGTATTTGTTCAGCTATTCCTATTATTATTCAGTTCTTGCTTAGAGGCTCTAGACTCGTGACCCCAGATCTTTTGGGAGTGTTATTTTTGGTGTTCGCACTTCTCAGTATGTTATTCTACTATTATTATTGGAGTATTATTATAAACTCTCGTATTCTTCTTGAATTTGTCCTTTTGGACTTATTGTTAAATATGAGAATAGTTATTGGTCTGGCTTGCCTAGCTTTAGGGGTTGGGTGCCATCACGACCGGGTTTGGGTCGTGACAAATTGGCATCAGAGCCTAGGTTACTTGGCCTCGTGAGTCATGAGCCGGTTTAGTAGGCTCCCGTAGATCGGTACGTAGCCGTCCGTATATATCCTCGAGAGGCTACAGAACATTTAGGAAACACTTCACTTTCTTGGAATTCTTATCGTGCGTACTTGATTCAGCTTGGACATATAACTCTTGAAATTCCTCCCACTCGGCTGTATGTGCAAGCGAGCACTCAATAGTATATGTGCCTTGAGGGCTTGTGATTCCCCGATCGAGGGGTGAGATATAATCACGTTGGGCCAGTCTGGAGGACTTAAGGCCGAGTCCTCTCCTATGGCTTAAGCACTGAGGTGATGATTATGCGAGCAAGTGCTTTGAACTTATGTGTTCGGTAATGTCCTTATTAGCCGGGATGGCGGTCAGATATCTACGTGATGAGTATGTTAGTGCTGTGAGGTGTATCTATGTGATCTTGGTAGTGACAAAGAAGTCTGTGGGATAATAGATGAATTGTTAAGCGATTCATTTCCTATTGCGATATGTATCCCCAAGTTATGGGCGCGTGAAGAATATTATCATATCTCCTAGTTGGAAGTTAAGTCACTACATGCGGCGGCATGAGTTCAGAGTCAGGAAGACTAAATTGGATGTATTATGTGTATGTCGGTGGGTTATCTACTACGGAGTGTTCTCACGTGGTATTAACCTTGTGTGTGTATTAGAAGATCTCATGTGTAATTGAAAGGTATTTTCTATGTGTTATGACTCGAATAGGTGTAACACATGTCCATGTATCAATTTTGATAATATAATTAGGTAGTATTGAGATTAATGTTGTTGATATATATTGTGATGTTTTGTTAAATTGTAGCCGTGTTTTAGGATAGTTTTGGTGATTCTCTGGCAGGTGGATAGGCCAATTACAAAGGAAACTCTGCCGAAGTTTCTGAAAAATTTTGGGACTTAGTAAAAATTTGGTTGCCTAGAGAATATGCTTAACTGTTATGTGAGTGAATGCAAGAAAATGCAGAAGAGTTAGATTTCCAGAAGATTTGTGTTTCCACAAGCTTATGAAATAACAAGATATTGGCACTATGAATTTTTGGTGTTGTCTTTTGGGCTGACTAATGCCCCAGTCGAACTCATGCACTTGATGAACATTGCATTTTGGCCGTATCTCAATTCTTTTATGATCGTATTTATTGATGATATCCTGGTGTACTCTCGCAGCCAGGAGGAGCACATACATCACTTGAGGATGGTATTGCAGGGATTGAGAGAGGAAAGGCTTTATGCGAAGTTTTCTAAGTGTGAGTTCTGGATTAATACTGTGATGTTTCTAGGACATGTAGTGTCCAAAGACGGTATTCGGGTTGACCCACAGAAGGTCGAGGTGATGCAGAATTGGCCCAGACCATCCTCAGCTACGGAGATCAGGAGTTTCCTAGATTTGGCATGCTATTACCGCAGGTTTGTTCAGGGGTTTTCGTCTATTGCTTCACCTTTGATGAAGTTCAGACAGAAGAATGCTCCATTTGTGTAGTCTGATGAATGTGAGGAGAGTTTCCAAAATCTCAAGTCGGCCTTGACAACAGCTCAAGTTCTTGTATTTCCATCAATTTCATGGTCTTATACGGTGTATTGAGATGTATCGAGAGTTGGGATCGGTTGTGTATTAATGCAGGAGGGTAGAGTTATTGCATATGATTCTCGCCAGTTAAATCCCCATGAGAAGAACTACCCTGTTCACGACTTAGAGTTAGTTGCTACTGTTCATGCCTTGAAGATTTGGAGGCATTACTTATATGGTGTATCTTGTGACGTATATACAGACCACCGCAGTTTTCAGCACTTGTTTAAGTAGAAAGAACTCAATTTGAGTTAGCGGAGATGGCTTGAATTACTCAAGGACTATGACATTACTATCTTGTATCATCCCGGGAAGTCAAATGTAGTGGCCGATGCTTTAAGCCGGAAGACTATTAGTATGGGCAGCTTAGCGTACATTCCAGTTACTGGCATTCGCACGACCTAGCTTCTCTCTTTATTTTAGTTTATTATCTATATACTTTCAGACTTGAGTATTTGTTCAGCTATTCCTATAATTATTCAGTTTTTGCTTAGAGGCTCTAGACTCGTGACCCCAGATCTTTTGGGAGTGTTATTTTTGGTGTTCGGACTTCTCAGTATTTTATTCTACTATTATTATTGGAGTATTATTATAAACTATCGTATTCTTCTTTAATTTGTGCTTTTGCGACTTGTTGTTAAATGTGAAAATAATTGTTGGTCTGGCTTGCCTAGCTTTAGGGGTTGGGCGCCATCACGACCGGGTTTGGGTCATGAAAAATTGGTATCAGAGCCTAGGTTACTTGGCCTCGTGAGTCATGAGACTGTTTAGTAGGCTCTCGTAGATCAGTACGTAGACGTCCGTATGTATCCTCGGGAGGCTACCGAACGTTTAGGAAACACATCACTTTCTTGGAATTCTTATCGTGCGTACTTGATTCAGCTTGAACATATAACTCTTGAAATTCCTCCTACTCGGTTGTATGTACAAGCGAGCACTCAATAGTATATGTGCCTTGAGGGCTTGTGATTCCCCGATCGAGGGGTGAGATATAATCATGTTGGGCCAGTCTGGAGGACTTAAGGCCGCGTCCTCTCCTATGGCTTGAGCACTGAGGTGATGATTATGCGAGCAAGTGCTTTGAACTTATGTGTTCGTTAATGTCCTTATTGGCCGGGAAGGTGGTCGGATATCTACGTGATGAGTATGTTAGTGCTGTGAGGTGTATCTATGTTATCTTGGTAGTGACAAAGAAGTCTGTGGTATAATAGATGAATTGTTAAGCGATTCATTTCCTATTGCGATGTGTTGTGTAGCCCCAAGTTATGGGCGCGTGAAGAATATTTTCATATCTCCTAGTTGGAAGTTAAGTGTAGTACACGCGGCTGTATGAGTTCAGACTCAGGAAGACTAAATTGGATGTATTATGTGTATATCGGTGGGAGGTGTGCTGAAATTCTAAATTAAGAGCAAGCAGGTGGGTTATCTACTGCGAAGTGTTCACGTGGTATGAACCTTGTGTGTGTGTGTGTGTTAGAAGATCTCATGTGTAATTGAATGGTATTTTCTATGTGTTATGACTCGAATAGGTGTAACGCATGTCCATGTATCAATTTTGATAATATAATATAGGTAGTATTGATATTAATGTTGTTGATATACATTGTGATGTTTTGTTATATTGTAGTCGCGTTTTAGGATACTTTTGGTGATTTTCTGGCAGGTGGATAGGCCAATTACAAAGGAAACTCTACCGAAGTTTTTGAAAAGTTTGGGACTTAGTAAATATTTGGCCGCCTAGAGAATATGCCGAACTATTATGTGAGTGAATGCAAGAAAATGCAGAAGAGTTAAAGTTCCAGATGATTTGTGTTTCCACAAGCTTATGAAACAACAAGATATGGGCACTATGAATTTCTGGTGATGTCTTTTGGGCTGACTAATGCCCCAGTCGCACTCATGCACTTGGTGAATAGTGTATTTTGGCCGTATCTAGATTTTTTTTGTGATCGTATTTATTGATGATATCCTGGTGTACTCAAGCAGCCAGGAGGAGCACGCACATCACTTGAGGGTGGTATTGTAGAGATTGAGAGAGGAAAGGCTTTATGCGAAGATTTCTAAGTGTGAGTTCTGACTTAATACTGTGACGATTCTGGGACATGTAGTGTCCAAAGATGGTATTCGGGTTGACCCACAGAAGGTCGAGGCGAAGCAGAATTGGCCCAGACCATCCTCAGCTACGGAGATCCGGAGTTTCCTCGGTTTGCCAGGCTATTACCGTAGGTTTGTTAAGGGTTTTTCGTCTATTGCTTCACCTTTGATGAAGTTGACACAAAAGAATGCCCCATTTGTGTAGTCTGATGAATGCGAGGAGAGCTTCCAAAAGCTCAAGTCGGCCTTGATCACATCTCCAGTACTTATATTAATATCAACTTCAGGGTCTTATACGGTGTATTGAGATGTATTAAGAGTTGGGATCGGTTGTGTATTGATGCAGGAGGGTAGATTTATTGCATATGTTTCTCGCCAGTTAAAGCCCCATGAGAAGAACTACCATGTTCATGACTTAAAGTTAGCTGCTATTGTTCATGCCTTGAAGATTTGGAGGCATTACTTATATGGTGTATCTTGTGACGTATATACAGACCACCGCAGTCTTCAACACTTGTTTAAGTAGAAAGATCTCAATTTGAGGCAGCGGAGATGGCTTGAATTACACAAGGACTATGACATTACTATCTTGTATCATCCCGGGAAGTCCAATGTAGTGGCCGATGCTTTAAGGCGGAAGACTATTAGTATGGGCAGCTTGGCATACATTCCAGTTGGGGAGAGGCCCCTTTTAGTTGATGTTCAGGCTCTCGCTAATCAGATGGTGAGGTTGGATATTTCTGAGCCCAACCGGGTGATGGCTTGTGTGGTATATCGGTCTTCCTTGTATGACTGTATTCGAGAGCGTCAGTATGATGATCCACATTTGCTTGTTCTGAAGGACACGGTCCAGCACGATGATGCTAGAGATGTGACCATCGGAGAGGATGGTGTGTTGCGTATGCAGGGCCGGATTTGTGTGCCTATTGTAGATAGGCTTCGGGAGTTGATATTGGAGGAGGCCCACATCTCGCGGTATTTGATTCATCCGGGTGCTGCGAAGATGTACCAAGATCTGAGACAACATTACCGGTGGAGAAGGATGAAAAAGGATATTATAAATTACGTGGCTCGATGTCTTAATTGCCAGCAAGTCAAATATGAACACCAGAGACCTGGTGGGATGTTCCAGCACATGGATATTCCCGAGTGGAAATGGGAGAGGATTACTATGGATTTCATGAGTGGTCTTCCTAGTACCTTGAAAAAGTTTGATTCAGTCTAGGTGATCGTGGATCGACTGACCAAGTCCGGACTTCATTCCTGTGTGCACTACCTATTCATCAGAGTGATTAGCAGAGATTTTTATTAGAGAGATTGTGCAGTTGCATGGGGTTCCAGTTTCTATTATATCAGATAGAGGTACCCAGTTCACTTCTCAGTTCTGGAGGACATTTCAGCGAGAGTTGGATTCACAGGTAGAGTTGAGCACAACATTTCACCCACAGACGGATGGGCAGTCCGAGTGTACAATTAAGATACAAGATGACATGTTACGTGCTTGCGTTATTGATTTTGGAGTTTCTTGGTGTGATTACTTGCCTCTTGCAGAGTTTGCTTACAACAATAGATATCAGTCCAGCATTCAGATGGCACCGTATGAAGTCTTACATAGGAGACAGTATAGGTCTCCAATTTGTTAGTTTGAGCCCGGCGAGGCTAGATTATTGGGGACAAAGTTAGTTCAGGATGCCTTAGACAAGGTGAGGGTGATTCAAGAGAGGCTTCGCACTTCTCAGTCGCGTCAGAAGAGTTATGCGGACCGAAAGGTCCGAGATGTGTCTTATTCGGTAGACGAGAAGGTGTTGCTAAAAGTTTCGCCTATGAAAGGCGTTATGAGGTTTGGGAAGAAAGGAAAGCCGAGCCCAAAGTTCATTGGACCTTTTGAGGTACTTAGGAATATTGGGGAGGTGTCGTATATGCTTGATTTGCCACCTAGCTTGTCGGGAGTTCATCCGGTGTTCCATGTTTCTATGCTTCGGAAGTACGTTCAGCATAATATAGCTGGATGAGGACTTGACCTATGATATGGAGCTAATAGCCATTTTGGGTCGACAAGTTCGTAAGTTGAGATCCAAAGACATAGATTCTGTGAAGGTGTAGTGGAGAGGTTGTCCCATGGAGGAAGCAACTTGGGAAATCGAGCAGGAGATGCAGAGCAAATATTCACACTTATTTGAGTATGTTTCTTAACCCGCTCGCGGACGAGCGTTTGTTTAAGTTGGGGAGAATGTAATGACCCGACCCATTGTTACCGGAGTTACCACCCCATTTTCCCTATTTTATACTTTCATATGTTCCATTATATGTGTTTGGAGAGTTTGAAGTAAATCGGGTAGAATTCGGTTAGAAATGAGGCAATAAACCTCTTTTTGGGAAAGTTAGTTTGGAAAAGTCAATCGAATATTGACCGATGAGCTGGAAAGCTCGAAATGTATTTCTGATGATTCGACTAGTTTCGGGGATGATTTATGACTTAGGATAGCAATCAGAATTAAATTCGAAAGTCCGGTGTAGATTTAGGCTTGAATTGGCTAAGGTTGTATTTTGGCGAATTCCAGACGGTAGGTGAGATTTTTATTCGGGGATCGTAATGAAATTGTGAGAGTTGCAGTAGTTCCATTAGATGATTTTGGATATGCATGCAAAATTTTAGATCATTCAGAGATGTTTAGGCCGGGTTTAAGAGAAAATGCAAGTTTTGGAATTTTTAATGAAACTTAGGCTTGAATCCATGAGAATTTGATGATTTTGATGTTTATGATGGTATTTTTATGTTGAGAGCAAGTTTGAATAAGGTAATGTGACATATCTGTGCATTTGGTTGAGGCCCCGAGGGCCTCAGGGTGATATGGGATGTCCAGTGGGAAGTTTTGAACTTGAATAATGTAGCAGACAATTGCAGACAGATTTTGTACTATGCGATCGCATAGACATGACTGCGATCCCATAGAAGGACTTGAAAGGGGTGAAAATTTGTTCTATGCGATCGCATAGAGGAGCTTGCGATTGCATAGGTTGAAGAAATAGAACAGTGCGATCGCAATAGGTATAATGCGATCACATAGAAGGGGAGTGAGGAGCCAGGAAATTTGCTCTATGCGATCACGTGGGGTGGTCTATGATCGCATAGGCTTAGGAAATTATGCAGTGCGATCGCATACAGTAAGTTGCGATCACATAGAAGGAAATATAGGCCTAGAAAATTTACTCCATTCGATCGCAGGAGAGGCATTGCGATCGCGTAGAAGAAACCGTCAGCGACAGAACAGTTAAGTAAAAATCAGATGCGACCCAAAATACAATTCCACCATTTTTAATCCGCCAAGAGAGGCTTTTGAGTGATTTGAAGAGATTTTTCAATGGGTATCGATTGGAGGTAAGTTTCTTGACTTAAACACATGATTTTATGCTAGAATCAACACCAAAATTCATGAAATTGGGTAAAATTTATGAAGAACTAGGGCTTAGGTTATCAAAATGAATTTTTGGGTTTTGAAAGGCCATTCGAATTCCGATTTCGATAAATTGTATATGCACGGACTCGTGGCGAGATGAGGAATTCGTTGGTATGTTTTGGATTTTTTTGGGAAGTGGTCCCGGGGCTCGGGTTTTACCAACTTCGTGAATTGTTATGCTTTTCAAGTAATTTTGATTGGGTTATGTTTCTTTGACCCATATTTATGTATTCGCTGTGGTTTTGAGTAGATTTGATGCATGAGGCAGCAAATCCGAAGGGAAAAGGCATTGCGGACAAGTCCACGGCTAGTTAGAGGTGAGTAATTATTATATATGATAGCATGAGGGTTTGAAACCCGGCTTATCACATGTGACACTATTTAGGGCGTGACTCGAATCCTATGGCAGGTGCGAGATTGTTTATAATTGGGGATTTTGACTTGGTCCATTCCAAACAACAATAATATTATATTGGTGGTTGAAACACACCCTATGTTGAGTATATATGTAGGTTATAAACCATGTTTGGGGCCTTGTGTCGACCTATAGTATCCTTATGGGATAGATATCTTTGTGATAGCATGATTTGTAAAATCATTGATCTCAGTCTGAAACCACTATTATGAAATGCTAAGTCACTTGTTCTTGGAAAAATTAAATAAAACTAAAGGATTTTTCATTGTTAATGAATTGGAAACTGGAAATAAATAAATTGAACTGTCGTGTGACTCATATGCATGTTGTGGACTAAGTACGAATCAGGCTGCATGCCGTAGCGGATGATATGAATATTGTGCTTGGGCTGAAGGAGCCCTTCCGGAGTCTGTACACACCCCTAGTGAGCGCCGTCAACGTTAAACGGATCGGGCTACACGCCGTAGCGGTCATGGGCATTGCATTGCATCCTTGTTTGTTAATTACTTGTGTTATTTGTGGTTTGCTATTGTTGTTAGTTCGTGGTAGGTATCGGACTGTTAGTTTTAGCTTTGCTTTATGGTATTATGTGGATTTCCTACTTTTAGCTATTTTATATTCTTTTTACTCACTCAGTACTTAGTACTTACCCCTACTCCCTGCACCTTTGTGTGCATATTAAGGTACGCCGGAGGTCTAGACGAGCAGTCCGATTTATTACCGAGTATTCGAGTTGTTGAGGTAGCTGCTGGTATTTGCATGACCTAGCTTTTCTCTTTATTTCAGTTTATTATCTATATACTTTCAAACTTGATTATTTGTTCAACTATTCCTATTATTATTCAGTTTTTGCTTAGAGGCTCTAGACTCGTGACCCCAGATCTTTTGGGAGTGTTATTTTTTGTGTTCGCACTTCTCAGTATTTTATTCTACTATTATTTTTGGAGTATTATTATAAACTCTCGTATTCTTCTTGAATTTGTCCTTTTGGGACTTGTTGTTAAATGTAAAAATAGTTGTTGGCCTGACTTGCCTAGCTTTAGGGGTTGGACGCCATCACGACCGGGTTTGGGTCGTGATAGATATGATCTGGTATTAGAGGCTTTATGGATGAAAACATTGGGGCCGGTTACTATGGATTTTACTGCCCTAAGTATGTTCTTCAATTATTAGGGAAAACATCATCTTCTTAAAGGAGTAGCTGATGAATGCTAATCAGCCAGTTCTAAGTCCATAAACAAAAGGGTAGTCATCATATTCAGTCACTCATGCTACATGTGCAATAGTATGTTCCTGATTGTCAACATATGGGCATTCTTATGCATTACACCTTCCTAATGAACCTCTTTCTTGACCTGATATCCATCACCTAATCCTTAAGTATTCTCAGCTATTTGCAGAACCTACTACATTGCCTCCCACCAATGGTGTTTTTGATCATAGTATTCCCTTACAACCTCGTACCAAACCAATTAGCAGAAGACTATATAGGTATTCTTCAATGTAAAAGGACATTATTGAGCAATTGATTAGAGATATGCTACAACAAAGGATAATTCAATATAGTAACAACCCTTTTGCCTCTCCAATTGTGTTAGTTGGCAAGAAAGATGGGTCTTGGAGGTTATGTGTGGATTATAGAGAACTCAATGAGTGTACTATTAAGGATAAGTTCCCTATTCCCATTATTGATAATTTGTTAGATGAATTGGCAGGTGAAACCATATTATCTAAAATAGATATTAGATCAGGCAACTACCAGATAAGAATGCTATCTACCGATATTCCTAAGACATCTTTTAAGACTCACTTGGGCCATTATGAGTCTTTAGTTATGCCTTTTGGTTTAACTAATGCTCCTTCTACATTCCAATGTTTCATGAATCATGTGTTCCAAGCCTAAATTAAATATTTTATGCTAAAAATGGGTGAAATTTTGGGGAGGGTAAAAAATTACGTGTCTACATAGATAATTTGTAGATATAATTGTATATACGGTGTAGATAAATTGTAGATAAACTATTTATGATTGTAAATATTTTTATTTCTGTTTGTTATGTAATTCTAGGTGAGGGCTTCAACTGATCATAACCATACTGTGATAGATGGTGTGAAGCGGTACATTGTGTGTCTTGAAAGCAAGAAATATAGTTGTGGCCAGTTTCAACTTGATGAACTTTCATGTCCGCATGCTTTGGCAGCTCTAAGGCATTGGAATGAAGGATATGAAAACTATTGCTCTACGTATTACACAAGAGAGAGCCCGTTGCGCACATATGAAATACCAGTAAATCCCCTTCATGATGAAATAAAATGGAATGTGCCACAACATATATCAGATGAAGCAGTAAAACCACCTACAGGAGAAAAAAAGCAGCCAGTAATACTGTGACGACTCGGCCCGTCGTCACGAGAGTTACCACCCATTTTCCCTCCTATTATGTTTTTTCATGTTTCTATATCTGTATTTGAGTTTATCGGGTGAATTTGGATTGATTCTGGTTGGTAAAAAGGCATATAGCCGTTTAGAGTGAAGCTTATTTCAGAAAAGTCAACCTGAAGTTGACTATGTGGTTAGATGGCTCGGATGTAGATTACGATGATCCGGTTATCTTCGAGAGGTGATTTTTGACTTAGGGGAGCGATCAGAATTGAATTTGGAGGCCCGGTGAAGAAATAGGTTTGAATTGGCGAAGTTAGAATTTTGGCGAAATCCAGTTGATAGGTGAGATTTTGATGCGGGAGTCGGAATGAAATTCTGACAGTTCCAGTAGCTTCGTTAGGTGATTTGGATATGTCTAAAAAATTTTAAATCATCCGGACATCATTTGGTCAGGTTTTTGATGGATTATAGGTTTCCGAAGTTTTGGTTGAACTTAGGCTTGAATCCGCCTTGATTTGATGATTTTTGTGTTTAAGGGCGTGATTTTATGATTGGAACAAGTTTGTATGATATTTTAGAGTGAGTTTGTATTTTTGGTTGAGGTCCCGATGGCCTCAAAATGTTTTTAGAAGGTCAAACAGGAAATTTTGTGCATTACATGAGATCTATAGCTCTGGCTTCTGGTATTTCCGCTTCTGCAGAAAAAGGACCGCAGAAGCAAGTCCGCAGAAGTGGCTTTGGAAGTGCAGGTGCGAGAATGGGTGGCTCAACTATGTCCGCAGAAGCAGATAGGAGTTCATTTAGGCGAGCCCGCAGAAGCGAAGATGGTCATCTTGGGAATTTCTGCAGAAGCGGACCTTTGTCCGCGTATGCGAGGTCGCAGAAGCGAGTGGTTATCTGTGGAAGCGCAATTTGAAGACCTAAGTGAAAGCCACAGAAGCGGCTATTTTTTCGCAGAAGCGGGAGCGCGGAAGCGATTTCAGTGTCGCAGAAGTGAAAGTCACTGTAAGGTTTAATGCTTCAGCTTATTCAAAATTTCAGTAGAGATAAATTAATTGGGGCTTCGAACTAAGAGAAGGATTGGGCGATTTTGAGGAGGAAATTGAGGAGTATCATCAGGAAAGGACTCTTGGACCCAAATTATGTTATTATATTGATAAACCATGCATTTAATCTCTTAAAATGTAAGAATTAAGGTGTAAAAATGGAGGATTTTGCTCCAAGCTTAAGAAATAGAAAATTGATGAATTGAATGAGAAAATGGACTCTGATTTTGATAAATTTTATATGTATGGACTCTTCGCGAGACGAGGATTCTGAAAATGTAGATTTCATAATTTTTTGAGAAGTGGGCTCGGGGCTCGAGTTTTGGCAACTTCGTGTTTTTGGGTGTAATTCGAGTTATTTCGATTAGGTTATGTTCATTTAGCCTATTGTGATGTATTTCTATTGGTATTGATCAGATTTGGCACCCGTGGAGGTTGATTCTCGTGGCAAGGAAATTACGGACTAGTGTTTGAGCCGGTTCGAGGTGAGTAATGTGTATGGATGATGACCTGAGGATTAAAAACCCAGGTATTTAACTATGTGACGCTGTATTGAGGTGAAACACGTACTCTAATGTGAGTGCGGGGTCGATTGTGATTTTGGACTATGGCTTAGTCCAACTGTGTTGTTGGCTATAAATGAGCCGGTAAACCTCCCACTTGTGATGGTTGTGGATATATTTGGGCTGTGAGCTAGTTATCTAGATCACGTGAGGATCGTTATCGTTGCTTCTATGATGATAGCATGTTATCATGATATAAGTCCTGAGCTAAACACTATCTAAAACGATTTTTCCAAACTCTGGTATTTCTGAACACTAGTTTCTACTATTACTGCTAAAAAGGATTTCAAAATGATAATTTACTGTGTCTGTGAGGCTTGCATTGCATGTAGCTGGACTGGTAGTGGATCGGGCTGCGTGCCGCAGCATATCACTAATATTGTGATTGGGCTGTAGCAACCCCTCCAGAGTCTGAACCCTCACAGTGAGCTCGGGTACCCAAATGGATCTGGCTACGCACCGTAACGGTCATGTTTATGCATCTGCACGGCATTTAGACATATCTGTTGTACTGTCTTAGCTGTCATTGCTTAGTCTATTATTTATACTGTTGAGAAGGATAAAAAAGGTATTATATAGCTTTTTTTGTGGTATATTGGGTATTTTTACCTTCAATGTCTTTATCCGTGCTTTTTACCACTGAGTATGAAGTACTCACTCCACTCCCTGTACCTTGTGTGCAGATCCAGGTATATCACAGCAAGTCTGACTCCTCAGCTGCTTCAGAGATCTTATCCAAACTATCGAGGTAGCTGCTTGGCGTCCACAGGACCTGACCTTCCTTGTTATCTTTTCTTGATTTTACGCATTTTGTCAAACACTTATGTATTTAGTATTATTGTGACACTCTTGGTAGAGGCTCCTGAGTCATGACCCCGGATTCTATGGGGAGTATTGTACAATTTTGGGATATTTTCATAGTTTATGCTAGATTTTATATCTTTCTTATTACTGTTAATGCTTTAAAAGTAAAGTGAGAGCTGATAGCTCAATATTTGGAAAGGCTGGTTAGGCTGGCCTAGCAATGTGTTGGGCGCCATCACGACCGGGTTTTGGGGTTGTGCTAAGTTGGTATCAGAGCCTAGGTTACTAGGCCTCATGAGTCTTGAGCCAGTTAGTTGTATCTCGCGGATCGGTATGGAGACGTCTGTATTTATCCTCGGGAGGCTGCATACCTTTTAGAAAACACTTCATATTCTTGAACTCTGTCGTGTGGTTTTGTTGTTTCGAGAACTAAACTTCTGTATTCTATTCTCTCACAGATGGTAAGGACTCGTGCTACAGGACGAGGTGGACGACCGCAATTGCCACCAGTTAGAGGTCATGGTTGCGGCCGTGGTCGAGGTCATGGTAGAGTGGTAGAGGTAGTGCTAGTAGACCCACCTGTTGCCCCTATTCAGGATCAGCCCCCAGTGGTTAAGGCTCCAGCAGCACCCGCTCAGGCACCGACAGTGCCTATTATTATTCCTGGCCTTCAGGAGGAATTGGCCCAGATATTATCTATTTTCACTGGGTTGGCTCAGGTAGTTTCAGCTACTACTGTAGTAGCGACATCTCAGACTGGGGGTGGTCATCAGACCCTCGCAGCTGGCATCCCAAAGCAGGTTGTGCAGGGACTTCACTAGAGATAGTCCCAGCTCAGGTAGTTGCACCGGCTGTTCCAGTTGCACCAGTTATGCCACCCCAAGGTATGTTGTTCCGGTGATGCCTAACAATGAGTAGCATCGGCTAGAGAGATTTGGCAGACTTTAGCCGCCTACATTCAGTGCTACTGAGGGCGAGGATGCCCAGGGATTCTTGGACAGTCATAGGATGTTGCGTACAATAGGGATTCTTGAGTCTAGTGGGGTTTCTTTTACTACATT
This sequence comes from Nicotiana noctiflora, assembly GCA_032618575.1. Classification (NCBI taxonomy): domain Eukaryota; kingdom Viridiplantae; phylum Streptophyta; class Magnoliopsida; order Solanales; family Solanaceae; genus Nicotiana; species Nicotiana noctiflora. Next base: position 49,499 of record JASVEL010005104.1, on the reverse strand, counting down.
CCAGTTTTCAGGAACAACATTCATTTGGTAGGAGGAGTTCGAGAGATGTAGGCCTGCAGAGGCAGCACCCCTTACTTGGCAGCAGTTTTCCACTCTCTTTTTAGAGAAGTATGTGTTGTAGTCCCGCAGAGAGGAGCTGCATCTCCAGTTTGAGTGGCTAGTGCAGGGTGATATGACCGTGACTCAGTATGAGTTGAGGTATACTCAGTTGGCTAGGCATGCTATTTGGATGATCTTGAAAGATTGGGAGAGGATCAGAAGGTTCATTGATGGCCTCAACTACTCTATTCGTATCTTGATCACCAGGGAGAGAGTAGTGGCAGTATCTTTTGAAGAGGTTGTGGATATGGCACGCCAGATTGAGGTGGATCCTCGCCGTGAGCGAGAGAAGAGAGAGGCCAAGAGGCCTCGAGGTTCTGGCCATTATAGTGGTGCTCCATCTAGGGGCCAATTTCATCAGGGAAGAGGTCATTCATCTAGACCTCCTCAATCAGGTCGCCCAGAGCATAGTGGAGCTTCTTCCGGCCCTGGCCGTCAGGGTTTTCAGCAGGGCCAGTCTTCACTCAGCGCCCTCCCAGCTCAGAGTTCAGCACCTTCTTCTTCAGCCCAGGGTTCATCTGCGGCGAAGGGTTCCCTTCAGTCCCCTTCTCCAGCACCGGACAATTATTTTGTGTGTGGCGAGTTTGTCCACATTAGGAGGCAGTGTCCTCGACTTTGCCGGGGTAGGTATCTGTAGAGGGATCAGCCCTCCTCTTCAGCTCCATCTACTTCAGCAGCATCTCAGGCTAGTAGGGGTGGAGGACAAGCTTCTAGAGGTCGTCCTAGGAGTGATGAGCGATCGGGTAGTGGCCAGGTACATTTTTACACACTTCCTGATAGGAGAGATGCTGTTGCTTCAGATGCAGTGATTACAAGTATCATTTCAGTTTGACACATAGATGCTTCTGTTGTGTTTGATCCCCGAGTCTACATATTCATATGTGTCCTCTTATTTTGCTCATCATTTGGGTATGACCCATGGTAGTCTTGCCTTGCTTATTCATGTATCTATCCCGGTGGATGATACAATTATTGTGGATCACGTTTATCGATCCTGCCTTTTTTCTATTGGGGGTCTGGAGACCCGAGTCGATTCGCTATTGTTGGTCATGGTAGATTTTGATGTGATTTTGGGCATGGATTGGCTATCCCCATGCCATGCTATTTTGGACTATCATGCCAAGACAGTTACATTGGCTATTCCTGGTATTCCTCAGATTGAGTGGGGGGTTCGACTGATTATGTCCCTAATCGTGTGATTTCATTCTTAAAGGCTCAGAGAATGGTTGGAAAAGGTGTTTATTGTATTTAGCGTTTTTGAGGGATGTAGGAGGCGGAGATACATAGTCTTGATTCGGTCCCCATTGTGAGGGATTTCCCGGATGTATTTCCAGCAGACCTGCCGGGCATGCCGCCTGACAAGGATATAGATTTTGGTATTGACTTGGTGCCGAGCACTCAGCTCATTTCTATTCCTCCCTACCACATGGCACCAGTTGAGTTAAAAGAGTTGAAAGAACAGCTTCAGGAACTCTTGGATAAGGGATGCATTCGCCCTAGTGTGTCACAGTGGGGTGCACTAGTGTTGTTTGTTAAGAAGAAAGATGGCTCAACGAGGATGTGTATTGACTATAGACAGCTGAACAAGGTAACAGTAAAGAACAAGTATCATCTACCGCGCATTGATGATTTATTTGATCAGCTCTAGGGAGCGAGGATGTTCTCGAAGATTGATCTTCGTTCATGCTATCATCAGCTGAAGATTAGAGATTCTGATATTATGAAGACTACATTCAGGATGAGATATGGTCACTAAGAGTTTCTTGTGATGTCTTTTGGGCTGACCAATGCCCCAGCCGTGGTCATGCACTTGATGAACAGTGTGTTTCGGCCGTATCTGGATTCCTTTGTGATTTTGTTCATTGATGACATCCTGGTGTACTCCCGTAGCCAGTAGGAGCATACTCAGTATTTGAGAGTTGTGTTGTAGAGGTTGAGGGAGGAGAAATTATATGCGAAGTTCTCTAAGTGCGAGTTTTGGCTTGAGTCTGTAGATCTTCTGGGTCATGTGGTGTCTTGTGATGGTATTCAGGTTGACCGGAAAAAGATAGAGGCGGTGTAGAGTTGGCCTAGACCGTCCTCAGCTTTGGAGATCCGGAGTTTCCTTGGTTTGGCGGGATATTATTGTTGGTTTGTTTAGGGATTTTCATCCATTGCTTATTCTTTGGCAAGGTTGACGTAGAAGGGTATACCATTTGTGTGGTCGGATGAGTGCGAGGAGAGCTTTCAAAAGCTCAAGACAGCTTTGACCATAACTCCAGTGTTAGTCTTGCCATCAGCTTTAGGTTCATATACCGTATATTGTGGTGCATCGAGAGTGGGGATATGTTGTGTATTGATGCACGAGGGTAGAGTTATTTCTTATGCTCGCCAGTTGAATCCTCATGAGATGAACTACCATGTTCATGATTTGGAGTTAGCTGCCATAGTTCATGCCTTGAAGATTTGGAGGCTCTATTTGTACGACGTGTCCTGTGAGGTATATACTGATCATTGTAGTCTCCAGCATTTGTTAAAATAAAAGGATTTTAATTTGAGGCAGCGGAGGTGGCTTGAATTGCTCAAGGATTATTACATTTCTATTCTATATCATCCGGGGAAGGCCAATGTAGTGGCTGATGCTTTGAGCCGAAAAGCGATTAGTATGGGCAGTTTGGCGTATATTCCAGTTGGGGAGAGACCATATTCATATAATGTTCAGGCGTTGGCCAATCGGCTAGTGAGGTTGGATATTTCTGAGCCCAGTAGGGTGTCGGCTTGCGTGGTTTCTTGATCTTCCTTATATGATCACATTCATGAGCGCAGTATGATGATCCACACTTGTTTGTCCTTAAGGATAGAGTTCAGCATAATGATGCCAGAGATGTTACTATTGATGGTGATGGTGTGTTGAGGATGCATGGCTGGATTTGCGTGCCCAATGTTGGTGGCCATCATGAGTTGATATTGGAGGAGGCCCATAGCTTGCGGTATTTTTTCCATCCAGGTGCCGCGAAGCTGTATCAGCGTTTGAGAGAGCATTACTGGTGGAGAAGGATGAAGAAGGATATTGTGAGTTATGTAGCATGATGCCTCAACTGTCAGCAGGTCAAGTACGAGCATTAGAGGCCCGATGGTGTATTTCAGCATATTGATATTCCCGAGTGGAAATAGGAGAGGATCATTATGGACTTTATTAGTGGACTCCCTAGGACGGCAAGAAAGTTTGATTCAGTTTGAGTGATTGTGGATAGGCTGACCAATTCAGCTCACTTCATTCATGTATGTACTACATACTCCTCATAGTGGTTAGTAGAGATATTTATTCGTGAGATAGTGAGGTTGCATGGAGTTCCAGTTTCTATTATATCATACAGAGGTACTCAGTTTACTTCATATTTCTGGAGGACCTTTTAGCGCGAGTTGGGCTCACAGGTTGAGTTAAGTACTGTATTTCATCCTCACACAGACGGACAGTCCGAGCGTACCATTCAGATATTGGAGGATATGTTGCGCGCTTGTGTTATTGATTTCGGTTGTTCATGGGATGATTATTTACCTCTTACAGAGTTTTCTTATAACAATAGCTACCAATCCAGTATTCATATGGCGCCGTATAAGGCCTTATATGGGAGACGGTGTAGATCTCCAATTGGTTGGTTTGAGCCCGGTGAGGCTAGGTTATTGGGGACAGAGTTGGTCCATGATGCATTGGAAAAGGTGAAGGTGATTCAGGAGAGACTTCGCACAACCCAGTCATGCCAGAAGAGTTATGCAGACCGGAAGGTCCGAGATGTGTCTTATTTAGTGGGTGAGAAGGTCTTGCTGAAGGTTTCGCCTATGAGAGGCGTCATGAGATTTAGGAAGAAAGGACTGCTCAGTTCGAGATTCATTGGCCTTTTGAGATTCTCAGGAGGATTAGAGAGGTGGCCTATATGCTTTCTTTGCCACCTAGTCTATCGGGAGTTCATTCGGTGTTTCATGTGTCTATGCTTCGGAAGTATGTTGGTGACCCATCGCATGTGTTAGATTTTAGTATGGTTCAGCTTGATAATGATTTGACCTATAATGTAGAGCCTATAGCTATATTGGGTCGTCAGGTTCGAAGATTGAGGTCCAATGATATTGCATCAGTGAAGGTTCAGTGGAGAGGTCGGCCCGTGGATGAGGCCACTTGGGAGATCGATCAGGAGATGCGGAGCAGATATCCTCACTTATTTGAGATTCCAGGTATGTTTCTTAACCCGCTCGAGGATGAGCGTTTGCTTAAGTTGGGGAGAATGTGACGATCTGGCCCGTCGTCATGAGAGTTACCACCCCGTTTCCCTCCTATTATGTTGTTTCATGTTTTTATATATGTATTTGAGTCTATCGGGTGAATTTGGATTGATTCTGGTTGGAAATAAGGCATATAGCCTTTTAGAGTGAAGCTTGTTTCAGAAAAGTCAACCTGAAGTTGATTATTGGTTAGAGGGCTCGGATGTGGATTCCGGTGATTTGGTTAGCTTCGGGAGGTGATTTGTGACTTGGAGGAGTGAGGAGAATTGAATTTATAGGCCCGGTGTAAAAATAGGCTTGAATTGGCGAAGTTGGAATTTTGGCGAAATCCGGTTGATTGGTGCGATTTTGATCCGTGAGTCGGAATGGAATTCCAAGAGTTGCAGTAGCTTCGTTAGGTGATTTTGGATATGTCTGTAAATTTTTAGGTCATTCGGACGTCGTTTGATCGAGTTTTTGATGGATTATAGGTTTCGGATGTTTTGGTTGAACTTAGGCTTGAATCCGCCTTGATTTGATGATTTTTGTGTTTAAGGGTGTGATTTTTTGATTTTCGTATGATGTTATAGAGTGAGTTTGTATTTTTGGTTGAGGTCCCGGGGGCCTCGGGATGTTTTTGGAAGGTCTAACGGGAAATTTTGTGCATTGCATCAGATTTGTAGCTCTGGCTTCTGGTATTTCCGCTTCTGTGAAAAAAGGACCACAGAAGCAAGTCCGCAGAATCGGCTTTGGAAGAACATGTGCGAGAATGGGTGGCTCAACTGGGTCCGTAGAAGTGGACAGGAGTTCGCTTAGGCAAGCCCGCAGAAGCGGGAATTCACCCGCAGAAGCGAAGATGGTCATCTTGGGAATTTTCACAGAAGCGGACCTTTCTCCACGTATGCGAGGTCGAGGAAGCGAGTGGTTACCTACAGAAGCGAAATTTGAAGACTTAAGTTAATGCCTCAGAAGCGGCTATTTTTTCGCATAAGCGGGAGCGCGGAAGCGATTTCAGTGCCCCAGAAGCGAAAGTCACTGTAGGGTTTAATGCTTCAGCTTATTCGAAATTTCAGTAGAGACAAATTAATTGGGGCTTCAAACTAAGAGAAGGATTGGGCAGTTTTGAGGAGGAAACTGAGAAGTATCATCAGGTAAGGACTCTTGGACCCAAATTATGTTATTAAAGTGATAAGCCATGGATTTAATCTCCGAAAATGGATGAATTAAGGTGTAAAAATGGAGGATTTTGCTCCAAGCTTAAGAAATAGAAAATTGCTGATTTGAATGAGCAAATGGACTCCGATTTTGATAAATTTTGATATGTATGGACTCGTGGCGAGATAAGGATTCTGAAAATATAGATTTCACAATATTTCGAGAAGTGGACATGGGGCTCGGATTTTGGCAAGTTCGTGTTTTTGGGAGTAATTCGAGTTATTTCGATTGAGTTATGTTCATTTAGCCTATTGTGATCTATTTCTATTGGCTTTTATCAGATTTGGCACCTGTGGAGGTTGATTCTCATGGAAAGGGCATTGCAGACTAGTGTTTGAGCCGGTTCGAGGTGAGTAATGGGTATGGATCATAACCTGAGGGTTAGAAACCCAGGTATATCACTATGTGATGCTGTATTGAGGCGAGACACGTACTCTACTATGAGTGCGGGGTCGATTATGATTGGGGACTATGGCTTAGTCCAACTGTGTAGTATTATACTGTGTTGTTGGCTATAAATGAGCCAGTAAATCTCCTGCTTGGATGGTTGTGGATATATTTGGGCCGTGAGCCAGTTATTTGGATCCCTTGAGGATCGTTATCATTGCTTCTATGATTATGGCATGTTATCATGATATCAGTCCTGAGCTAAACACTGTCTAAAATGATTTTTCCAAACTCTCGTCTTTCTGAACACTGGTTTCTACTATTACTGCTAAAAAGGATTTCAAAATGATAATTTACTATAACTGTGAGGCTTGCGTTGCATGTCGCTGGACTGGTAGTGGATCGGGCTGTGCGCCACAGCATATCACTGATATTGCGCATGGGCTGTAGGAGCCCCTCCGGAGTCTGAACCCCCACAGTGAGCGCGGGTACTCAAATGGATTGGGCTACGCGCCGTAGCGGTTATGTTCATGCATTTGCATTGCATTTAGACATATCTGTTGTACTATCTTAGCTGTCATTGCTTTATTTGTTATTTATACTTCTGAGAAGGATAAAAGAGGTATTATATAGCTTTGCTGAGTGGTTTATTAGGTATTTTTACCTTCCATGTCTTTATCCGTACTTATTACCACTAAGTTGGAAGTACTCACACTACTCCCTACACATTGTGTGCAGATCCAGGTAATTTATAGCAGGGTTGACTTCCCAGCTATTTTAGAGCTCATTTACGGATTGTCGAGGTAGCTGCTTGGCGTCCATAGGACTCGACCTTCCTTGTTATCTTTTCTTGATTTTCCGCATTTTGTCAAACACTTATGTATTCAGTATTATTGTGACACTCTTGGAAGAGGCTCATGACTCTTGACCACAGATTCTGTGGGGAGTATTGTACTATTTTAGGATATTTTCATAGTTTATGCTAGATTTTATATCTTTCTTATTACTGTTAATGCTTTAAAGGTAAAGTGAGAGCTGGTAGCTCAATATTTGGAAAGGTTGGTCAGGCTGGCCTAGCAATGTGTTGGACACCATCAAGACCGGGTTTTGGGATCGTGACAAATACCTCAAAAGGAAAGATACAAAACATATGTTGAAACAAAGTCAAAGAAGTACAAGGTGTCATGTGGCAATCGTGGAGGTGAAGCGCATAACAAAAGATCTTGCAAGAATGCACCCAAGAAGAAATAAATATCATGTAGTTAGAATAGTATTTTCAAAATAATTGTTAGTGTATTCGAATTAACAAATTTTTGTGTGTAATCGTTTAAGTTTTGAAAGATCATAATGTAGTTAACTTCAATTTGTTTATGTGATTGTTAACATATTTTTCTGTATTGTGTCAATCATCTACCTCCATTTTTTACATTATGTACGCAACAGTTAATGTTTATTATCTACAATATAACAACAAGTTTAAAAAAATTAATGTAACTTGAAATGAAAGTTATATACAAAAAGTAAATTCAACTGGAGTTATTCCCTTAAAAATGTAGTTATTTTGTGGGCATTTTATAAATTGTATTTACACTGTAGATATTTTGTAGATATATTGTAGTTTATTTATATTTGTGTTTTAATATGCATTTTGAAGCTGCCAATTAATGTACAATAATGTAACTTTAACTAACAGTTATATAGAGAAAGTAAATACAGCTAGAGTTATTCCCTACAAATTATAACACATATTGAACTATAAAATCATATACATTCTCAACAATCAGTGTCTCCAGATTGTAGAAAATTTGAAGTTTTTTTGTAGACAATTTGTATTCTAACAACATAATAACTTGCTTTTTAAGTTAATGAAGAACAAGTGCTGTAAATATTAAACAATTGGAGATAAACTGTCACGACCCGGATTTTCCCCCAACATCGGGATCGTGATGGCGCCTACTCGTGGTAGCTAGGCAAGCCACTGTATTCATACTATCATGTTTTTAACACAATTTTAATTAAATAAATGCGGAATACTTTATCGAAATGGAAATAACAAATCACAAGGTGAAAATCATACTGAAATCCTCTACCCAAGACGTGGAGTCACCAACTCACAAACTACTATGGAATACTACACATAAAAGTCTGAAGGAAATATAACATAATTCTGTTTGTCTCGGAACAAAGAGACTACAGATAATAACATAATTAAAGAGAGAGACGCCGGGCTTGCGGACGTCTGCAAGCTACCTCGGTCTCAAATGTGATCAACTTCCACGCAATCAATTTACTGCTGCTGCTGCTCTTGATCGTAACCAGGACCTGTGCAAAAACGCACAGAAGTGTAGCATCAGCACAACCGACCCCATGTGCTGGTAAGTGCCTGGCCTATCCCGGCGAAGTAGTGACAAGCCTAGGACCAGACACCCACATAACCCCGTGCAATTCAATATATATATATGTGTACCACAAAATAACAAGAAATAATCAAGTATTAACACAATAAGGAATACCTTAAAGAATTCAACAATTAATCACAATTAATAATTTCACAAGGAAAAACAAAGTATAATGTAAACACAAGTAATATCACTTCAAGAAATAGCAAGCAGTTGCACGGCATCACCCTTCGTGCTTTTACTCTCATCCTCACATCCATAGTACGTCTCATCCTTACCAAATAAACAAATAAAGTACACGGCATCACCCTTCGTGCTTTTACTCTCATCCTCACATCCATAGTACGGCATGATCCTTCGTACATGGTTCAATAACAGGGCACGACATGATCCTTCGTGCATAATCAATAAATAAACATGGCACGGCATTAACCTTCGTGCATAAATAAGTAAACATGGCACGGCATCACCCTTCGTGCATTATCACTCTTCCTCACCCAAATAACAATCACAGTTAAGGGCAAAGAAAGAAACAATAATTCATAAACCGTCCCATCAAGGGCAATCAATAATTATCTTCACAACAAGTCCCAACAAGGGAGAACAATAACAATTCATCCGTAATATATCTCAAAATAATCATTTTCCAACGACTCATGGTCATACTAGACGCCAGTGTATGGATGCTCGTCACCACAGCCCATACACCGCACTCGATCACATAACACATAACACATAATCCTATTTCCTCAAGCTAGGATAGAACAAACACTTACCTCGAATGCTTATGAACAATTCAATCCGTGGAAATGTCTTTTCTTTCAATTTGGCTCCAATCCAACCGTATCTATACACAATTGATTTAATATCATCAATTCTACTCCACAAACTAATTCTTAATACCAAATGCAACTTTTATAACATTCTGCCATGAATAGTGAATTTCAACCCCGGGCCCACATGGTCGGAATTCGGGGTTAGGACCAAAATCCGGTTACCCATCCCCCCACGAGTTCATGTATATGATTTGTTTCAAAATCGGACATCAATTCGAGGTCCAATTCCCCAATTTATGAAAAACCCTATTTTCTAACAAAAACAAGAATTCTACCATGAAAATCATTGATTTCTTATGAAAAACATGTTTAATGATGTTAGGAATTGAATGAATTAAGTAAAAAGTGACTTACAATTGTTTTGATGAAGAAGAAATCCTTGAAGAATCGCAAATGGGTGTTTTGGTTTTGTAAAATGTGAAGAAATGACTGAAATTCGTGTTTTTCAGGTCTCTGTGTTCGCATTTGCGAACATGGGTTTGCAATTGCGAACCCCGACCAATTTCTGGAGTTTGAAAAATAAGCTAAGGGTGGGAAGTTCGCATTTGCGAACATTTGTTCGCATTTGCGAACAGTTCGCATTTGCGAACTAATGTTCGCATTTGCGAACACATGCTGTATAAGGCAGTGTTCGCATTTGCGAACAATTGTTCGCATTTGCGAACCAAGGCATAATGGGGAATGTTCGCATTTGCGAACTTTTGTTCGCATTTGCGAACATAGGCTGGCACTGGGGACCTTCGCAAATGCGAACAATTGTTCGCATTTGCGAACAAGGTTGGGCCAAAGGGGGCTTCGCATTTGCGATGAATGTTCGCATTTGCGAGCCTGTCCCCCTTCGCATTTGCGAGAAAACTTCGCAATTGCGAAGCCAACAGCTGGGTGAAAAACCAGCAGTGCAAAAATTCAGAATTTCATCCAACGGCCTATCAAATCTTTACCCGAGCCCCCCGGGCTCCAAACCAAACATGTACACAACCTCAAAAACACATTATGGACTTGTTCGTGCGATCATATCGCCAATATCACTTCGTTTTAATCAAATCAAGCCTCAAACTCATGATTTTCATACCTTTAGTTTTCAAAACTTCTTAACTTGGAACTCAAGGTCCAAAACATCTCAAACGACATCCAAATGTCACCAAACTTTACAGGAATCACATATATAATATTTAAGACTTGTACCGGGCGTCGGAACCAAAATATGAGCCCGATACCAAGGTCAATTAATTTATTTCCTTTAATAATTACATCAAAAACAATTTCACATAAAAATTCATAACTTGGGCTCTAGGCCTCGGAATTCGACTCCGGACGCATGTCCAAGTCCCATATTTTCCTACGGACCTCTCGGGACCATCCAATCTCGGTCCGGATCCGTTTACCAAAAATGTTGACCGAAGTCAACCATATCAATATTAATATCATTTTTATCCAAATTTCTCATAGAATTCATATTTTCTATCAAAAAATCTTTCCGGCTACATGCTCGGATCGTGCACGTAAATCGAGGCAACATAGAATGAGGTTTTCAAGGCCTCGTAAGCTCGAAATGATTAATTAAATAAGTGATGACCCTTTGGGTCGTCACAATCTCCACCTCTAAAACAACCGTTCGTCCTCGAACGGACAAAAGAAAGAAGTACCTGAGTCAGGAAACAAATGTGGGTAGCGGCTCCGCATGTCAGACTCGGACTCCCAGGTCGATGCCTCAGGAGGCTGACCTCTCCACTGAACACGCACAGAAGGATAACTCTTCAACCTCAACTGTCGAACCTGCCGGTCTAGAATGGCCACCGGCTCCTCCTCGTAAGATAGATCATTGTCCAATTGGACAGTGCTGAAGTCTAATACATGTGTGGGATCGCCGTGGTATCTCCGAAGCATAGATACATGAAAAACTGGATGCACGGCTGATAAGCTAGGCGGCAAAGCTAGTCTGTAAGCCACCCCTCCCACTCTGTCTAGAATCTCAAATGGACCAATATACCTAGGGCTGAGCTTGCCCTTCTTCCCGAACCTCATCACGCCCTTCATAGGCGACACTCGGAGCAATACTCGTTCACCAACCATGAAATCTACATCTCGAACCTTACGATCCGCATAAGTCTTTTGCCTAGACCGAGCTGAACGCAATCTCTCCTGAATAGTCTTGACCTTATCTAAGGCCTCCCGAACTAAGTCTGTACCCAACAACCGAGCCTCTCCCGGCTCAAACCATCCAACCGGTGATCGACATCGCCTACCATACAACGCCTCATACGGAGCCATCCGGATGCTAGATTGGTAACCGTTATTGTAGGCGAACTCTGCTAATGGCAGAAACCGGTCCCACGAGCCTCCGAAATCAATAACACAGTGCTCGAAGCATGTCCTCGCGAATCTGAATAGTCCTCTCTCGACCGGCCATCCGTCCGAGGATGAAATGCCGTACTCAACCGAACCTCGGGTGCCTAACTCTCGCCGAACCGCTTCCGTAACCGCGAGGTAAACCGCGTACCCCGATCGTAGATAATAGATACCGGCACCCCATGGAGACGAACAATCTCCCTAATGTAAACCTCCGCTAACCTCTTCGACGAGTAGGAGACAGATACTGGAATAAAGTGTGCTGACTTGGTCAGTCTATCAACAATGACCCAAATAGCATCAAATTTTCTCCGAGTCAAAGGAAGTCCAGTAACGAAGTCCATAGTGATCCGCTCCCATTTCCACTCGGGAATTTCAACCCTCTGGAATACACCACCAGGTCTCTGGTGCTCATATTTCACCTGCTGACAATTTAGACACCGAGCGACATACGCAACGATATCTTTCTTCATTCTGCGCCACCAATAGTGCTGTCGCAAGTCCCGATACATCTTCGCGGCGCCCGGGTGAATAGAATACCGTGAACTGTGGGCCCTCGCTAAGATCAACTCTCGAATCCCTTCGACATTGGGCATACAAACTCGACCCTCTGCAATTTCAATACCCCATCATCATCTAGGTTTACCCGTGTGGCACCTCCCCGCTGTATCGTATCTCTCAACTCACGCAAATGAGGATCATCAAATTGCCTCTCACGGATGCGCTCTAATAAAGAAGAACGAGCGACCGTGCCAGCTAACACTCTGCTAGGCTCAGAAATGTCTAATCTCACAAACCGGTTGGCTAAGGCCTGGACATCTAGAGCTAATGGTCTCTGATTGACCGGAATGTATGCAAGACTACCCATGCCGGCATACTTTCTACTCAATGCATCGGCCACCACATTGGCCTTACCCGGGTGATATAAGATAGTAACATCATAGTCTTTTAGCAACTCTAACCATCTCCGCTCTCGTAGATTCAACTCCTTCTGCTTGAACAAGTACTGTAGGCTTTTGTGATCAGTGTACATCTCACATGTCACACCATATAGATAATGCCTCCAGATCTTTAAGGCGTGAACCACTGCTGCCAACTCAAGATCATGAACTGGATAATTCTTCTCATGTATCTTTAACTCCCTCGAAGCATAAGCGATAACCTTACCATCCTGCATCAATACCGCTCCAAGCCCCGTACGAGATGCGTCACAATAAACTGTATAAGGCCCTGTACCTGTAGGTAGTACCAACACCGGTGCGGTGGTCAAGGCCGTCTTGAGCTTCGAAAGCTCGCCTCACACTCCTCCGACCACCGAAACTGGACACCCTTCCGGGTCAACCTGGTCATCGGGGCCGCAACAGAAGAAAACCCTCTACAAAACGACGGTAATAACTCGCTAATCCCAAGAAACTCCGATTCTCGGCCACTGAAGCTGGGTCGAGGCCAATTCTTGATCGCCTCAATCTTCTTCGGTCTACTTGAATACCTTCCACCGATACAACGTGACCCAGAAATGCTACCGAACTCAACCGTAACTCACATTTAGAAAATTTGGCATATAGTCGGTTATCTTTCAGAGTCTGAAGAACCACTCTGAGGCTGCTCGTCCTCTTCCTGGCTGCGGGAATATACCAGGATGTCATCTATGAATACTATCACGAACAGATCTAACTAAGGCCTGAATACCCGATTCATCAACTCCATGAATGCTGCTGGGGCATTGGTCAACCCAAAGGACATGACCAAGAACTCATAATGCCCATATCTAGAGCGAAAGGTTGTCTTAGGAATGTCAGCCGCCCTGATCTTCAGCTGATGGTAGCCTGATCTCAAGTCTATCTTAGAGAATACCCTCGCTCCCTGGAGTTGGTCAAACAAATCATCAATCCTCGGCAACGGATATTTATTTTTGATAGTCACCTTGTTTAACTGCCGGTAATCAATACACATCCGCATCGAGCCATCCTTCTTCTTTACAAATAATACAGATGCTCCCCAGGGGGAAACACTGGGCCTGATAAAGCCCTTCTCAAGAAGGTCTTGCAACTGATCTTTTCAACTCTTTTAACTCCGGCGGGGCCATACGATAGGGTGGAATAGAGATGGGCTGAGTGCCCGGTGCCAAATCGATACAGAAATCAATATCCCTGTCGGGTGGCATGCCCGGCAGGTCTGAAGGAAAAACCTCCGGAAACTCCCGTGCAATAGGGACCGACTCAATGGAAGGAACTTCTGCGCTGGAATCACGAACATAAGCCAAATAAGCTAGACACCCTTCTCGACCATACGTCGAGCCTTAACATAAGAAATAACAGTGCGAACGGAGTGGCTTGAGGTACCCTTCCACTCTAATCGGGGTGATTCTGGCAAGGCTAAGGTGACAGCCTTAGCATGACAATCAAGAATAGCATGGTATGGGGACAACCAGTCCATCCCCAATATGACATCAAAATCTACCATATCCAAGAGCAACAGATCAACACGGGTCTCAAGACCCCCAAATATAACTACGCACGAATGATGCACTCGATCGACTACAATAGAGTCACCCACTGGCGTAGCCACATAAACTGGAATATCCAGAGCATAGCTGGGCACAGCCAAATACCGTGCGAAGTAGGAAGACACATAGGAATATGTAGATCCAGGGTCAAATAATACTGAAGCACCTCTGCCACACACAAGAATAGTACCCGTAATCACAGCATCTGATGCCTCTGCCTCTGGCCTGGCTGGTAAAGCATAGAATCGGGATCTGCACCTCCCCTCTGAGCTGCGTCTCTAGGACGACCATCAACTGGCTGACCTCTACCTCTCGCTGGACGGTCTCCACCTCTACGGTCTCGACCTCCACCTCTATAATCTCTACCCCCGCCTTTGGCTGGCTGGGCAGGCTGAGGGTCAGCTGGGGCCTGAATCATAGGACGAGGACCTCGCTGCTGAGAGTTGCCCGCTGCTCGAGGGCAATACCTGATAAAATGACCTGGGTCACCACAACCGTAGCAACTCTTAGACTGATAGGGCTGCTGGCCCTGACGACCTGAATGGCCTCCACGAACACTCTAAAGAGGCTGAGCATTAATAGGAAGCTGGTCCGAATGATGCCCACGAGAACCGCGATCACCTGGTCCACCCTGTGAAGCCTGAAGGGCGGAATGAAAAGGCCTGGAGGACTGGCCTCTATCAAAGGATTCTCTGCTACCAGAGGAAGAAGCACCAAACCTACCCGAATGACGAGGCCTCTTATCCGAAGAATAACCGCCTCCTCTAGCGAGAGCCATCTCAACTCTGCGTGCTGCATTAGCTGCCTCCTGAAATGATATGTCACTCCCCACGCCCATAGCCATCCGGAGTCTAATCGGATGATTAAGCCCATCTATAAACTTGCGGACCCTCTCCCGCTCAGTGGGAAGTATCACCATTGCATGACGAGCCAAGTCGATAAATCTCGTCTCATACTGTGTAACTGTCATAGTGCCCTGATGGAGGCGCTCAAACTGCCTCCGAAGTACATCCCTCTGAGTAGCAGGGAGAAACTTCTCCATAAATAGTTCCGCAAACCGGTCCCATGATAAAGTTGGGGACCCTGCTGGTCGAGTCAAGCAATAATCTCTCCACCAAGTCTTGGCGGATCCTGCAAGTCTGAAGGTACAGAAGTCAACTCCGTTTGTCTCCACAATCCCCATAGTCTTGAGAATCTCATGGCAACTGAATAAGAAGTCCTGAGGATCCTCTGATGCGGCTCCACTGAATGTAGTGGTAAACAGCTTGGAGAACCGATCAAGCCTCCATAACGAATCGAAGTCATGGCCGTTCCATCGCCGGCATGAGCTGTGGTACCCGACCGAGTGGCCACAACTGGCGACCATCGGCGCCCGAGGCCGAGGAGCCACCGGCTCCGAGTGACGAGCACAGGAGTCCGGGCCCCTCCTCCACTCCGAGAAGTGGCTGGGGCAACCGATAATAAACCCGCTCCGGCAATGCCGTCCATGAATCCCGCTATTCTCGATCAAGGCATCCCGAGATCCGGGGTACTAAAGCCTCTCCGGGACCCGAGCCGGGCCCACCGGAGCCGCTGGAACCGGAACATCCTCGTCAATCTCAATATGAGGCTCCACCTCTCGAGTAGCTGCTCGGGGCCGAGCTCTACCCCTACCACGGCCTCTCGATACGCCTTGACCCCCGCCCTCGCGTGAGCCGCTCGGGGCTCTGGCCGCCGGTCGGCGGACGAAGGCGCGTGTCCTTACCATCTGCGAAAGGACAAAATAGAAATTCAACCGTATTTGAGGAACAAGTCGCACGACAAGAAAGAACAAACGAGAGACTCTTTCCTAACTCAATAGACTCCGGAGGACAAGTACGGACGTATCCGTACCTACCTCTCAAACTCTACTAAGCTTGTTCGCGAGCTGGTGAGACCTATGTAACCTAGTAGCTCTGATACCAACTTGTCACGACCCGGATTTTCCCCAACATCGGGATCGTGATGGCGCCTACTCGTGGTAGCTAGGCAAGCCACCGTATTCATACTATCCTATTTTTAACACAATTTTAATTAAATAAATGCGGAATACTTTATCGAAATGGAAATAACTAATTACAAAGTGAAAATCATACTGAAATCCTCTACCCAAGACGTGGAGTCACCAACTCACAAACTACTATGGAATACTACACATAAAAGTCTCAAGGAAATATAACATAATTCTGTTTGTCTCGGAACAAAGAGACTACAGCTAATAACATAAATAAAGAAAGAGACGACGGGCCTGCGGACGTCTGCAAGCTACCTCGGTCTCAAATATGATCAACTCCCACGCAATCTATTTACTGCTGCTGCTGCTCCTGATCGTAACCTGGACCTGTGCAAAAACGCACAGAAGTGTAGCATCAGCACAACCGACCCCATGTGTTGGTAAGTGCCTGGCCTATCCCGGCGAAGTAGTGACAAGCCTAGGACCAGACACTCACATAAACCCGTGCAATTCAATATATATATATATATATGTGTACCACAAAATAACAAGAAATAATCAAGTATTAACACAATAAGGAATACCTTAAAGAATTCAACAATTAATCACAGTTAATAATTTCACAAGGAAAAACAAAGTATAATGTAAACACAAGTAATATCACTTCAAGAAATAGCAAACAGTTGCACGGCATCACCCTTCGTGCTTTTACTCTCATCCTCATATCCATAGTACGGTATGATCCTTCGTACATGGTTCAATAACAAGGCACGGCATGATCCTTCGTGCATAATCAATAATAGGGCACGGCATGATCCTTCGTGCATAATCAATAATAGGGCACTGCATGATCCTTCGTGCATAATCAATAAATAAACATGGCACGGCATTAACCTTCGTGCATAAGTAAATAAACATGGCACGGCATCACCCTTCGTGCATTATCACTCTTCCTCACCCAAATAACAATCACAGTTAAGGGCAAAGAAAGAAACAGTAATTCATAAACCGCCCCATCAAGGGCAATCAATAATTATCTTCACAACAAGTCCCAACAAGGGAGAACAATAACAATTCATCCGTAATATATCTCAAAATAATCATTTTCCAACGACTCACGGTCATACTAGACGCCAGTGTATGGATGCTCGTCACCACAGCCCATACACCGCACTCGATCACATAACATATAACACATAATCCTATTCCCTCAAGCTAAGATAGAACAAACACTTACCTCGAATGCTTATGAACAATTCAATCCGTGGAAATGTCTTTTCTTTCAATTTGGCTCCAATCCAACCGTATCTATACACAATTGATTTAATATCATAAATTCTACTCCACAAACTAATTCTTAATACCAAATACAACTTTTACAACATTCTGCCATG
This sequence comes from Nicotiana noctiflora, assembly GCA_032618575.1. Taxonomy (NCBI): domain Eukaryota; kingdom Viridiplantae; phylum Streptophyta; class Magnoliopsida; order Solanales; family Solanaceae; genus Nicotiana; species Nicotiana noctiflora. Next base: position 32,106 of record JASVEL010005104.1, on the reverse strand, counting down.
AATAGTGAATTTCAACCCCGGGCCCACATGGTCGGAATTCGGGGTTAGGACCAAAATCCGGTTACCCATTCCCCCACGAGTTCATATATATGATTTGTTTCAAAATCGGACCTCAATTCGAGGTCCAATTCCCCAATTTATGAAAAACCCTATTTTCTAACAAAAACAAGAATTCTACCATGAAAATCATTGATTTCTTATGAAAAACATGTTTAATGATGTTAGGAATTGAAAGAATTAAGTAAAAAGTGACTTACAATTGTTTTGATGAAGAAGAAATCCTTGAAGAATCGCAAATGGGTGTTTTGGTTTTGTAAAATGTGAAGAAATGACTGAAATTCGTGTTTTTCAGGTCTCTGGCAGACAAAGGGACTGTTCGCATTTGCGAACTAATGTTTGCATTTGCGAACATAGGCTGTATAGGGCAGTGTTCGCATTTCTGAACAATGGTTCGCATTTGCGAACCAAGGCAGTATAGGGAATGTTCGCATTTGCGAACTTTTGTTCGCATTTGCGAAAATAGGCAGGCTTCGCATTTGCGAACAATGGTTCGCATTTGCGAACCAAGGCAGCACTGGGGACCTTCGCAAATGCGAACAATTGTTCGCATTTGCGAACAAGGCTGGGCCAAAGCGGGCTTCGCATTTGCGATGAATGTTCGCATTTGCGAGCCTGTCCCCTTCGCAATTGCGAGAAATACTTCGCAATTGCGAAGCCAACAGCTGGGTGAAAAACCAGCAGTTCAAAAATTCAGAATTTCATCCAACGGCCTATCAAATCCTTACCCGAGCCCCCCGGCTCCAAACCAAACATGTACACAACCTCAAAAACACATTATGGACTTGTTCGTGCGATCATATCGCCAATATCACTTCGTTTTAATCAAATCAAGCCTCAAACTCATGATTTTCATACCTTTAGTTTTCAAAACTTCTTAACTTGGAACTCAAGGTCCAAAACATCTCAAACGACATCCAAATGTCACCAAACTTTACAGGAATCACATATATAATATTTAAGACTTGTACCGGGCGTCGGAACCAAAATATGAGCCCGATACCAAGGTCAATTAATTTATTTCCTTTAATAATTACATCAAAAACAATTTCACATAAAAATTCATAACTTGGGCTCTAGGCCTCGGAATTCGACTCCGGACGCATGTCCAAGTCCCATATTTTCCTACGGACCTCTCGGGACCATCCAATCTCGGTCCGGATCCGTTTACCAAAAATGTTGACCGAAGTCAACCATATCAATATTAATATCATTTTTATCCAAATTTCTCATAAAATTCATATTTTCTATCACAAAATCTTTCCGGCTACATGCTCGGATCGTGCACGTAAATCGAGGCAACATAGAATGAGGTTTTCAAGGCCTCAGAAAGTCGAAATGATTCATTAAATAAGTGATGACCCTTTGGGTCGTCACATAAACCCACAAAGTTATTTTCATGTAAACTACTAAACTGGATAGAAATTAACAAAAAAAAGTCTGCTACAATAAAGACACAAAAGAAATCTTGAGAAAGTGCATCTACTATACTTCTCCTACAAACTAGCATCAACTAAATTACTTATATATGACACTACTTCTTCTTTCTCTGGACTATTGTTCTCTCATTCAATGCAAGTGCACCCTTCTTCCTTGCTAATCTTCCTGTAACCTCACGCTCATTGACTGATCCATCTTCCTGCTTCTTTGTATCATAGTCCCTTAGGAGCGCTCCACAGCGTCTACGATATTGGTTAATAAAAAAAAGGCCTTCTCAGGGAATTGACAAATCTCCAAGGCTAACATATTCCGCAAATACAGCAATAAATACACCACAGTTGCTGTAGAAACATAATTTTTTAAAAATATTTACCAAATAATTAGAAATAAAAATTAATTTAAAGGCATAGAAAGAGGGATTAGATCTTTTAAAGTGACCATTTTTTTTATGAGGAATCTGTGCAACGATCCACTGAATGTCAAGAGGGTCGGTAACATGTCTCCTGATGTATGCCTTTGTATTCGTGAAGTTAATGTCCTAACGCATCACATAGAAATTAGTGCATGAAAAATACGAATGGATAACAATAGAAAACTTTTGAACACATGATTAAACAACCTTATTGTTATGTGAAGAGACCATGGAATCATACGCATAAAGTTGCCTCTCTGCAATGTCAAAAACGACCAACACCAAGTGAAATTTTGTCACGACCCTAGTCACCAATCGTGAACCTGTCATAACGGCACCCTGTCTTAGCGACTAGATAAGCCTATCACAATGCGGAATGTACAACTCTTATAAAAAAAGAGTAGATAACAGCGGAATGATATAAAAGAATTGTAATAAGTGCCGCTCGGCAGATACACTTCACCAAATACCAGAAAGAAATACAACCACCAAGACCCGAAAACTCACGGGCAACACAGACTAAGAGAGTATAACTGTAGCTCTACACATCCAGAGTGTCTATACAACTGAAATAGAGGAAATAACTGACATCACTCAGAGAGAAATAGAAGAAGACCCTCCGAATCTGCGGACGTAGCAGATTCATACCTCGAGTCTCCTGAAAAATGCGCCTAAATCACCGGTAGTGCGTCTGATCAGATGGACCTAGATCTGCATAACAAAAGTGTGCAGAAGAGTAGAATGAGTACACCACAGTGGTACTTAGTAAGTGCCAAGCCTAACCTCGATGGAGTAGTGACGAAGAAGGTCAGGGACCTACCGAGAATAATAAAAATAATGATAAAAACACCGAACAGTACAACATAGGAATAAGTCTGATATAACAACAAATGAGATAAATACTACAAGCCGTCTACAGTTAAGCTAACAAAGAGAAATCAACACAACAAGTACAAATCAACAATCCAGGATCTCCGGGAATTGAACCCGCAATCCTTTTATACTCAGCAACTCAAGATCTCCGGGAATCGAACCCGCAGTCCATATATTAGTATCATAAGATCTCGCAGTCCTTTATATCAATACCACAGGATCTCCGGGAATTGAACCCACAGTCCTTTATATCAGTATCACAAGATCTCTAGGAATTGAACCCGCAGTCCTTTATATCGGTACCATAGGATTTTCGGGAATTGAACCCACAGTCCTTTACCTCAGTAGCACCGGATCTCCGGGAATTGAACCCGCAGTCCACAGAACACAAACACAATCAAATAAGAGAAAACACAGAGCATTATGAAGTACACCGCTACAATTAACAACTAAATCCAGTCTCAATAGGTTCTAGGGAGTTCAATTAAGACAAGTAGGCATTTAGACAGTTAATCCTATCTAATCATACTTCCCTAGCTAACACGGGATAAATCTTGCAATTAAACTAATTAAATAACATAGATAACACTGATTAAGCAATTTAAGCAAAATGGTTTTTCATCAATTTGTGCAAGTACATGCCCTTCACCTTGTGTACAAGGCATTCAAATCAACACATATATATCCTATGGGACAAGTTCCCCCACGCAAGGTTAGGCAAGTCACTTACCTCAATCCCGGTACAAAATCTATTAGAAATGACTCCCTTGCCTCGAGTATCTGACTCTAAGTGGCCCAAATCTATTCAAACCAATAACATAGTATAAATAACATCGCAAATAACTAATTACACAGATAAAATTAAATCTACGTTGCAAATTAGGTGAAATGACCAAAATACCCCTCTAGAAATCGGCTCAGAATCGAAATAGTTTTATGTTTTAAGAACCCCCCATACTCTCACGAGTCTAACCATATAAAATTTATCGAAATCGGAGTTCATTTGCCCCTCCAAATCATCAAAGTTTGTTCTATGAAACTTACCCCAATTTACACCCCTGATCCGAAATTAAAGGAAGAATTTGAGTTTAAATTACTGAATAATGATCACAAGGGAGTAAGAAATCGTTACCCAACAATTATATCTGAAAAGCACGCAAAACATCACTCAAAACCGAGCTCCCTAGCTTGAGTTTTTGCAAAAATGGAGAAACCCTCGTGGATGAAATGTTATATTCTGATTCTGTCCGCCCAGTGAAATACTCTATGCGATCGCATGACCCTTGTTGCGATCGCATAACACAACTTTTCTGCCTCACATTTTTACCATATGTGATCGCATAGACCACAATGCGATCGCACTGCTCAACCAAAATAGACTTATGCGATCGCACTCCCCACTCCGCGATCGCATAGAACAAAAATATAGGACTTGGGACCCCTGCCAAAACACTATGCGATCGCATAGCACCTCTGCGATCGCAGAGAACAAACACCTACAACTATGCGATCGCATACCCCTTTCCGTGATCGCATAGAACAAATTTTAGCCTCCTTCCAAACCTTCTATGCGATCACATCAACCTGCCACACCTCCTTTCGGCGCTACCGCACCCCGCAAAGGGCTTGGTAGAAAGGAGTTTTTCCAATTAAAGGACAATCGAAACGGGGCTCATTTTATTAAGATATTCAGAGTCTCCACTTGAGAGATTTATGGTATCCCAAGTCACCGGTCGAATCCCGAATCGAGGAAAGGTTTGACTCTATTTAACAGTCCGCGATCCAGAAATCCGGATAAGGAATTCTGTTAACCCGGGAGAAGGTGTTAGGAATTCCCGAGTTCCGCGGTTCTAGCACGGTCGCTCAATTATCATACTTGGCTTCTTTATTTGATTTCATAATATGCTTTAATTTATGTGCAAATTTTAATTTTTTAGCCGCTTATGATTCTTGTCCCTTTATAAGAATTACGACGTCGTGACAACGTGCTTCGGAACACACCGTACTGGTACGCCTGTGGCTTTTGGTACATTTTGACTCCGTCGAGACTTGGATTTGGGTCACATAAATGTGCACCCGGGTTTAAGGAGATATCATTATTAAATACATGCCTAAAGATACTAGTGCGTTATTGTTTTGGGAATGCCGCGAAATCCGCTAAACGACACATTCTGGAATCTAAATATTTATATATATATATATATATATATATATATATATATATATATATATATATATATATATATATATATATATATATATATATACACATTTATGAGGGCCCCGCCACATATGCATTCTTGTTTGGCGAGGCTCGTCTCATTTTTATTTAAAGGCCACCCCGAAGAAACTACGATTTTCTTTGATTTTTTATTATTTTTTTCTCTAAAAGGGTTTAATTAATTTTTACTTATAAATTCGAGCCTCGAATTCAAATCCGAATTCAAAAAAAAGGGAGGATCCTCCTAATTTGGTCCCGCCACCTAACTCGATTACCAAAATTTATATTTACAAATTAAATCCCCTGAACTTCAAGTAATGAAAAGAGAGTTATGATACAATACTGGACGTAAATGCCGAGTTTGATTTATGATGAACTTAATTAGTAGTGGTGTTTACTTTTGAACGAATGGTCTAGTTATCATATGCATATCGTTCAACTTACTTAATGATGGCTGATGTTTGTATGCTTATATACTTGGCTTCTAATTCATTTGCTTTGAAAAACAACTTCTAAACAGTAAAATGCATATTAGAGTGTCAACACCTTGAACTACGGGGTTTCACAATAACATAATAATGCTGTTTCAGAATTAACTTTAGTGATAGTAGGTTCGACTTAGTACATTGTAGCTAACACCTATGAATCGTTATTATCAATTCTAGTACTTGGGGATTAACTATAAACAAAATTAACAAGACTATTGATAGATCCTAAGTTCTGACAATTATAATAGTACGCCAACAATCCTAATTATACAGTATCTCCAATTTAGTTTCAACAAATCTAAATAGTCCCGGATTACGTAAAACAACTGTGCAAATGAAGATAACTACATATTAAATTAACAGTGAGACATAGAGGCAGAATCATGGAGTGCAGTAATTTATTACTTGATCTAACAATGTTCATATACATCGAGGAAGGGACCAACAGTGTACCTGGAATTTGAAAACCGAGAAAAATGGAGGAGAAATCAGTAGTAATCCTCAACAGCTAACAGCTAACAAACAACAACAATGACAGCAAACCACAGCCCAATAGCAGTGAATCCAATCGAATTTGAAAACCAAACGAAACCAGAATACCCAAGCTCTAACAGCTCGAATAAACTTGAATGAGCTTGGGATTGAACCAAACCTTCTATAAAACCAATACTCAATCAGAACATTTCAACCAACACCCAATTTAGCTTTGACTTGATGCCTTAAACCTTAACAAAACACCCTGAAATCGAGTTATGGATTCATATGAGCAAACTAGCTATTAAACTTGGGTAGAACTACAGATGCCCAATAAAACAGTAACTTCCCCTCGGGCTTTTAACACTGTTTTTTCTTTGCCTATCTGTATATGTGTGTATATTCTGCTGTGTTGGTTTTTTCAGTGTGTTCCCCTCTCACAGCTTTTATAGACAAAATACCAGACCATTTTTTTCAAATTCCCTCCTGTTATTGCCTTGCACATGGGCACCCTTAACCTTTTCATCATTCCCCCCATGTGTTCTCCTGATTTCTAGCTCTTAAGGGCATTTAACAACATTTAAAAACTAATTGCTGACCATTATATTCCCTGACAGACCTTTTCCTTATAAAATTATTTTTATTTGGTTAAATTATATCAAAATAACATGCTAAATCAGGCATGCCTGATTATCACATGGCTTCCAATTAGTTCAAATAGTTCAATTCAAATTCAATTTAAATCACCCAGCCAATGCAGATTTCCAATCAGTAATGATTCCGGATGGAATTAAACAGTGTTAACACTACATTGTCCTAACCAATAGACCTATACGAAACTAATCGACGACATTCGATTAGTCGATTACAACACGTATAATCGATAACAACTAATCGACGAATCAGTGATTCATAAGTCTCGGCCAAAAACAAAGGAATTGCGAAACTAACTATTCGATGGTCATCGAATCGAAACCAATGTGTATTCTATAACTAACATTTTCAAACAGACAATCAGAAACACACAAATTGACCAAAGAAAAGGTCTTAAAGGTGGGAGAAAAAAAATAGAGAAATTAACATCACTGGACGGGATGAAAAAAACAGCCAAAACGATAAAAATAAACAAACAAATAAAGAAAGAAAGAAAGGAATACCTTAAGAGGAGAATTAGACATTAACGGGCTTGAGACAATCTTGGATTTTGACTCGAATTTGCACTTTTGAAGTCGAACGGAACTTAATCAAAGTATTTTCAACCGAAAATACTCCAATTAAGGTCTATTAGACCCCAAATCCCTAACTAATTAGACAAATTTAACATTTTGGATTTTTAGGGTTCTTGACCGGTTTTTTCGATCTAATATTCGGAAGGCTTGGTTGAGATTCGAATGAAATGGTTTGTAGATTCAGATAGAGGGGAAGGAGGGGAACTTGTGGTGTTGTTTTGGTGGCCGGCAGTGTTGTTGCCGCCGGGTTTTGGGCGGGGGGATTGTCCAGCGGCTCTAGGGTTTTGGCGTTTTGGGTCTAATGAAGGAGACAAGGGGAAGGGGTGTTCAGGTGAGTGAAATGGGCATAGGGGTTTTGGGGGTCTTTGGGTGTATTAAAATTTAAGGCTCAGTCTGAGCCGTTGGATGATTATCATCCAATGGTCCCGATTGAAGAATGAATTGGAGCGGGGCAGACGGGTAAAGGGTCAAACGGGTAGGGTTGGAAGATCTGGACCGTTTGATCCAGTTAGATCAACGGCCAAGATAAGGCATGGTGGCAGGTCGTCTTGGGCCTGGTAAGGGGTAGTATTTGGGCTAGTTTTGGGGTGGGCTTGGTCCGATTTCCTCTTTGATTTCCATTTCTTTTCTTTTAAATCCTACCTATTAAAACTAATCTCTAAATTATATTAAAAAAATCAAATTAACTTATAAAAATACTACTTAACTTCTAATAATAATTATCACACCAATTCTAAAATAAAATCACATAATTGGGGCATTTAAAAAAACAAATACAAAATACATATCTTTTGTTATTTTCCATTTTTGTCAAATAAATTTGATTAAATCCTAAGAATGCAAATGCAACATATTTTTGTATTTTATATTAATTTAAATAAATAGACATGCACACACAAATGCAAATAATAAGAGAAAAAAAATAATACGAAATCACAAAAATCACGCACAACACAAAACTATTTTATTTTGAATTTTTTGGGAGTAATTCTCATGTAGGGCAAAAATCACGTGCTCACAACTGCCCCTCTTTGCGCGGAAACATGAAGAGTTTTCGTGCAAAGATAAGTGAGCGGATACGAGCGATTTTTGCCCGTTTGAGCACTCCATATGAAGCATTGTTTTGGAAAAGTTTGAACGAACCTTTGCTTCAGAAGGTCTCCTACATATCCCCGACTAGAAGGGAATCAGGTCAATGTAGTTCGGGAAGTTTTGGTAGCTGGGACTACCATGACTGCTGTGTGATCTTGATGTTACTGTTGTTGCTGATGCTACTGCTTAACTGATCTCCTTATTACACTGTGCTAAATGAAAAATACGAATCTAGACTAAGTTACAGTATTGCAAATTCTTATCTATCTTTTCAACTTGATCTTGTCAAGTTACTCGCCATCCTGCTGGCTTTGATGTTTCTTCACATACTTCTTCTCTTCTGACAATTGTTATTTCGGCCTATCTTGATTGTCGAACGCCGACCATTGGTCCCTTCCTTGTGATTATTGAACTATTTTCCTTCGAAGACTGAATATGTCTTTTCTGACCCTTGTTGCTTTCCTTCTGATTTTGAACTTGGATTCCTGCCGAGGACATTTTGCTGTAACCCTTTGCTCTCCTGGCGGGCTACTATCTTCTTGAACTAAAAGGTATGCCTTTCCGTTCTACAGGCAGGCTCCTCACTTCAACAACATCTTTTGAACATAAATCGCCAATCCTCTCTTCAGGCAGGCTTCTGACTTCAACATCAACTTGGAAAATAAAACGCCATTCCTCTCTTCAGGCGGGCTCCTGACTTCAACATCAACTTGGAAAATAAAACGCCATTCCTCTCTTCAGGCGGGCTCCTGACTTCAACATCAACTTGGAAAATGAAACGCCATTCCTCTCTTCAGGCGGACTCCTGACTTCAACATCAACTTGGAAAATAAAACACCATTCCTTGCTTCAGGCAGGCTTCTGACTTCAACATCAACTTGGAAAATAAAACTCCATTCCTCTTTTCAGGCGGGCTCCTGACTTCAACATCAACTTGAAAAATAAAACGACGGGCTCCTGACTTTATCATCAACTTGGAAAATAAAACGCCGGGCTCCTGACTTCAACATCAACTTGGAAAATAAAATGCCATTCCTCTCTTCAGGCGGGCTCCTAACTTCAACATCTTATGGAAATAAATCACCTTCCTCTTTTCAGGCGAGCTCCTGACATCAACATCCTTTGAAAATAAATCGCCATTCCTCTTTTCAGGCGGGCTCCTAACTTCAACAACAAACTTCGAAAATAAATCGACATTCCTCTCTTCAAGCGGGCTCCTGACTTCAATTATAACCTTTGAAAATTTTAAAAATGCCATTCCTCTCTTCAGGCGGGCTCCTGACTTCAAATAACAAACTTCAAAAATAAATCGCCATTCCTCTCTTTAGGGGGGCTCCAGACTTCAACGTCATCTTTTGAGAATAACTCGTCATTCCTGTCTTCAGGCGGGCTCCTGACTTTAACATCTTTTGAAAGTAAATCGCCATTCCTCTCTTTAGGCGGGCTCCTGATTTCAACATCAACTTGGAAAATAAAACGCCATTCCTCTCTTCAGGCGGGCTCCTGACTTCAACATCTTTTGAAAATAAATCGCCATTCCTCTCTTCAAGCGGGCTCCTGACTTCAATCATCAACTTTGAAAAATTAATCGCCATTCCTTTCTTCAGGAGGGCTCCTGACTTCAATCATCAACTTTAAAAATTAATCGCCATTCCTCTCTTCAGGCAGACTCCTGACTTCAACAACATCTTAGAAAATAAATCACCATTCCTCTCTTCAGGCGGGCTCCTGACTTCAACAACATCTTTTTGAAATAATTCGCCATTCATCTCTTAAGGTGGGCTCCTGACTTCAACATCAACTTAGCAAATTAAAACGCCATTCCTCTCTTCAAGCACGCTCCTGACTTCAACAACATCTTTTGAAAATAAAACGCCACTCCATTCTTCAGGCAGGCACCTGACTTCCATCATTTGAAACTTCTACCTATTACCGTCGCCTTCCTTTGCTTCTTGAATCACTTCCTTCTTCCTGCATTGCCTCTTGGGCCATCCTTTCTTCTGAATTACCTTGTTTCATAATTGCTTTCCTCCTGAGTCGTGTCACTTTCCCTTTGGCTGCTGGGGATACCTTTAACGTTGCTCGCTTACCTGCTGGGGATAATGCTACTTGGGAAATCTCGAAATCAGTGTTTTATTTGTCCGAGAACTGCCGGGGATGATACCAGCCTCTTGCCTTTCTGAACACAAGATTCCTCATTTGTTCTGTCTACTGGGGTATAATTTCCTCTATCATAGCTTGTTGTTTTCTTTCTTTCAAAGCTGCTGGGGATAACCCAGTTTCAAAGATCATTTCCTCGTGTTGTCTGGCTTCCTTCCCCAACCGGGTATTTGGTTTCGAGAAAATTTTCGCAATGGGAGAAAATTTTCTACCCCAATTTGAGAATCTTCTTCGTGGCATGCTTTTCTGCCAACAAACCCACTTTTTCCTGTTTTAAATCAAAGAAAATTGGTTAGTTTTAAAATATGGTGGCTGGTTGTGGTGCTCCTGCTGGGGATGGTTCTCCTCATCTTTCCCTGCTCTGCGTTTCATTGTCAGACCCTGCTGGGGATGTTATCATTTGATGATATTCATGTCGGGGATAGTTTTCTTCTTTCTTGCTTCCCCGCCTTCCTTGACGACTCTTTATTCGCGAGCCTTTCCATGTGGTATTCCACTGGTATCCTGACCACCCAAATTCCTATGATAGTGATCCTGCGTGAAGACCTTGCATGTTTTACTGGTGAACAGTTTTCTTTGTCCCCCCTTGTTACTAGCAACACCTCTTCTGCTGGGGATATCCTCCCTTCTTCTGTGGCGTTCCCCAACCTTTGAGTCTCACTGGCCTTGGCCTTGAGGTCATGAATCTTCTCTTTTCGATGGAGGCATCTTTTATAATGCCGGTCCACCCTTTTGTCAACTTCCTCTTATTGGGGAACATCCTGATGGATATTGGCCTTGCGCTTGATACCTCCTGACTTATACCACTTGGGTGTACCAATCAAATTCCGTCTTGCATAATTGGAAAGCTGATGGAAAATTTTGAAGTCATCTCTTGCAAAAAGACTCTATTGGGGAATTTTTGATGAAATGAGAAAGATAAAAGGAAACATAATAAAGGACAAAAGGGAGGATGACTCTCTAAAAAGAAAAATTATAAAATAAACCTATCAAAAGTGGATACCAACTCTAATGGACATGACATGCACATATAGCCTATCCTCCGTCGTTAAACCGGCTTTTGTAATCTTCGCCTGAGGCTTTCCCATCTGATTTCCAATCTTCATTCGAGTTGTCGCGCCCGAGGAGTTTTCACTACCAAGCCTCTTTCATTTCGGTTTTTCTCTCAGCTTTCATCGCCTTATGGTGCCTGTGAAGGTTTTCACCGCTAAGACTCTCTCATTTGTGTTACTTTTCCGCTGTCGATTGGTGGTGTTACTGCTAAGACTCTCCTATTTTCTGCTGGATATCAGAGTTTTTTTGCCGGGAATCAGAGTCTTATGTCCCGATAAAGCTTCTCTCAGTTGCCTAACTCGGCCTCTTTTGAAGATTGGTCAAAAGGTCTTTCTTTGGACAGTAATATGGGTTTGGACAGGGCTAGAAAGAATGAGTATTAAAGGCTCAAAATAAAACAAATTGGGTTCAAAATTACAACCCTCAGAATCCGATATTTTCCTTGCATAAACACAATTATTTTTTACTGCCCCCGTTTCTTGCTTGGGGATTTTTTGGTTTTTATTTACACTATGACCGAGCTGTGAAGCGCCTAGGTAACCTCTTTGAGGAATCAGGTCAGATGTAGTTCCCAATTCCTTGTTTTTTCTAGTTTTTCCTTTTCATTTTTCATTTTTTTTCATTTTCTCTTTCGTTTCTTTTTGGCTGTTTTCATGGTTTTCTTTTTCTCTTTTTCTTTCTTTATCTGCCACGTTTGTGTTTCTAATTTTGATACTGATTCCGAAGGAGGGGTATGAAAGAATACATATAAGGCTCAAAGGGTTAACGAAGGATAAAGTGTCTGGGTAGCAGAACAAAATGCCTTCATCATTCCAATCTTCAAAACATACCAAGCGCAAACAACACGATTAATATTCGTCATATCTTTAAAGCACTGTGGGATAGCAATCTCTTTTTTATTACTACGAACGAATCTCAACATGGCCAACTTGCCTTTAACGGTTTTCTTTTTTCTTCCCCCAGTTTTGTATGACTCGGGCTCCAAATAATCTCAAATTGCTTTTATTTCCTTCAAATGCCTCTTTCACCTCCAAATGGTTTTATGATTAACATTTAAGATTAGGCCCAAACTGTGCGCGCATGTCATGTCACTAGAATCGGCGTTTGAACCCAAGACAAATCTAAAGGGTAAAAAGAACTAAACAAATAAGATGACTGGAGGTAACAAAAGACCGAAAGCTTCAATAGACTAACGACAAAATGGTTCAACGACAAAACGAGTGAAATAAACCAAAGTACAACTTGGAAACAAAACTGGACAAAGACAAAGCAAATTGCAATGATAAAAAGGGAAGGATAAGTGGGTTTGACCACAAGACAAAAATCCAAATTACAGCCCTGAAAATAACTCGGACAATAAAAATGACAACAAAATAAACCACCAAAGCTCCATCTAGCTGACCAACAGATTGAGTGTTTTTCTATTACCAAGCACAATATTTTAGCCACTAAGTTCTGCATCCACACTGCCAAGGCTGCTATCTGCTTCAACATTTTTAGCTTCAGTCAATACATTCCCAAGAGGATTCATCTGCTCATCGTCATCGTCCTTGATCACAATCAACCACCCTTTTTGAATCATTCTTTCTACTTCCTTTTTCAAAGTACGACAACTCTCAATGTCGTGCCCTCTGACATAGGAGTGGTATGTGCATCGCTCAGTAGGATCGAAACTTCTTGCACATGGGTCTGGAGTATATCCGGGGAGCGGTTTAATCAAGCCAACATGATATAACCTTTCAAATAGACTTGCATAAGATTCTCCGATAGGGGTGAGAGCCATTTCTCGTTTCAACAACCTCTCCTCCCTAAATGCCTTATTTGGCCGCAAACCTGACCCAGGGGCTTTCCGGTATATTCATGGGGATTGGTAGGCTTTTTGTAAAGCTGGGTACCTGGAAGGTGAAATACGATTTTAGGTGTCCCGGGGAAAGTAGTGGTGTTGGGGACGAGAGTAGTATTGGGAAAACATAGCTGGGGGATGAGTAATTGAGCTACTCGAGTGGCTGGAAAAGCTGTGATAGGCGGGTATATATGGAAAGCGTGAGGGATCATCATGCATTGTGTTTAGCGTATGGATAAGGACATAGTCCAGGAAGCTAGGTGGTGGCGGGGGTGGTGCTTTTCCATCCATCCACGCCTGATACATGTCCTCTACATGTTGTCTCAATATTGTGACCTCTTTTTCTAACCCGTGGTTCCATTCAACTAACTGTTGTCGGGTATCGGTATCAATCCACTTAGCCTTGAGATTACCTGCCATCGTCCTCTAACTTTGTGTTACAGGGAAGAGCTATTTTAGAACCACAACCAACCATCTTTCTGGCAATGGACAGAACAAAGCAAAGTCATCACGTTAGCGTTAGGGCATTTGACAAATAGGTAAACGCACATTAGGGATGCAATGAACCTAGACAGTCTATCATGCATTTGCTTCAGTTTCATGCGTCATTCCAACTTCTCGTATTTGCGCTTCCCAAACTTTCCTTCATTTTCTTTTTATTTTATTTTTTATTTATTTATTTTCTAGCGGTGGTCGAATCTTATATAGATTGCCTACGTATCATGACCCCGCATGAATCAGACCGTGCATAGTTCGGGTCAATGAAAAAAATACATTTTTTTTAAATTTTTTTAAATTTTTTAAAGATAAAACAAACTTGATTACAAAGTTTTAAAAACTGACCATATTAACAAATTTTGCCATACTTGAAAATCAGACATCATATGTTCTAATAAAAAGAAATATGAATTTAAAAAAAATGAACTGGCATATTCCTTCCCTTTTTGCCAATTTCAACCAGATGGCTATTTCTGCAAACATGCCCCCTTCTCAATTTCATATGAATTTTGAGGCCGGGAAGGATTTCTTTACAAACTTGTCCATTCTTTTACGAAGACAGTCTTTCGACAACTGAAAGATGCTATAAGGCTATCTCGACAAGAACGGTTTAAAACACCGCCGAAACTAGCTTGACTTATTTTGACCAAAAATTCAAGCATTTACTTGCCACTGATTCGTTTTTTTTTCAAATTAAAATGAAAGACATGGTTTTGCAAACACAACCTTTCAGCACCTCGGGGACGAAGATTTTAAGGTTGTGTTTAGCTAATTGACAAAAAATCCTAAAAATGACCAAAAGTGGTGGTTTATGCAACGTCAGCCTTTCGGCGTCCCTCTCGGGAACATTCGACTATTTTTGGAAAAAGCGGCATCACCTGACTTATTTATGACAAACATTAAAATTTTGTTATTTTTTCTTTTTATTTTTCGAATTAAAACAAAAGACCCAGTATTGCAAACACGGCCTTTCAGCGCCTCAGGGACGAAGATCATAAGGCCGTGAGGGTCAATTGACCAAAAAAGCTACAAAATGACCCAAAAATGACTGTTTATGCAAAGTCAGCCTTCTGGCGTCCCTTTCGGGTACATTCGGCTATTTTTGAAAATGGCATCACTCAACTTATTTACAACAAAAAATTAATTTTGATATTTTTGGCTATTTTTGGAAAAGGGGAGGTTGGACCCGATGAAGGTTGCCTACGTATCTCACACCATGTGAGAATTAAACCAGCGTAGTTCGGTCAAATAAAAACAAACTACATCTGTAAATGAAACAAACTATTTTTATTTTATTTTATTGAAAAACAAGTAAACTATATTTTTTTTATTTTAATCACACATTTTTTTTATTTTAATTTTTTTTTCTTTTTAAGTAAAGAAAGAACAAACTATATTGAAATTAAATTTATTTTTCATTTTCCTCTATATTTAAAAACCGGTCAGCCTGCAAGTCTGAAGCTAATAAATGCGTAAAACAAACAGGATGCAGCAGGATGGTCTTTTCATTTCAGGTCACCTGTCCTAGATGGACCCAACCCCTGTGTTGAGTCCTCTAAGTCAAATGTAACATGATGCAATTAAGCGTTCCTACTAGGGATCCGGTATGAAGTTTTGTTATACTATGTTAAAGACCTGGGTATTTGTTCTAGACCGTGTACTCGAGCGGACAACTCGAGTTGAGGAAGGAGCTCCTTTCCGGAAACCAAGAGGCCAGCCGGCTTAGAAACTTTCCGAGCCTCTTTCTTATTTTAGGGTAAGACACTAACAGAATAGGGAGTCTCAACAAGTAAGCACATCCCCGGGGGTGAGAAGAGAAATATTTCGGCACAGTTTATATAGATACAGTTCAAAAAATATCAAAGCGATAAAAAATATCATTTTGCACATTTAAACCCAAGATAATAATAAACCAAATACAACAATTATTCAAAGCTAGAGTTCTAAAACACTGATCTAGTGGTTCTGGGTTCATCATCTTGTTGGAAAAGGTGTCTAGACTGGCTTTACTCGAGCGGACAACTCGAGCCGAGGAGTGTCGGTGTACCGGTAGCATAGCTTTCCGGCTTAATTGACCATGCTCCCCGCCTAAACATGTGTGACTAAAAATCCTTCACCGGGTGCCAAGCACCACGACTATCTTGAGAAAATGGGCTATGTCCAGCAAATGCCCGATATTATTTTAAAGAGACTTAGAAGAGAAAAATGGGTATCGGCACAATTTATATACAATTCACAAAATATCAAAGCGGTAAAAGCAACATTTAGCACATTAAATACAAACATATAATAAAATCAGATAGTAAATAAGTCAAATGTAACAATTATTCAAAGCTCGAATTCTTAAACCCT
This sequence comes from Nicotiana noctiflora, assembly GCA_032618575.1. Classification (NCBI taxonomy): domain Eukaryota; kingdom Viridiplantae; phylum Streptophyta; class Magnoliopsida; order Solanales; family Solanaceae; genus Nicotiana; species Nicotiana noctiflora. The sequence continues at coordinate 15,914 of JASVEL010005104.1, read as the reverse complement.
TGTCACGACCCTAGTTCACCAATCGTGAACATGTCATGACGGCACCCAGTCCCCAAGAATAGGTAAGCCTAACACGTTGCAGAATATACCAGTTTATGAACATTAAATAAGAAATAGTGGAAAAATAATATAAAAAGGAAATGTAATCCGTGCCGCTTGGCACATACACCCGTCAAACACACTGTATAAAATACCACCAAGACCCGGAATCCCACGGGCCACACATACTAAAAGAGAGTATACAACCGTGGCTCTATGTGTAAAGAGTATCTAACAACGAAATGAAGGAAAACATCTACTAATACTATCAGAATAGAAGGAGGGCGTCGACACTTGGGAAGATAATGGTGTCCCAAGTCACCAGTTAATCCCGAATCTGAGGAAATTGACTCTGTTATTACAGTCCGCGAAACAGAAACCTGGATAAGGAATTCTGTTAACCCGGGAGAAGGTGTTAGGCATTCCCGGATTCCGTGGTTTAGCACGGTTGCTTGATTCACGTCCAAGCAACGGTCGTTTGTCAATATAACTTGGTTTAATAAGTCCAAGATCGATCCCACAGAGAATTAACCTATCAATCACAACTTTCACAACCCAAGAGTACTTACAAATCAAGTTCCCAAAATTTAGAATATCTTTGTGTATGATTTTCGAATAGCTAGTTTGCAAGAATTAAAGAATGCTTTAAAAGAAAGAATTGAATGTTGAATAAAATAATATAGAGAAAGACTAAGGTATTGATTTCCCTTATTGACGGAATCCCTTATCGTTATGCTCATACAAATTGTTAATATATTCTATCAATCATGAACGCTACGTGTATCGTAACCCTCTCCCGAGCAATTACAATAATTTACTAGTGCACTCTCCCGAGCTACCCTAGCTAGCTTTAATTTGAATAGTTCACTTTAGATTGCACCCAAGACTTCGTTATTCCTAATCCCGTCTTTACGCCTAAAATTATAGATTCCTCTACTAACCTAGGTGTGGTGTTGTTCAACAATAAACCTAAATATGCACTCTTTTCCAAGTTATGCACACTAAATAGGCACCGCTAATTGGGAGCTCTACCAATTAACTACAATAAGAATGAAGTTGAACAAATAGAAATCTAAGTCACAATTTGTAATCACATAAACGATAAGTTCATCTATCAATAGGTTCCATCAAAACCTTAGAAAAGAATTTAGCTACTCATGCTTGAAGAAACAAAAAGAATAATAATTGAAATCATAAAGAATTGCTTGATATAAAATAAAAGAAAGAGTTTGAGAGGAATCTCTCCTACTAAAACCTTGCAAAAGTATTGAAGAAAATAAATTACATGCCTCTATGGGGCAAACTAGGAGTTTATATAGAGGTTTTAGAGCTAAGAAAACAAATTAGAGTCCAATTAGGATAACTTCCGCTGGGACCTTCGCGGTTTGTTCGCGGCCGCGAGCGGACCGCGAACAGTCAAGATTCAGAGGGCTTCGTTTCTCGCGGTTCATCCGCGACCGCGAGTGGACCGCGGATGAACAGTGCTTCTGTTTCTTCACTGCTTCGTCCAGTCCTCTTCACTTTAGCTCTTCTCTTGGCCTTTTCATCAACTTATGGCTTCAAAATGGCTTTTTAAAGTATCCAATGCGTCACATGTACCTGTAAAACACAATCAAACACTAATCAAAGCATTTTGTCCTTTTAACAACATTGTTCTCATAATAAAGTGTGATTATTTAGGGTATAATTATAGTCAAATTCACCTATTATCAATACCCCACACTTAAACCTTTGCTCGTCCTCGAGCAACCTTTAATCACACCTTAGGCCAATTAAAAATTTTTTTTGTCTCCCCCAAAATATGTCACAAAAGCTTATTATACATGAACAACCTAAGATATGTATACTCTTTACTTAACTGTAAATTCTCATGCCCGCACGTTATTACTTACTCTACTTATTACCAAAATCTTGCAAATTTACCTTCTTCCTCTTGAATTACATGCCCTCACAAAAGTTATTGAGAGAAGTTCCCACACATTAATAATTCAAATACATGGAACTTATAGATATCAGGAAAATTCACTCACTCTCAACAAAGAACATTTATACGAGTACAGACACACCATAAGCTTGCCCCTAGTGTAATACTCCACTAATCGAGTTATCCAATCATAGATCAAGAGGTCTTTAAGGGTTGTAATGTAGGCTATGGGACGGGTAGGATACTTTTGGATGTAGTGACTAACCTCCCTAAGCACTTTTCTTTTCTCTTTCACCACTTTCCCTTTTAGTTTTCTCCCTTATGTCTCCCGAAAACATTTATTCACCTTTATTGACTTTTAATCCCCAATTTTCTTTTGTAGGTGTAACTGGCCTTTGTGATTTTCATATATACATTGATATCGCTCTTTTTCTCATTGCTTTGCAACACATTTATATTATTTTGGCCAGCTTACTATTTTCTATTATTTATTCTTGATTTTCCCTTTTCAATTTCCCTTCACCCCACACTTAAACTTTTGCATATTCATTACAATACAAGTGCTTCTAGGAGGTAAAGTAGAACAAATATAATAATTTGAAGAACATTCAATGGTTATCAAAGAATAGGCTTTAAGCTCAAAGGGGTTAACTAAGATATTATGTATGGGTGAATTCATGTCTATTGATATATGGGGTTACACAAAGAAATGCCTCTATCCTTTCTACAACCAAACAACTTCTATTTCGCTTTGCAAACACACAGGGCAAGTTCTAGGAATCATGTACAACATACAATGTAAGTAGCAACTTCACACACACATGGCATGCAACTCATTTGGAATCCGGTTTATCTACAAAATCCTTTCAATGTTCAAGCAAGCTTTATTGTGCAATTTAAGGCATATTGAGATTCTACAATCAAGTTTAGAAGATACATTCTCAAGTTCAATTTACGCTTTTGCTAATGTGCATATTCGGGGTTACATGTTGCCCTTTTACCTCTAATCCTAAGAAAAGAAAAATCTACCTAACCCGGTTCAAATAAAAACCCTTGGAAAAGAACCGTGGTCAAAAGAAAAACCAAGGGTGAGATGATACACTACCTAGAAAAAGAAAATAAAAGAAAGAAAAATTCCTACGTGGACTACTTCCCTCAAGAGTACTTGTCCTAAATAGTCCGTCATCAGGAAGAGTCCTCTACTCATATTTTTAGATTTTTAAAATTTTCTGATTTTTTTGTATTTTTATTATTTTATATTACTTACTACACTAATATCTACAACATCTACAAGATAAGTTTCCCACCCCACACTTAAAAATATGCCATGTCCTCATGGTATAAACAATATGAAAGCACAATGGGGTTTAAGAAAACTTACCTGGGACTCACTCGGAGTCGGAAACAATGGATGGGTCGACATGGCATGCTCTCCCAAGTGCTCTGAACCATGCCATAAATCTGTTCTCTGACCGGGCTTGCCTAGTTGACATGGCATCTAGTCGTGTGTGTAGACCGTCAACTGAAGTGCGTAGAGCAGCCACTTCCTCCTCCATTGACCTCAGCATAGGTCGCGTGGAGTCGGATCTAGACATGCCTGCTCCGCGAGGAGCAGGTCTGGAGGGTCCAGCTGAATCCATGGAGTGGCTGGCCCGGGCCTCCGGTACAGGATCATCATCATCATCTAAGTCAATGGGTGTGTTGTCTCGTCCAACCCGAATAGTGGCAGCTCTAAATGGAGCTTTTGGTAGTAACTCACCGTCAGTCTCATGAACTGGGGTGTGGTTGAGGAGACACAAGGAAGTGACAAGAGATGGGTAATAGAAACCCTTGGCAGTGAGGGATCCCCTCAGTACCATCTCGTCACTAATAACCCGGGCAATATCAACATCCCGGTTTGTTACCAAACACCAAGTCAACAGAGCCCTATTAAAAGTAACATCTGTAGTGTTACTTGAGGGCAGAATGCGGTTGCAAATAATAGAAAACCAACATTTGGCAATGTGAGTGAAACAGTTAGAATGCAGAGTTTGGTTCCGAATCCATACGGGAACACCATCTACACATAAGGCCTCAATTAACATGTCCCATGTGACACCGGGCCTATCATGGTAATAATCAATATCACTCGTGTGTAGTGGTAGGCGAAGTACTTGCCTAATGGTGGGAATATGAGCATCTACATGCTTACCTCTGACGAAAACTCGTCTCACCGAGGAGTACGGGGCGTTGGCGTAGAATTCTCTGACAAGCATCTTGTTTACTTTAGTGGGTGTTTCAAAAAGGAACTCCATCTCTCGCCGTCGGATCTCATCATACATTTCCGGCTTTTCCGAGCGGATGGCTATTCTGTCCACTTCAACCTCTTGAAGCCACTTTTTGTTTGCTTTGATGTTAAATGCATTTTCCGCCCCTTCATCGGCAAACCGAGATTCATCATAAGTTGGTTGCCTGGATGAGCTCGCACCATGTCGTGATCTCTTTGGAGCCATGATCCTGTACAATTAAGATAGCCAAAAAGTGTATAAACTGTTAGTTAGTGGAAGGCTACTCAGACTTTGCCATCCTTGATAATTCACAATTGACCATCAACTCTGTGTAATTCCCGCAAACTCTTTATCTCACTATTCCCTACATGCCCAATTGCGAACCCCACACTTAGTTCTTGGCAAACATGTTATTAACTTAGTCCATCCCAAAAATTATTCAATAACCATTGTAAAAGTTGGCATTATGTCTCCTAATTACCATTAGTCTATTTGGCTCAATGTAATGTGCCTTAACTTAACCAACCAACACATATATCTTGTAGAACTACTATTAGGGTTTCCAAGTCATAAAATCAACACAAATAACAACCCAACACCCATTCTTCTCCCAACATCAATCGTAGAACAATGTTCCTTAAAGTAAATTCATGGTAAGATTAAAAGCACAATAATAAAACAAGCAACATTCATGAATAGACCCTAACTAAGACTAACTAAATATTTATACAAACTAAACAATCAAAACCTAAAAAAATGGAGCAAAATAAAAGAGATAAGTAGAGAAACTTACAAGTTATATTAATGGAGAAGTGGGGTGGAAGAAAGGGATGATTTGTAGAAGAGAGGGATGGGGATTTTTAGAGAGAAGGGAGAGGATTTGAATTTAGAGAGAGAGAGATTTGAGAGGGGAGGGGCGGCTGTTTTTGGGTTATGGGGAAGGGGGGTTAAGTTATTTAGGGTTTAGAAAAAGGGGGAGGGAAAAATTAAAAAAAAACTTGAAATTTGGCCAACCGCGGAGCTGACCGCGACTGTCCGCGGTTCGTTCGCGGCCGCGAGCGGACCGCGAACAGTCGAGATTCAGAGAAGGCATTTTTTCGCGGTTGGCTCGCGACCGCGGATGGACCGCGAACAGAGAAGTTCAGAGAGGGTCTTTTTCCGCGGTTCAGCCGCGGTCCGCGAGTGGACCGCGGACAGTGCTCTTTATGAAAAAATTTCGACTGTTTCAGCAAAAGATTTTTATTTGTTTTTTTTTTCTTTTAATCCTTATTACTTACTACTAAAATTAAATTACTTACAACATGTTCGTGGGTTGCCTCCCACGTAGCGCCTGAGTTAACGTCGCGGCACGACTCAGCTTAGCGCATTTTACGGCTCGCTGGACCTTTGAGGTTCATTCAAGTGCAATTCTATCTTGTCCTCCATGTCATCCAGGCCTATGTATTGTTTCAACCTCTGTCCGTTTACCTTAAAGGTACGTGATCCATCCATAGTTTGAATTTCCACAGCTCCGGACTCAAATGCCTCAATTACCTTGAAGGGTCCTGACCACCTTGATTTCAATTTACCTGGGAACAGCCGTAATCTTGAATTGTATAGTAGTACCTTGTCCCCCTTTTTGAAGGTACGCTCAACTATATTTTGATCATGGATCCGCTTCATCCTCTCCTTATACAATCTTGTATTTTCAAATGCTAGATACCGAAATTCTTCCAACTCATGTAATCCGGTCAACCTTGCTTTACCTGCTTCCTCCAAGTTGAGATTCAATTGTTTCAGTGCCCACCACGCTTTATGTTCTAATTCAACCGGCAAGTGACAAGCTTTTCCGAACACCAATTTATAAGGAGACATGCCAATGGGTGTTTTGAATGCTGTTCTATATGCCCATAGTGCGTCATCGAGCTTCCTGGACCAGCCGGTTCTTGTAGGCGTTCACTGTTTTGGTCAGTACACTTTTAATCTCCCCGTTGGAGACCTCAACTTGTCCGCTAGTTTGCGGGTGATATGGAGTGGCCACCTTGTGTTTAACATCATATTTGGCCAACAATTTCTCAAAGGCTCTGTTGCAAAAGTGTGTGCCCCCGTCACTAATGATGGCCCTTGGAGTCCCAAACCGGGTGAAAATATTCTTCTTCAAAAATCCCACTACCACCTTAGCATCATTGGTAGGTAGTGCTGCAGCTTCCACCCATTTGGACACGTAATCAACAGCAACAAGTATGTACTTATTTCCGTATGAGCTAATGAAGGGTCCCATGAAATCTATTCCCCAGACATCGAATACTTCCACCTGCTGGATTGGATTCATTGGCATCTCATGACGCCGAGAGATGTTTCCGGTGCGTTGACATTCGTTGCAACCTTTCACCCACAAGTGTGCATCCTTAAATACCGTCGGCCAATAGAAACCGGCCTCGAGTATTTTGGCAGCTGTACGAATTCCTCCAAAGTGCCCGCCGTATGCTGAAGCGTGACATGCCTGCAAAACAGAAGATTGTTCTATCTCGGGGACGCATCTCCGGATCATGTTATCAAGACATATCCTAAACAAGTATGGTTCATCCCAATAATAATGCCGACTTTCACGGAAAAATCTTTTCTGCTGGACCGATGATAGGTCATAAGGAACAATGCCACTGGCCAGATAATTAGCGTAGTCAGCATACCATGGAGCTTCCAGGAGAGTGGTGGTGAGCAATTGCTCATCTGGAAAGGTTTCCAGAATTTCCCCACTCTCTTTGACAAGTTCGGCTCCTTCAAGTCTTGACAAATGGTCCGCTACTTGATTTTCAGTACCTTTTCTATCTCTGATTTCGAGGTCGAACTTTTGGAGAAGCAACACCCAACGAATTAGGTGTTGCTTAGAGTCCTTTTTATCAATTAAATATCTTAAAGCTGCATGGTCCGTGTAGACGATTACCTTTGATCCTATGAGATAGGACCGAAATTTGTCGAATGCAAACACAACCGCTAGCATCTCCTTTTCCGTCACTGTGTAGTTTAGCTGTGCTCCATTCAGAGTTCTGCTTGCATAGTATATTGGATGCATCAGTTTATCTTTCCTCTGGCCCAGCACTGCCCCCACTGCATAATCACTTGCATCGCACATTAACTCAAACGGTTGATCCCAGTCTGGGGCAATGATGATGGGTGCTGTGACCAGCCTCTTTTTCAATTCCTCAAAAGCAATCCTGCATTCGTCAGTAAAAACAAAAGAATGGTCTTTCTCTAGTAACTTACAGAGAGGGTTTGATATTTTGGAGAAGTCTTTAATGAACCTCCGGTAAAAACCGGCGTGTCCAAGAAAGCTTCTTATGGCCCCGACGGATGTTGGTGGAGGCAACTTTGCAATGATGTCGACTTTAGCACGGTCCACCTCAATGCCTTTGCTTGAAACCCTGTGCCCAAGTACTATACCTTCTTGAACCATAAAGTGGCACTTCTCCCAGTTTAGTACTAAGTTTGTTTCCATGCATCTTTGTAATACTCTATTCAGATTGGCCAGGCATTCGTCGAATGAATTTCCAACCACCGAGAAATCATCCATGAACACTTCCATAATGTCTTCCACCATGTCGGTGAAAATAGCCATCATGCACCTTTGAAAAGTGGCAGGTGCATTGCATAGTCCGAATGGCATCCTCCCGAAGGCGAAGATACCATAAGGGCATGTGAAGGAGGTCTTTTCTCTATCTTCGGGGGCTATGGATATTTGATTGTACCCCGAGTATCCATCCAGAAAGCAAAAGTGAGATCTCCCTGCCAACCTGTCAAGCATTTGATCAATGAAGGGAAGTGGGAAGTGATCCTTGCGAGTGGCTAGATTCAGCTTCCTGTAGTCCATGCATATTCTCCATCCGGTGACGGTTCTTGTTGAGATCAGTTCATTGTTGTCATTTTTCACCACCGTCATGCCTCCTTTCTTGGGTACACATTGGACCAGACTCACCCAGCTGCTGTCTGAGATTGGGAAGATTATTCCTGCATCTAGCCACTTTATTACCTCCTTCTTCACCACTTCCTTCATGTTGGGGTTCAGCCTTCTTTGATGTTCCCTGGAAGGTTTATGTCCGTCTTCCAGGAGGATTTTATGCATGCAATAGGCCGGGCTGATCCCTTTTATGTCCGCTATGGTCCACCCGATGGCGCCTTGCATTCCTTAAGTACTCGTATAAGCTTTTGAGCCTGCACATCTAACAAACTGGATGAGATAATAACAGGTAATGTGGAGTTAGGGCCTAAATACTCATATCTGAGATGTGATGGTAGTGGTTTAAGTTCAAGCTTTGGTGGCTCTTCTATGGATGGCTTTGCTGGTGGGTTTTCTCTTTTTTCTAGGTGTAGGGGTTCGAATTCGATCTCTCGCTTCCAAAATCCCTTTCCTTCCAAGGATGATACCCATTCGGCCAGACATTCACCATTTACTTCTTCCATGTTCATCAGGCATGCTTGCAGTGGGTCTTCGATAGTCAATTCTGCATCGTCGGTTTCCACTATTACATCAACCGCATCGATTAGAGAGCAATTTGCGAACTCACTAGGGCGCCTCATGGATTTTTGCACATTGAAGATGATCTCCTCATCGTTCAACCTCATCTTGAGTTCCCCGGTTTCACAGTCAATTATAGCTCTTCCAGTAGCTAGGAATGGTCTTCCCAGGATTAGGGGAATTTCTTCGTCGACCCTGCAATCAAGAATAACAAAATCGGCGGGAAACACGAACTTCCCAACCTGGATTAGCACATCATCTATAATACCAAATGGACGCTTAACCGTCCTGTCAGCAAGCTGTAAAAGCATAGAGGTGGGTCTGGCCCTCCCAATGCCTAACCTCTTATAGATAACTAAGGGCATGAGATTAATGCTTGCCCCCAAATCGCATAAAGCCTTAGTGAAGGCATAATTCCCTATAGTGCATGGGATGGTGAAACTACTTGGATCAGATAGCTTCTCAGCAATGGGTCTGGAAACCACTGCACTACAAGTCTGTGTGAGTGTAACTGTGGCCAAGTCTTGGAAATCAAATTTCCGTGACATTAAATCCTTCATCATCTTAGCATAACCAGGCATTTCTTTTAAAGCTTCAATTAATGGAATGTTTACCTGGATTTGCTTGAGCATCTCAAAGAACTTTTTGTATTGTTCCTCTTTTTGGTGTTTGGCCAACCTTTGGGGGAATGGTGGTGGAGGCCTCTTCTTCCCAGTGACTTGGGATTTTTCTTTTTCTATCACTTTTTCTTCAACCTGCTGCTCTACCTGTTCGGCTACTTTTTCCGCTCCCTGTTGTGCTTCTTTATTATCAACAATTGGCTGGACCGTGGCTTTTGTCAATCCTGTGGATTCATCCAGTTCAATGTGCAATGGCGCAGGTGTCTCAGCCTGTCTGTCAATATTTTCACTTTCATTCTCAGCATCAAGATCTCTACCGCTTCTCAGAGTCACTGCCATTATTTGCTTTGGGATTTGGTCCTTTGGGTTCGTTTGAGTATCTGCAGGTAATTTCCCTTGAGGCCGATTGTTTAGTGACATAGCAATCTGCCCCATCTGCACTTCCATATTTTTGATTGCTGCGTCATGTGCATCTATTCTCTCATTGGTTTTGGCATTTGACCCGATTACCTGCTGCATCATAACTTCCAACCTTGCAAACCTATCGTCATGTCTACTCCCATGTGGTGGAGGTGGATGATATCCCTGCTGCTGATTGCCAAAATTTCGAGGTCTAGGATATGGAGCCATGTTGTGTGGTGGCCTCATACCTGCTGCATTAAATTGTGGTTGGGGAGGCTTGTACTGCATTGGAGCCTGTTGGCCCCAGTTTTGATTACCTTGTTGCTGCCCTCGATAGTTAGCCACATAGTTCATATCCTCATGCCGATGATGATGTTCTTGGTCTGCAGCCCATGGATTACCTATGGGTTGGCTAATGCAAGATGTGCATAAACCACCATTGGTAGTATCTACAATGTGAACTTGCTGCTTAACCCCTGATTCTTCCACCTTCTTTGTTAGGATGCTCATTTGTGTTAATAAAGTTGCCACGTTCTCCTCTAGAGTGTTGGATGGATTCAGAGATACAGAGTGTACCACTGGAGTGATAGGAGCATTCCTGGTTGTCCACCCGGAATTTTGAGCCATTTTGTCTAGCAAATTTTGGCCCTCTCTCCAAGTCTTGCTCGGAAAAGCCCCACCTGCTGAAGCATCTACAATATTTTTCATACTATCAGAAAGCCCCATGTAGAACCTTTGACCCAACATCTGCTCAGGAATCCCATGGTGAGGACACATAACAAGCATGCCTTTGAATCTCCCCCAAGTTTCATGTAGTGTTTCCAATGGTTTTTGTTTGAAGCTCACGATCTCATCAATTTGTTGAGCTGTTTTATTGGGTGGATGGAACTTGTTGTGGAATTGTTTTACTAACTCATCCCAAGTTGCAATGGAGTTTATTGGGAGTGAGTTTAGCCATATCTGTGCTGCTCCTGTAACTGAGAATGGAAAAAGTAGTAATCCGATAGCTTCCGGAGTTACATTCGGTTGCCTTTGTGTTTTGCATATTGATAGAAAGTTTTTGAGGTGCTGCTGTGGATCTTCAACCTGAGACCCAGAGAATAATCCCTTGTTTTGCAACAAGTGAAGCATGTTGTTGGTAATTTGGAAAGACTCAGCTTGAATCGCTGGCACAACGATGGCAGTTGCCAAATTATCCGCTGTGGGTTGTGCCCAGTCGAACAATGCACCTTCTTGTGCCTCCTGTGCCTCTTGCATGTTTAGCCCGGCTTGCTGGTTTTGAGCGTTCATGTCACCCATGTCGAAGTCTAGTTTGATTGGTTGTTGAGATTGTTGAATTTGTTTGATGGCTTTGTTACGTGCCCGGAAAGTTTGCTCGGGTCTGAGAGTCCTTCAATTAGTTCTCCAGTCCTTGCAGATTTTCTAGGCATACACCTGAATACCCAAATCAACAAACGTCAAAATATTCAATGTAGAGTGTAGAAAGAACCTGAATACACAAGAATCTTGAAGTTCTGGCAATGGCAATTGATAATTCCGTTAATTCCCCGGCAACGGCGCCAAAATTGATTCACGTCCAAGCAACGGTCGTTTGTCAATATAACTTGGTTTAATAAGTCCAAGATCGATCCCACAGAGAATTAACCTATCAATCACAACTTTCACAACCCAAGAGTACTTACAAATCAAGTTCCCAAAATTTAGAATATCTTTGTGTATGATTTTCGAATAGCTAGTTTGCAAGAATTAAAGAATGCTTTAAAAGAAAGAATTGAATGTTGAATAAAATAATATAGAGAAAGACTAAGGTATTGATTTCCCCTATTGATGGAATCTCTTATCGTTATGCTCATACAAATTGTTAATATATTCTATCAATCATGAACGCTATGTGTATCGTAACCCTCTCCCGAGCAATTACAATAATTTACTAGTGCACTCTCCCGAGCTACCCTAGCTAGCTTTAATTTGAATAGTTCACTTTAGATTGCACCCAAGACTTCGTTATTCCTAATCCCGTCTTTACGCCTAAAATTATAGATTCCTCTACTAACCTAGGTGTGGTGTTGTTCAACAATAAACCTAAATATGCACTCTTTTCCAAGTTATGCACACTAAATAGGCACCGCTAATTGGGAGCTCTACCAATTAACTACAATAAGAATGAAGTTGAACAAATAGAAATCTAAGTCACAATTTGTAATCACATAAACGATAAGTTCATCTATCAATAGGTTCCATCAAAACCTTAGAAAAGAATTTAGCTACTCATGCTTGAAGAAACAAAAAGAATAATAATTGAAATCATAAAGAATTGCTTGATATAAAATAAAAGAAAGAGTTTGAGAGGAATCTCTCCTACTAAAACCTTGCAAAAGTATTGAAGAAAATAAATTACATGCCTCTATGGGGCAAACTAGGAGTTTATATAGAGGTTTTAGAGCTAAGAAAACAAATTAGAGTCCAATTAGGATAACTTCCGCTGGGACCTTCGCGGTTTGTTCGCGGCCGCGAGCGGACCGCGAACAGTCAAGATTCAGAGGGCTTCGTTTCTCGCGGTTCATCCGCGACCGCGAGTGGACCGCGGATGAACAATGCTTCTGTTTCTTCACTGCTTCGTCCAGCCCTCTTCACTTTAGCTCTTCTCTTGGCCTTTTCATCAACTTATGGCTTCAAAATGGCTTTTTAAAGTATCCAATGCGTCACATGTACCTGTAAAACACAATCAAACACTAATCAAAGCATTTTGTCCTTTTAACAACATTGTTCTCATAATAAAGTGTGATTATTTAGGGTATAATTATAGTCAAATTCACCTATTATCAGCAGGCTGTTAAACAGAAAAGATGATAATAACAATAATAAGCACTTTAAATGATAATAATTCCGAAATAACAACAATAAAGTGATTACTGCAACTGTCTACAATTAAGCTAACAACAAGTAACAAACTCAATTAACAAGTCCAGGACCTGTGGGAATTGAACCCATAGTCCCATTAACAGTACCCCTAGGTCTCCGAAAATCAAACCCGCAGCCCATGTCTCAATAAAATCTCAAGATCTCCCGGAATCGAACCCGCAGTCCACATCTCAATAATATATCAATAGCTCAGGATCTCCGAGAATCGAACCCGCAGTCCATATCTCAATAACATCGGGATCTCCGGGAATCGAACTCGCAATCCATATCTCAATAACTCAGGATCTCCGGGAATCGAACCCGCAATCCATATCTCAATAACTTAGGATCTTCGGGAATCGAACCCACAGTCCCCAAATAATATCACTTCGGGTCTCTGGGAATCGAACCCATAGCCCTGGGATCTCCGGGAATTGAACCCGCAGTCCACCAACACATCAAATAAAGAAAACACACAGAGAGACTATAATACATTTAACTACAACTTCACCGAAAGCTAGTGCCAACAATTTATCAAGAAGTTCAAGTAAGTCAACTAAGCAATTAGACATGTTGAATCCTAGCAAATCATGCTTTTCTAACTAATACCGGGTAAAGGTAACACTTTTATCAGCTAAGAGCAGTAGTATCACTAATCGGAAAATTCAAGTAAAGTGTGTGTTACAACAACCAGTGCATGTACATGCCCGTCACCTCGCGTACAATGCATTTAAACTATCACATAATATTCTAGGGGTGAAAGTTCCCCTACGCGAGGTTGGACAAGCCACTTACCTCAATTCCGGTACAAAACCACTAAGAAACAACTCTCTTGCCACGAATGTCGGCCTCCACAGGTGTAGTATCTGATAAAAATCAATAGAATCATATCAAAATAGGCCAATTGGGCATTACCCAATCAAAACAACTCATAATACACCAAAACCCACAAGTTGCCAAAACCCGACTTTCGGTATGCTTCTCAAAAAATTACAAAAGTCACATATTCAGAACCCTCATCTCAATACGAGTCTAGGCATATAAAATTTACCAAAATCAGACTCCATTTGCCCACTCAAATCGGTGTCTTTCTTCAATTTTAGGCCTAGGGCTCAAACCCACCTTTAATCTTTCATTTACAGAGAATTAACCAAGGATTTCATGATAAAATTATGTAATTAAGCCTCAAAACTTACCTCCAACGAATCCTCGATGATTTCCCAGCAATCTCCCATCAATACCTTCTTTTAGAACTCAAAAATTGTGTTTTGGGGTGTGAAACCCGCGACTGGTTCTATTCTGGTTTTAATTTCACTGCCTGGGAATTTTACCCTACGCGTCCGCGATGCCTCTCACGCGAACGCGATGCCTCTCACGCGAACGCGATGCCTTGATCCTTCCTTTCAGCGCGAACGCAACATGAAGTCACGCGTCCGCGAAGGTCAACTCCCCAATCTCCGGATTTTTCCTCTACACGTTCGCATCCCAGTCCACGCGAACGTGATGCTTCGCCTTTTCCACTTACTCGAACGCGACCCAAACCATCACGAATGCGATGGTTCCCTTCTTTCTCTTACGTGAATGCGGTGCCTCCCCTCGCGAACGTGATGACCAAGATGCCCCAGCCTATGCGAACGCGGGCCTTGCCTTTGCGAACGCGAAGGCTTATTTTATGCCCAGTGATCTGCAATTTACAGCAGACTTCACATTGCTTCAAAATGTCGGATGATGGTCCGGATTCACCCCGAGGCCTCCGGGACCCCAACGAAAACAACTAACATACTCCAAAACACAATACGAACTTGTTCCAATAATAAAAACACCTTCCTAAACATCTAAATCACCATTTATACACGGATTCAAGCCTAAGTTTCTTCAAAATTTCAGAAACTAACATTCTATCAAAAACCCGACCAAACAACGTCCGAATGACTTGAAAATTTGCGGACATATCCAAAATCACATAACGAAGCTACATAAATTGTCGGAATTCTGTTCCGACCCCCGGATCAAAATCTCACCTATCATTCGGATTCGTCAAAATTTCAAACTTCGGCATTTCAAGCCTAATTGAGCTACTGACCTCCAAAATACATTCCGAACGCGCTCCCAACCCCGAAATCACCTAACGGAGCTAATGGAACCATCGGATTTCCGTTCCAAGATCGTCTTAACACTGTTCCGGCTACGGGCCATTTTTTCAACTATAAGGCTTCTATTTAGGGACTAAGTGTCCCAAAACACTCCAAATTTCAGAACCGACTCTCCCGGCAAACCACCATAGCAGGAATGAACTTAGGGGAACAGTTAAATTGGGGATTAGGGTGAAATTTTCTAAAATGACCGGCCGGGTCGTTACATCTTCCCACACTTAAAAGATGAGGGTACTGGCTGCGCATGTCCTGCTCGGTCTCCCAAGTCGCCTCCTCGACCGGCTGACCCCGCCACTGAACTTTTACTGAAGTGATGTTCTTTGACCTTAACTTCCTAACTTGCCTGTCTAGAATGGATACTGGCTCCTCAACATAACACATGTCCTTGTCTAGCTGAACAGAAGTGAAATCCAACACATGCGACAGGTCACAATGGTATCTCCGGAGCATAGAGACATTAAATACGGGATGGACTCCGGCTAGGCTGTGAGGTAAGGCCAACTCATAAGCAACCTCCCCAACACGCCTCAAAATCTCAAAAGGACCAATGAATCTAGGGATCAGCTTCCCCTTCTTCCCAAACCTCATAACATCCTTCATGGGTGAAACCCGAAGCAGAACCCGCTCATAGCCCGCCAAACCAAGGAAACTGCGAATCTCAGTAGCGGAGGAGGGTCTGGGCCAACTCTGCACGGCCTCCACCTTCCTCGGATCTACTCGAATACCATCACTCGACACCACGTGGCCCAAAAATGCCACCGAACTCAACCAGAATTCACATTTAGAGAACTTGGCATAAAGCTGCTTCTCCCTCAGAATCTGAAGCACTATCCTCAAATGCTGCTCGTGCTCTTCCCGACTCCGGGAATATACTAGAATATCATCAATGAAAACAATCACGAACGAGTCCATATAAGGCCTGAACACACTGTGCATCAAATGCATAAAGGATGATGGGGCATTGGTCAGCCCAAAAGACAACATGAGGAACTCATAGTGACCATACCGAGTCCTGAAGGTAGTCTTCGGGATATCTGGCTCCCGAATCTTCAGCTGATGATACCCAGAGCGCAAATCAATCTTAGAAAACACCTGTGCGCCCTGTAGCTGGTCAAA
>JASVEL010005103.1:0-23295 GCA_032618575.1 Nicotiana noctiflora | reverse complement strand
TATGAACATTCACCATAAATAAAATTCTATTTATAATACTTTCTTAAATTTTTATATTTTTATATTTTTGGCTAGCTATATAATATGTCCTTTTCCATCTATTGACAGCTATTTGGGCTAGCTATAATATGTCCTTTTCCATCTATTGACAGGTCTTTGGATAAAATTTTGAAGCACAAATCATTAAATTTATGAAATGGCTATTTCCCTTTGTTTTTTTTTGTTCTTTTTTTTTTATTACGAAAGACTATTATATTATTAAGTATGCATTATAAGAAGACATATGTTATTACGAATTGAAAAGGAGTATTGGAATAACGGTAAATTTATTTTCGTTTGACCTATACTCATGGATGGTCAAAATAGTCTCTAATGCTTACACTAGAGCAAGCCGTTTGCATCACGAATTTTGGATGCGAACCTTTTTGAACTATGCGTGAATGCAAATTATCTTGTGCACCAAACTGTTATTTATTTATTTTTATTTTTAAAAAGAATCGTGGATAGCATGTCCTTACTTTTCAATACTATATGCCTAGTTTCTAACAAAATATTTTCTAGTTTATTCGTCATTATACTATCATTGAACAATTAAGGAAGGAACTACTAAGATGAATAATTAAAGAAGGAACTGCTAGAAACACAAAATTAAAAGAAAAATAAACTTTTTCTTGCTCCTTCTTTAGCTTGCATAGCTGCAAATTAAATTACTTTGTCTTTGTTTCTTCAATTTAATTGTGAATTTAAATGATGGGGCCAATATGCATCAACCTTTTTATAATGGAAAATCCACAAGATACACCTATAACAAGAGATGGAGCCAGGACTTCAAGCTTATGAATTCGGAATTCATATCGTTTGAAGTTACTGGATTCTTATATTTTGTGTTCAATAAAAATTTTAAGATAAATATAGAGGTCGAACTAAAAATATTGTGTTCGACCAATTCTATTCAGATCGCTGTAGCTCCGCCCTGTCCACAATCACATTCTTATAAAATAATTTTGGTCGGTATTTCCTGAAAAGGACTACTCAATTTGTATCATTGTTTCCACTATGTTATTCAACAATCCGTTTTCTCATAAAAACAAGTTACGAGAATTAAAAAATTTGTAGTCCTTGGTCAATAAAGTTGCTCATTGGATTAATTTTATATCTCATAACTGGAAAGAAAACGACTGATGTTCATTAAAAACAATTTGTCGGTACTTAAGTACTAAAATCAGAGGCCAAGTTAAGATTTAAAACTGTAAAGACGGGTTTAAATTTCTAAAATATGAGTGCATTACTAAAAAAAAGAAAGAATTAAGTGAGAATCGATTCCCATTCTTTGGTTAATAACTCAAAATTCAACCAAGTACACCATCTAATGTGTTTTGGAGTATGAGTGTCAAGAGATAATATTTAACCAATTTTAGATAATATGTAAATGAAATACCTAGTTTGGCAGAGAAAACATGGGCTTAACTTGCCCCGTGATTTAAGTTATAAATCCACCCTGAGCTTATGAATTTAAATTTTAATCTGTCTAAGCTACAGAATTTCGAATTAGTAATTTGTAATTAATTTTTTAAGATAACTTTTAGAATTTATACTAAAGGGACTGAATTCGCTAAACCCGCAACAAAAAAAGGTTAGCTCTTGCCCCAACTAAAACTCTATTAGAAATGGAATATACAATTTTTTTAAAAAAAACATATTTTCCTATTGAGTTGTCGTTTTTTTTTTTTTTGTCATGACTTTGGAATTTTTCAGCATTATGCTATATTCCAATTTGACTTTGCTTGTTTTATAGCAGCCATAGCCGCCCATTATCACCGCCGTTAAATGGGTTTTTTCCTGGTTTCTAATTAATTTTAAATGTTATCATGTTTTTTTCGTTTTGTACTTAACAAAGAGATATTTTTACGAAGATTACATTTTAATGCACCATTTATGCCATTGTGGCTGATTTTTTTCCTGTAGAAGATGACAAACTTTTTTTGTTCTCTCACATAGTACTTTTCTTGGGTAATTTCACTAATAATTATTGAATTATCTTTTAATTTAGTAAAGTCATTCAATTATTTTTTGTCATTTAAAGGTAACTAAACTTATTCATTGTAACTTAAAAATTATTTTGCCACAAACTTTCAACATAAATATGACATGACATGCATTTTAATAAGAAAAATTTTAAAAAAATGCCACATAAGCTTAAATGGGTCATACACACTTTAAGATCTGTGTCTACTTTAATATGACTTACACAAACTCCAAATTGATTTCGATTAAAAAAATATTAAATTCCATATTAATTTAAAACAAGTATCCTATACTATAAAGTTTTTACCTTTTGTGTTACATAATGCACTTTCATAATTATTCTATACTAAAATAATTTATGCTAGAAAATTCTTATTTTATTTGTATGCCCTATCCGAATCATTTTATAACTCTGCATACAAATAAAATAAGAACTTTCTAGCATAAATTATTTTAGTATAGAATAATTATAAATGTGCATTATGTAACAAAAAAAAAATAAAAACTTTGTAGTATAGGATACTTATTTTAAATTAATGTGAAATTTAATAGTATATTTTTTAATCGAACCCATTTGGAGTTTGGGTCAAGTCATATTAAAGTAGACATGAATCTTAAAATAGGTATGACTCATTTACGTTTATGTGGCATTTTCTTTGAATTTTTCTTGTTATGCATGTCATGTCATATTTATGTTGGAAGTTTGAAGCAACATGATTTTTAAGTTACAATGACAAAGTTTAGTTACTTACTGATTTTACTGAAATTAAAAGATAGTTTAATTACTATTAGTAAAATTACCCCTACTTTTTTTTTTCTTTTCTTTTCAATCTCTTTTTCTTTTTCTTTTTCAATGAGTTACATATTTTACTAAATTAGGAATTTGATTTTGTTTCTAAATGGAGGGCTTCCTGTCATTTTCCCACATTGATAAGAGTAAAATATATCACCAATAAAGGCAGAAAAGAGTATTTGGTTATTGTCTTTAATGATTTTCTTGACTTTATTCATCCGCTTGTGTCATAACTCATAAAATGAAGGCAACTAAAAGATACAGGGTGTGTTTGGTATAACGGAAAATGTTTTCTTCGAAAATAAGTAATAATCTTATTTATTTTTTGGTATGTGGTTTGTAAATTAAGAAAAATAATTTCTCAAGAGTATTCATAAATAATTTAGATATAATAAACATGAAGCCATAAACTTTCAAACCAACAACCTTCCGAATCCACAAATTTCATAAACTTTCGAACAACTTAACTTTTGAAACCACAAAATTTTGAACCCGTAAACTTTCAAACAGATAAACCTCCGAACTCATAACTTTGGTACTTGTAAAATTATAAACCATTAAACCGATAAAAAATACTAAAATTAAAAAATATATTTAAAAAATATTTTTTTCGCCCGGGGAGGGGTGGATTAGGGGGGAGAATGGGGGTGGATGGTGCAGAAAAATAAAAGAAATAAAAATTTAAAATTACAAAAAAAAATAAGGTAAAAAAATTCTTTGTTTTTGCGGGAAGGGAGGGTTGGGGGGTTGGGGTGGGGTGGGATGGAGGGGTAGTAGTATGAGTGGTAACAGAAAAACTGAAATTTAAAAAAAAAATGGAGAGGAGGGTGGGTGGGTTGGTGAGGGTAGAGAATATTGAGAAGGAGTTTTGGAAAATATTTTTCTCCAATTAGAGTAAAATGAGTTGATAAGAAAAAATATTTTCTAAAACATTTAAGCCAACCAAACATGAGAAAATTAAAAAATATTTTCCGGAAAGTATTTTCCTCCGTACCAAACACACCCATAATGTTAATAAGTCAGCACCTTTGTCTGTCTTTTAGTAGGTGTTTGGACATGAATTCCTATAAAAATAATGGAGTTTCATAAAAATTTGAATTGAAGATGAAATTATGTTTGGTTATACTTTTTACAAAATATTTCGATGTATTGTTTTTAAGTCATAAAATATAATTTATACACCACAATTTACAAAAAATATCAAAATCATCCCAATTTAATTTACTCATCCTTTAACGTTTCTATAATATAACAATAATATAATAATCAAATGTGTATGAAAGCTTTCATCATTATAGTGCATAACAACGGAATATAAGCTTTATAAGTTTTATGAGCCAAAATTAGATCAGAGAAATTCGGCACGTGGATTATAAGACCGATGTCGGACAATAATCAATAAAGCCGAGATCGGACAGACTGAGGTCGAATAATCATCAATAAGGTCAAGGTTGGACAATGATGAAACAACTAGTTTGCTTTCGAATCCTCAAAAGGAATATTCTAATGAATATTCGCTCTAATTGTACCTTTTCTTTTGGGGGTTTTCTCGGAATATCCCTTATAAAGAGGAACAGAGGACTTTCCAAAAAGGGGGCTTTCTCTCTCTCTCTCTCTCTCTCCCTCTCCCTTTCTCAAGAAAACATGTAAACACATCTCTTAAAAGAGAAAAGAGGATCTGTGAACCCGGAACTTCATGAGATCCCTAGGATTCGTGTATTTGTCTATCATTCATCTTTATTTTTGTTAAATAAAAGAGGATCCGCCTCGCTAAAGATTGGGTGAATCATTTCCTTTATTCATATTTTATTACCACGTAATGTTACTCAAAGCATTATTCTTTATGATATTAAATCTCGCGATAATCGCCACCAACATTTATACTGACAATATTTTTCTATTAATATTATTTATCTCGGATTTAGAGTTAATTTTTCTTGATTAGAATTTACCCTTTATATTCTGATTTAATTAGTTTAATAAAAAAATCTCAGACTTTTTTTGGTCAAAAAATTTGACGTCGTTTGTGAAAATTTTCTAGTTAGAATTTTAGTTTCCTGTTCATAAGTAGAACACCTACGTCCTCGGATCTGAAATGCAACATGTCATGCACATGTCATATGACTTTCATCCTCGTTAATCAAACTCAAGTAAAATACAGAAAAATCACCTTTTTGATGTAGCTGATCAAGTAAATTGGTGCAGTCAATAGTCTTTTCAAAATCTGACTTAGTCGTTTCGGTTACATGACACGAGGTCCCTATGGATAAGGGAACAAGTGAATCATCGCTTTTGGGCGCAGGCAGCCCTCTACCATCTATCCCATTGCATTTCCTGCCGAGTATCGGAAAAAAGAGAGAGAAAAATCGGATATGAATAAGGGATAGACAAGTCCTATTCAACCGATTCCTAATTCAATAGAGAAATTAAACATTTAACTATTTATGATGTCTTCGTCGGGGAAGAAATCAAAATCTTCTGTTTTAAATTTTGTGAGTACCACTCCCTCATTCATCAGTTTTTTAAAAAAAGGCTTAAGAAAAATGATAAGAAAACCATAGAGATGACAAATTTAGCTTCAATCTAAAGGGAATCACTTTTATTGAAACTTGGTAGATCGCCATCCTCATTGTCGATTTTTAAAATCTCAGGCCGACATTTCCCAGCAGAAATGCATAATACACTACAATCCAATCGGCTCTGTATCGTATCAGCTTTTTGCCAAACTGGTAGCGGCCACTAAAAGCGTAATCGGAAAGGGGAACGTGATCACTCCTCTCCACTCGTCGACCGATTAAATCGAGGTAACAAACGCTTTCATTTTGTTTTAACTAACTATTTCTCTAAGTGGAATAGAAGCAGGAACAATCACCCAGAAAATACATCATACTCTCCAATGCAAGCAAAATTAAGCAAATCGGAACTAGCCCAAGAAACACAGCGGTTGAGCAAAACAGGGACTCCTCCAGAGGATACTCAAAAAAAAGCCGGGACTCATAACGGGTTAACATTTCGGCTTTAGCTCAAAATAACACTCCGAAGGCCAAGGGCCATCGCCAAAAAAGAAAAGTTCGACTTCGTTCGAATAACGACGGGTTAACATTTTGACCAGCTCGAAATAACACCCCGAAGGCCGAGGGCCATCGCCAAAAAGAAGAATTCTGCCTCGCTCAAATCATAACATGTTAACATTTCGGCCTTAGCTCGAAATAACAACCATATGGCAAGGTCCATCGCCAAAAAAGAAGAGTTTGACCTCGCTCAAATTACAATGGGTTAATATATCGGCCTTAGCTCGAAATAACACCCATACAGCCAAAGGCCATCACCAAAAAGAAGAATTCGACCTCGCTTGAATTACAACGGGTTAACATTTGACTAGCTCGAAATAACACCCATAGGTCCAAGGGCCATTGCCAAAAAAGAAGAGTTCGACTTCATTCGAACAACAATGGGTTAATATTTCGACCAACACAAAATAACATCCCGAAGGCCAAGGGCCACCACTAAAAAAGAAGAGTTCGACTTCGTTCGAACAACGACGAGTTAATATTTGGACCGGCTCGATATAACACACTGAAGGCCAAGGGCCATCGCCAAAAAAGAAGAGTTTGACTACGGTAGTTGAAATTTACGACTAGATTTTGTAGTCGGAAATGGTATTCAAATTTTTTTTTTCTATTAGTGTACACCACCCATTAAGTGGTTTAAGCCATTTTACTTTGGTGGATCTTTTATTATTACGGAGGCTCCTGATTGCTGTGAATTTGAATTTCATTGCCAGTTGAAAAACAAACTACAAAAAAAAAATAGTTAAAATTATTTTGATTGTAACTATTTCGTTTCAACCAGACTCCCTCATAGAGAAAAAAAAATTTCTCCTAAATTAAGTGATTATTGTCGAATAATATTAAAATCTTTAATGGTGAGAAGCGACTTATTGGGATCAATAAAGAGGAGATTTATTGAACCCAATTTTTTCCAGAATGCATCGGCACCAAGGCATGTGATGAAGATTTGAGTAATACTTTCATTTTTATTTTTACACACATGGCAAGTTGCATCCGCATCCATGCCAATGTAACTCAAATAAGATTTGCATGAAAGTCTATTAAGGAAGAATTTTATCTTGGTATGGCAGTTGAGCTGCCAGATCCAAGTGAAATCTTTATTATTGATATCAATAACAACAACAACAATAACAACCCACTATATTCCCACAAAATGAGATCTGGAAAAGGTAATATGTAGACAGGCCTTACCCCTACCCGAAAGGGCAGAGAGACTGTTTTCAATCGACCCTCGGCGCAGGGAAGAAAAGGAAAACAAAAACAAAAGCAACATTAGTTACTCCAGCAAAAATCGCATAAATAATTATCTAAACATAAGAGTCATAAGTACCATAAACAAATTGACATGCAATAATATTAAAACACTAACTACCAGAAATGACTACCATAGGAGGACCCAAACCAATGCACGAATCATCTATGGATAGCTCTACCACGCCTCACCCAACCCCGGGAAGGAGTGCGAAAAATCTAAAAGCCTCTATCCTACAACCCTGATACTAGACCTCCACACTTTCCTATCAAGGGTCAAGTCCTCGGAAATCCGCATCTCGGCCATGTCCTGCCTAATTACCTCTCCCTAGAACCTCTTAGGACTCTCTCTGCCTCGCCTCACACCGTCCACCGCTAGCCTCTCACAACTCCTCACCGGGGCATCAGGGCTTCTCCTCCGCACATGCCCGAACCACCCGAGCCTCGCTTCTCGCATCTTCTCATCCACTGGGGTCACCCCCACCTTCTCTCGAATAACTTCATTCTTAATCTTATCTAACTTGGTGAGCCCGCACATCCACCTAAGCATCCTCATCTCCGCAACCTTCATCCTCTGAACATGAGATTTTTTCACCGGCCAACATTCCATCCAATAATTGATATCAACTTCGTCAATAAATGGGTAATAAGAACTTACGCTTATCTTGACATTGCTACTAAGGACGGAAGGACCCATATGTGATATCAGACCTTATGGTATGCTTGGCAAACTTAATAGTCATGATATTATCAATAATATAATTAAGGAGATCAGAGCTTAATTTGGAGAAGTCCAACCATTCTGTGTCTAAGGTCCACGCTCTTGAGGTTTAGATCAGTAATAAAGAGAGGCCCTTGGATGGAGTTTTGAAGACAAGGCATGAATGTAAATATCAATAGTTACGGGTCATCTACTACCGATGTATGAGCCTCACTTACCCCCTATTGGCTATTGCCTATTGTCCTTCTCCAAAGTTTTTCCACTAAAGCTTTTTGAAAAACAAACGTTAAAATTGAAAATAAAAGTTTATCCAAGATATCTAACTAGTATAATACTAAAGATATATTTTATATACACTTTATATATCTTAGTTTAATCTAATTAATTATTATTTATCAATAAAAATATATCAAAAATTGGTAATTTGACCAAACCCTGTAGGTTCGAGCCGTCATTTACGATTTATCGGGACTGATCAGATTGATTTTCAAAGGTTCCGGATGAGTTTGTGCGAAACTAGTCACTTAAGTGGCCAAGCAAGGTTCCAACAATCAAAACTGGGCAAACAAGGTCGAAATTATAATTTGACGATGCATACAGGGTCTTGTCATCATTTGTGACTAATTTTCATATTATTCCACTTATTATAATTTCAGTATAATTCATTCACTAAAATTTTAAACTTTAGGCAAGTGCACAGACATTCTCAAGGATGCTAACATTTTTAAACCTACTATTGTCCTAAAATTTCAAACTTAAAATCTTAACTTAAGGATTTATGATTTTTTCTTAAGAAATTAAACTAAAAAATTGAAATTCAAGATGTACTGATTATTTCTTAAATAATAAGAGATTTTGACACAGTTACCCACAAAAATAAAACTATTTATCCTTGTCTAGCCATTTATTTTTCTAACCATAAACTAATTATATTTCTTACCAATAGTAGGTTTTGTGGGAAATTTTTTCTTTATTCTCTAATTCTTTTTTTATTTCTATTCGTTTCTTTTCTTTTCTTTTTTCTTTTCTCGTTTTCTTTTTTCTCGTTTTCATCTTTTTTTTCTTCCTTTTTTCCTTTTCTATTTCATTTAACTTCTTCTTTATATATTTTTCTCTTCATAATCTAATTTTTTTACTATTTTTACTATTTTCTTAGTATTCTTTTTTTTATATTATTACTAAAGAAAAATTAAATTATGTATCAATTAAATGTAGCTAATAACAATAAAAAAATATTAACTAACATATGATATCAGTATAATATATAGCTATATCAACATGGTATACAATTGCACGCAATGGGTTAAAAAAAATTAATTCAATTATTAAACTGAAATAATATCTGTTGTCAATAAAAATTTAAAAAAATCTAAAAGCATCTAATTATAAGAGTATATTGCTACATTATATATCACTAGAATTATTATTATTATTATTATTATTTTTTGCATTTTTAATTTGTCCTTCACGTTGGGTAAAAGCTTAAAGCAATTAAAATAGAAAAGGCAAGTGAATTTATGTGTAATAAGTATACTATTATAGTATATTGTATATTATTACAACATACTGTTATAGTATATTGCATATTATTACAATATACTATAATAATATATTATATACTATAGTAGTATATTGTTGTTGTATAACTATACTCTTGTAGTATATTGTATACTTTAGCGGTATATTGTTAGGTAACTGTGTTTTTCTTCGATTATTACAATATACCGCTGGAGTATATTGCAAACTATAATAGTAACTATTGCAGCATAGCTATATACTCCTACAATATATTGTATACCGTAGCGGTATACTGTAGTTGTGTTCTTCTTCGATTTTCAATTAAATTTTTTGATCTCAATCACCTCAAATCAGCTCCAAATGCTATCAAATTTCAATATGAACTTCCAGAAGGTACTATAAGCAACATTTAACAATACCCACTTTGAATATGGTTAAGGTAATAACTTTCTTAGCATAAAATAACAAAAATAACTTTAAGGATATAAGTTCCATACTATGATTTTTCGCACTCGTCAAACACAAAAGGACAAACTTAATTAAAAAAAAGGTAAAAAACAAGAAATGACAAGTAAATAGAGAAGTTTATATAGAAAAGAGGGTCACAATCGAGGACGAAAATGACAAGAAAAAATGTGCAAAGCATTTTACTGTTGAAATTGAGACACAGTGGTATTTGTCATATTTTTGTGCAATACGGAGAATTCTTCAATTTTGGACATAAACTGGACGATATAAGAAAGAAAGATGGTCGGAAAGGAAAAAATCGGATAAATAGTTCGGATCACATGGATAAAAATAGTAAATAATTTAGAATTAATGAATATAAAGAGGGATTTTCTCACATAATAATTCTTTGGAGTAGCTATGGAATTAAGTTAACACTTAACACTGGGCCTAATAGTAGTGGGCCTAAGTAACAAGTGCGGGAAAGTCAGCCCCAAATACAAATATAGCATCTTCATCGACTCAGCCTAAACCCTAAACCACAGAGCTAAGCAGCTTCTCTCAGGTAAGCCACCGTGTTGGGTTTTTAGCACTGTCCTCAGCTATGGCTCCAGCTAAAGGTATACTTTCTTTGGCCCTACCGTTAAATCTTCATATCTTGTTTTCTGTTATGAATCTGCTTGTGTTATCAGAAGTGTGACAAATATTGTCCTGCATTTGGCGTTTCTCTTAGTTTTTTTCCAATTACAGAAGATATTTAAGTCTTTGTACTTTATTCTAATCTGTGCTATTGGTTATGATTTTATTGCTTAATAAGTACAGGTAAGTGTGAGGTTCAGAGAATTTTTAGTCCTAATTTGTCTTAAAAGATATTTTTTATTGATAGGAATGAAACAGAACCAATTAGAGCATAGTATGTATTGATTTTCTTATAAAAATTATTGCAACTAGTTTGGAATTGATGCTTAGTTGAATTTGTTATTATTGTTAAGGTACATTACTCTATTGACAGATTGAAGCCGATAGAAAGGTGGAGATGGGGCGGGAAGGGAGGGTATATTAGCTTGGTTGAGGTTAGGGTATGATAATATGAAGGTTGATTTTGTTGAATAGAGGCTGGTATTGTTGAATTTTCGCTGCATTTCCTGATCCAATAGACTACCAATAGTTATCACCTTTCTTTTTGTTGAAAAAGAATGTACTACCTGGGAATTTAGAACTTTGAGAATCTTTATATGTTGATCGGATGGGGCATTACGGTAGTTTATTTTGGGAATAGAGGCTCTCGTGGATGAGTTTTTGCTGTTTATCTTAGCAGGATTGCCGTTCTGATAATTGTCTCTACTGTATATCGGAATAGGAGATTAATTGTTTTAAGACCATGATGAATAGGTTACTAGAAGTTATGTTGCTCGGACTCTCCGAAAATGTTGCCGGATAAGTGTTGGATCCTCCAAAGTACTTAATATTTTTGGATGATCCAACACGGGTGCTTCAGCATTTTGGAGAATCCGTACAACATAGACCAGAAGGGAGACTTCGTTGTATCTTGGATATGCTTCTAATTAGTAATTACCATGAGCTAAAACTGTTCCACGACTTGTTAGTTTTAGTTCGAAAATTGTTGTTGGTTTTATTGCATCTCTTAGTGAACTGACATAGATTCTGTTAATGTAATTGTGAAACTCCATATGCAGTTGATTTGGCCAAAAAGAAAGACCCCAAAGCCCAGGCTGTCAAGGCTGCCAAGGCTGTTAAGTCAGGATCAACCTTTAAGAAGAAGTCAACAAAGATAAGGACGAAAGTTACTTTCCATCGACCTAAGACATTGAAGAAGGATAGGAATCCTAAGTACCCTCGCATTAGTGCACCTGGCAGGAACAAACTCGATCAATACGCGATCCTAAAATATCCTCTTACCACTGAGTCTGCAATGAAGAAGATTGAGGACAACAATACCCTTGTCTTCATTGTTGATATCAAAGCTGACAAAAAGAAGATAAAGGATGCAGTGAAGAAAATGTATGACATCCAGACAAAGAAAGTCAATACCTTGATCAGGTAATATCCTGCATTTTTCTCACTGATAAATTTGTATGGCTGCTCATTATAACTACCTGGCATGATTGACCATGACGTGTAAGTTAGTTGTGGTTCATTTAACATGCTATACAGGATTACATTTGCATGCTAACAGTTCCCTGTATTTAACTAGAATGGCGTGATGTTTTTATCCAAGGACCAGTGAGACCTTTATCCCCCTCCATCAAATCTGCTCAACATCGAGAAAGTGAATGATTTCTTCCTTGTTTTAAAAATAAATTAAACGACAAGTGAAAAGTAACATGAATACTAATAGTTTAGTTATTCACATTTGTAGCACAATGAGTTAAGTCATTTTTTAGAATGCTTATGAAAGCTTAAGCTCGACTGTTTCTTTTACTATTTTCGGTACAAAATTTCATGCTTAGTAACTTTTGGTCAATTAGTTTTTTGGCTTTTTGTAAACTTGTTTTTAGTCTTATGACCCTACCTCTATTTTTACACATTGAGATTTATTTTAACACGTAAGAGATCTAAAAAGGTCATTTTCTTAAATTCAAAATTGTAAAGGGGCATGATGTACAAATAGCATGTAACTTTTGCCTGCCTTTGCTAAGCTACTTTCTCTACCTTGTCCAGGCCCGATGGAACGAAGAAGGCTTATGTGAGGCTGACACCTGACTATGATGCTTTGGATGTGGCTAACAAAATTGGAATCATCTAAGTTGATTACCTAGTTTTGAATTTTTATGTCAAACCTGAAATTTTGGATATGAGTTCTTCAGAAACTTTGAACAGGAAGTGCCTTGGGTGATTCATTTTGAATATTTGAGTTTCAGAGGTGTGTTTTGTTCCATAAGTCAGGCAAGCTTGTGTTTCTGTTAAGTTTATTTTAAGCTTAGTTTTTGAAGTTTTTAAACTCCCAAGAGTGGAGATAGTTCACAATCAACATCTGGCTCGCTTAGTTCTGCACTGAATTATTGCATAATGAGCACACGTATCTTCTTTTTCTTTTCTTTGAATATTCTGCCCCCTCAGAAATTCTCGAAGTAAAACGAGTGAAATCACACCAGTTATGCAAGAAAGCATCCTCTCATCGTTTCATAACAGTTAACGTTTTGTCCACTTATACACGTTTTGACTAGTTGTGGCAAAATGGTTAAAAGAAAACAGTTAACAATCTATATTAATCATTAAAAAATGGGTTGGATAATAATTTTTTTTAAAATGTGTCAAATATGGATAAGAATCATATTATACATTTAGAAAAAGGATAACAGATTAGTTTAACTTTGGATTAGTTACCTCCTATAGTAAATGTTGATATCTTTTTTATTTAAATAAATATCCTTCTAAAAAATTATATTTCAAGGTGCCTTTTAATTTTTATAACAAAATATATATTTATGGTCACCTCCTTCTAAGTCATAAAATAAGTTTTGTATTATTTTTTTCGCTCCTCTCAAATTTTTCTTAGCCCCAAATTTCTCGTATCTCTTACTCCATATATGTTCTCCCTCTCTCTCATCTTCCACCTTCATCTTTCTTTGACTTAAAATGTTATCGAACAATTTTTAAGCAAATCAATCAAATGTATGAAAATATGTAAATCAATAAAATGTATGAAAAGAGGTAAATCGTAATTAAAGATAATCGACTCTAGAGTATGTGTAATCCTTTGTGGTTTGGTAATTTCGAGCAGATAAAGGACAAGATCGTGTGACAATATTGCAGAGACAAGAGATACTAATTCTTCAGAGAGAGAGAGCGTAATTGGGATAGAGAGAAAGATAGAGAGAGCTAGAGAGAGAGATTCCTTATTGATAAAAATTCGGGTCCCTTTACACCGTTGGAAACCCTCCTTATATAACGGACTGGTTTCCCTTTTTTTTCTATAATATAAAGGCAGATTTAAGATAAAGATGAAGCATCCGCTGCACAGGGGCCGACGTAATTGCGTGGTCGTCCCTCCAATGAGCCTTGAGTCGTCCCTCGGGCCCGACCTTTGCTCATACGATAGGTCGTGTCAGTTTGAGGACGGGGTTGGTCAAACTCAACCCTGTACAATCTTACTTTTACAGAGCTTCTTAAAGATAGTTTTGTTTGTACAGTTTCGAATATCGTCTCTTTGCCATGGATTTGAACTTTAAAAAGTTTTGAAGTTTAGATGATGAAAACTCCGACTGATTTCATTCCTCCCTTGTAAATTGTCGGCGATTGCTCTAGTTATCCTATTTAAATGTAGAACTAGTATTTCTAAAATTACGACAATTTAAGAAGGAAAATTCGAGCAATTGCGACAGAAGTTCATAGGAAGTAGGCGTGAACATCTTTTTTAGTTTTGTGATTGCAGCAAAAATTGATGGTCCAAACTAAATTGTTATTTTTATCCGTTGAAACGGCATTAGGGTTGTTCTTCAACAAAGACGACAAAGTTTGGGACTGAGCAACTTGAATTTTCTGTTAATATATTTCAATGTATCTCGTTGTATTTCTATGTATTTCATTGTATTCATTGTCTTATTTTATTCATTGTATTTCAATGTATCTCACTGTATTCCATGTATTTCATTGTATTCACTGTCTCGTTGTTTTTCATGAATGTATTCATATATTTTTTTAATTAATAAAATTTATGTATTCAGATGTATATATGTATTCAAATTGCTCTGTTTTTGTTGTATTTATCGCCTGGGAAAAATATTCAACATATTTTCTCTGAAGATTGCTATATTTTAGGGGTGTTTTTCGGTTGAGAATCTTTTTTATAACTGGAAATACAAATTTTGTGTGTTATAATTGAGTTTGTTGAGTTATATTAGGAGTCTAGTATGTTAATTGATTCACTTTCCGTTTAAAAACATTGTAATCTCCTGTTTCACGCCGTGAATACAGTCGTATACAATAATCTGTCCAGCTGTAATTCAATGTTTCACGCCATGAATATAGTCGAATATAAAAATTTGTCTAGTTGTAACACGCGTGGATATGCTATTGTATTCATGAATACAATATCTTAAATACATCGAATGCACTCTAAAAACCCAAAAAACATAACTATAGGAAGTAATATCGTAAATGGAACCACTAAAACATAGTGCTTTCTGAAAGTTTCTCTTTAACTTTTAAATTTGTAAAGTCTCAAATGGGGTCCTCAAGTTTGGGAGATTAAAATTATTTCCAAAAGTGATCATAGTGAAGAAGTAATGGATAATATGATTACTCATACTATTTGTCAATTAACCCATTTTTTATCCGTATTAAATATGGGTCGGGTTGGATAATTTATCCGTTTTTCATTCCCCATTTTCGCTCCGAACCATATCAGATTCCACCGTTTGCCACTCCTAGTTTCGACTAATGGAAAAAGAGACCAAATTGTTTATTTTACTAGGATTTAAAATCTGATTTAACATGATCTTTTCCCACTTTATCGACCATTGAGTTGCACCATTCTGTGTTTAAACAATGAAATTTTCATGCAAATCAAATAATGAGGTACGATTTTAAAATGCTTAGACCTTAGGATTTTTATTTAAGTTCCCTCCATGCTTAACACAATTTTTTTGTGCATAGTAGATTCTTGTACATGGGATGGGGATGGGATGGATGACTCCTTGCGTTGAATTTTCATCATATCTGCTTTCTATCTACTGTAATTTCTTTCGGTAAAGTAATTGGCAAGTCATTTCTCGCATACGATATGAAAGCAAACATTATGGGTGTCTTTGATATAACGGAAAATATTTTTCAAGATGGAAAATAAATAGTAATCTTATTTATTTTTTGGTGTTTGGTATGCAAATCAAGAAAAATGACTTCTCAAGTGTATTCATAAATAATTTAGATAAAATAAACATGAAGCCATAAACTTTCAAATCAAGTAATCAACAACCTTCCGAATCCACATTTTTCATAAAATTTTGAACCGCTAAACTTTCGAAATCGTGGAATTTCTAACCCGTAAATTTTATAATTTCTGATCCCGTAATCTTCCAAACACATAAAATTCCGAACTCATAACTTTGGAACTTGTAAAATTTTGAACCTTTAAACCGATAAATAAAAATATTAAAACTGAAAAATATATTAAAAAATATTTTTTGTGGGGGGGGGGGGGGGGGGGGGAGACAAACGAAAAAAATAAAATTTGAAACTACAAAAAAGAAAAAGAAAAAGTATTTTTTTTTGTACAGAAAAACGAAAAAATAAGAATTTGAAATTGCAATAAAAAATAATTTTTTTTACGGGAGAGGGTGGGGTGGAGGGGTACTAGGGTGGATGGTAACGGAAAAATTAAAATTTGAAAAGAAAAAAAAATCTTTTTTGGAGAGAGTGGGTGGGGTGGGTTAGTGATGGTAGGGAAGATTGAGAAGGAGTTTGGAAAATGTTTTCCCTTCTCTTGATAAGGAAAATATTTTCCTCCAATTGGAGGAAAATATTATTTTTCCAAAATATTTAAGCCAATCAAATATAAAAATATTGAAAAACATTTTTCTTCCTGCCAAACACACCCTATGTCATCCTCCATTTATTTACATTTTTTGTTATCCATATACTATGCAAAAGTCCCTTAGCTATGAAGTAAAAGAATTAGAGGATAATTAGATTTATTGTTTCTTTCTTGTCTCACTCTAATTATTAGTACTATAGATTTTACTTGAAATCTTCATATCATAATTTCTTGAAAGCAGATTTTTAGCCTTCAATTAAGATATGAGCTTAACTGCATTATTTACGCCTTTTAAATTGGAAACGGCTATTTTGTAGTACCTTTTAAATTCCTGCCTGTCATAAATTGCAGCCATCGGCACAAATATTTACTGTCTGATTCACTGTACCTAATCTTGCTTAGCATTTTATTAGAGTTAAACTTCTCAAACTTTTTCTTAAAATTCACTCCTTGGATTACACTTGGTATGTTATTGTATATTCCGAAACTTTTCAATATACTGCATGACCAAAAGAAAGCAAGAAGAGTCGCCGATTAATTGTTTTTTTCCTCACCCATTTTTAGCATGACCATATACATAGGCAAATTTAAGATTTGAAGGCGACTGGTGCACCATTTTTTTAATAGTGAACATGAACCCAAAGCGGAGGTACGTATTCAATGGTTCGAACGATTTTGTGAGTAGTAAGTTCAATTTTCATTGAATTTTAGAATAAGTTGGATCACTATCCTTGGTTTGGTAGTCAAAGTATAACTTGGATAAGTCCAATATACCCTCTAACAACAGCTTTGAATCTAATACTTGTATTTGAAAATTTTAATACGAACAGAGTGGAGTTAAAAAAAAAAGTATAGAAGAGGATAATTTCAGTTAATAGTTTTGATGAAACTGTAGCAATATAGGTCTACAGAACAATTGAGAGAGACTTATGATTTTTATAATATAAGACTTTAACGTTTTTTACCTTATAAATTTTACCATACCAGTAAATTTTTCAAGAGTAGAAACTAATTTTTTTTACTGTTAATGTCTGTTAATCGTAATAACTATACTTATGCAGAAATATTTGCTAGAAGCCTTACCTCAAGTCTAAAAGAATTTAAATTAGACGTAGCACCAGATTTTATTCAATAATATATATAGCAAAATAATATTTTCAACATGCAAATCACACCCATTTTGCGGACAACACAAACAAACATAACAATTTTTATTTCACATCCATTTATTAAATTTCATTTATAACTATAAGTGTATTTCATATTTATATTTTCGATATAGCATTCTCACGTTACTCCACACATTCTTTATGATAAAAATATTCTTTTAATGCTTTTCAATATTTAAATAACATCGTGAGCTCAAAATGCTTCAGTGTGAGGTGTCTAATTAGATTTTCGAATTCACTTTATTTACTTAAAAGGCAAAAATAAAATCTAAAAGCAATTAAGAATTTAAAAAATGTTCTTATTATTTTCCTTTTTCTGTCCTTTCTTCCCAGCGATCTGTAAAGGTAATATGGAAAGAAAATCAAGGCGCCTCATTTTGAATTTCTCTTGTGGGCCCCATACCTACCATTTTTTCAAAAAGTAGCCGTTAAAAAGTCATTTTCCAAAATCCGACACACAAATCAAATTCTAGGTTAATTCAAGCGGAGCTTAAACAGGCAAAGCCAAAGACTGAAACAATCCTTCGATTTCAATTCTCTCCTTTCTCATCTTTGCTTACTCCAGTTTTTGTTTTTGAATAGCAGCCTGGTAAGAAAATATAATTTTTTTTTGCTTTTGCATCTATGATTGTGCTCAAATAGTAATTTTTTGATTCAGAATAATACATACACTGATTAATTAAATTGACTCCAGCTATTTTTTGATTGATTATTTGAATTAGATAACTTATATGTGTTGTTTGACTTGATTTAGCAGCAGATTTGGGGGGATTACAGATATCATGTCGTTGACACCGGATTTAAGTAGGAAAGTAGGGGTGGGAATGGCACCGTCTCCGTCACCGTTTTTTACACCTAGACCGGAACGGCGGAGGGCAACGGAACCGAGGGGGATTGACTACAATTCCAATCGGCTGGACAAGGATAAAGAGGTCAATGTTCAAGTTCTGGTTAGATGCAGGTGCGCCTTTCCTCTAGATTTTTGAGTGCTTCTGTTGTATTTTTTTTAAAAGGGTGTGAATGGGAAATGGAAGAGGCACCTTTTGGATCGCACCTCTCCATAAGAGGCACCTTTTAAATTGCACCTCTCCATATCACCCTTCCTTTGTCTATAAATTTAGAGGCTTGGCCTCATATTTTAGACATGAAAATCAAATGGAAAAATCTGAAAATTTCTCCCTTCTTTTCTATAATATTGCATTATTTTCAAATAAACATAAGTGTCGAGTGTGATTTGCTCCGTCTGTTGAGTTCGCTGAAATTCTGCAGTTTCGATTGCCAGTGTTGCAGAATAGTTATTCCGTTCTATCCCGGGAGGAATTAATCCAAAACCTTGGGCAACAGTGAGGGGATTAAATTCCTTAAGGACACACAAGCAACTTGTGGGCTCGGAATTATTATTTCACGTTTAGTTTATTGAACTAACGTTTGTTTACTTCTCTGATTTTCTGATTTTGAACACAGATGTCCAACAATCTTAAGGAATTTAATATTCTTTTCTGTGTTTGTCGTAACCTCTGTTTGTCAGATACTAAACGAGAAAGAGAATTATTTTGTTGGCAGCTAGATAGAAATTTTGTTACTTTCTATTCCTATATGTGTCAGGGTAGACACTTAATTGATGATCTCAAAATATATTTTATTTGCATGCTATAAAATATATTAGTTGGTATACAATCTGATAATATGCATAAAATTATGTGGAAGATTATTTTCAAGGTTGTAAGCATAAATTAGGCTTACATTGATACTTGAAAGTATTCTTGAGATCATGAATATAATATATGTAAATATGAACATATATGTGTTTGATTAAAGAATCAAATTGTTTAAAGAGTTATAATGATTTAGTTGGAAAAATCATTTGGAAAAGGAATTAAAATTCTCGTGAATTTTATACTCCCGTTATGGAGACTAAAATCTTCGTGATTTCTACTCCTTTTGAGATCAAAATCTGCACGATTTGTATTCATTCATTGAGATTAAAGTCTTCGTGACTTTCTACTCATTTGTTGGAAATTAAAGTCTAAGTGACTTTATACTCGTTTTGGAGATTAAAATCCGAGTGATTTTCTACTCTAATTTATTATTCGATTTGAAGATTAAAAACTTCATCGTCTATTAAATTTGATTGTGTCACATATTACTCGGTTTGAAGATTAAAAACTTCACCGTTTATTAGATCCAGTATCGGGAATTACTCGGTTTGAAGATTAAAAACTTCACCGTTTAAAGATCCGGTATCAGGTAGTACTCGGTTAGAAGATTAAAAACTTCACCGTTTATTAATTCTGATTGTGTCAGACTGGTTTGAAGATTAAAAACTTCACCATTTATTCTGACTATGTTATGGCACAAACAACAGTTCTTGTGGTTGGCTCAACAACGTAATAGGGGCGTCAAATATGAAATATGTTTGGAATACGGCATTATTCACCAAACGACCGCCCATTCATTAGCGCAATCTAATGGAATTGCGAAAAGAATGAGTAGAACGTTAAAAGAAATGCTAAAATGCCTTGTTGTAAGTTCTTGTTTACCCCAAATCTTGTGGGAGAAGCTATTCTTACGGAATCCTTTCATACGAAAAATGAATAAAAGGAAGAAAACCCAACTTGAAATATTTTCAAGTGTGGGGGATATTTGGGTAAAGTGCAAGTTCTTAAACCCAAAAGGATAAAAATCGGATCGAAAATTGTTGATTCGTTTTCATAAGATATGCAACGAATAGTAAGGCATATCGTTTTCTGATTCATAAATCAGAGAATCCCGACATTCATAATAATACGATAATTGAATCAGATAATGGTGAATTCTTTGAGAATAGTTATCCGTATAAAAGGAATGTGAGTCGTCTAGTGAAAAATCTAAGCGAACACGGGAAGAAGCAAAAGAAAGTACACCGATTTAGGTGAATCTAAGACGTAGTAAACGTCAAAGGATAACTACTTCCTTTGGACTAGATTTTCTGACATTCTTATTGGAAAGTGAGCTTCAAACATTTAAAAAAGCAATGTCTTGCTCGGAAGCACAATATTGAAAAGAGGCCGTCAATAGTAAGATAGAATCCATACTTGGGAAAATGGTTGATCTTCCTCCAGAAAATAAACCTTTGAATTCTAAGTGGATTTCAAAAAGTAAAATGAAAGTTGATGGTGCTATTGACAAATATAAGGCAAGATTAGTTGTTAAAAGAGTTTAGACAACGAGAAGGTCTTGTTAATTTTGATACATACTCACCGGTAACGATGATTACATCTACTCAAGTGTTAATAGCGTTAGCCGCGGTGTATGGCCTTGAAATCCATCAGATGAAATTAAAGAGAATCTTCTTAAATGGAGATTTGGAGGAAGAAATTTACATGGAACAACCTAAAGGGTTCATGGTTCCCGAAAAAGAAACGAAGGTGTGTCGACTTGTTAAGTCACCCAAACAATGACATGCGAGATTTGACCAAATAATATTGTCAAATAGTTTCAAAAATTAATGAGTGTAAATAAAAGTGTTTACATTAAGAATACTTCAAGTCATATATATAGTCGTTATTTTGATTATATTTTGATGAAATATTTAAAATGTGGGGCTTTTATCTTATGCATGACAAAAGCAAATGTCAGACGTAATGTCTAAATTGATATTTGAAACTCGTTGATATAGTAGTTGGTAAATTCATCGGTTGTTTAGTCTTAATGAAGACTAGTTGATGAAACTACTAATTCAGAAGTTGGTCACATGTCTTTCTCGAAAGGTCATTTTTCTTTAATGAAAATTTATATTGTTTGGTTCTTTTATGAAATGATGTCACTTTGAAGGTTGTGACTTTTCATAAAATAATACGTCTGTACGTTTTAGTATGGAAATGACCGTTCATGAACGGATATATTAATACATTGGTCTATAATGAGGTGAACCAACCGATGAACATGAACAAAATCCATTGCAAGTTGGATTTGTTTCATAAATAAAGGTGCTATAATTTGCATATCATATAGACGTATGAATAAATAGCATACAAATGCTTGGAAATGGTAGAGTGATTGAGAAATGTGTTATATATTAAAAGGTTATGATCACAATTGACGCCAATCATTCCAGTTGTCATTATAATATACTACATTAAGTGTAGTCAATAATCTGATATGCAATCGAAAGTCGAGACGTAGTAGTCTACAACATAAGGAAGTTTGCATTGAATGTTTACGATAATGAAATGATTTTTGAAGTATTTGAAATATACTCCAAATTATGCTTTGCACTATAATAAGTATCCCACGATAATATGGGGGTATAGTGATGAAAATTAGATCACCGGTTCAATCGATTCTAAACAGTCGATGGATGAGCGATATCTTGGAAATTGTCCAAACAAATGTGCTTTGACCGCTCTACAGTGGAGGCTCAGCTTATAGCCTTAGACAAGGCCGGTGAAGAAGCTGAATGACTCCTGAATTTCTTGAATGATATTCTATTTTTGCCCAATTTTTGGCACCTATATGTATAGATTGTGATAATCAAGCGAAAATAGGAAGGGCTGGGAGCGTTAAGTGTAACGGAAAGTCTCGTCATATAAGACGCAGACATAGCACCGTTAGATAACTACTTTCTAGTGGAATTATCACAATTGATTATGTAAAATCAAAGGATAATTTGGCGGATCCGCTTACAAAAGTCCTAACTAGAGAGGGAGTTGAGAAATCATCTAAGGGAATGGTACTATGGCCGAGGACAAGTCATCATGGCGGTAACTCTACCTAGAATTTTGGAGGTCCGAGATCTAGGTTCAAGGAGCAAACAAAGTTATGCATGACCGGTTCAACATTGTCAAATATAATATTTTAGTCCATTCTCGTGATGAAGACAATGTTCAGTAATAAGGATAAAATGTTAAGACATTTTTTAATGGTTTCTAAGTTTGATACAGGGTATATCAAATAGTGTATCTACGGGATAACACGTTTAGGAATCACCTATGTAAGTGTGAAGTGTAAGCCGCTTCAAGGAGAATTCTGTAAGGCCAATTCTCTATGCACTTATGAACCAGGTGGTGTTCATGGCTGAAACGAACACAACAATGAGAACCAAAGACGGTTAAGGGTTGATTGTGTGACTTGTGGTTGTCTAGGTATACACCAAAGCTCGACGGTTCAAAGATATCAATTCTACCGATTGACCGAGTATATCCGACATAAGTTCACTACGGAAAGTTCAAAGGGAAACCTACTTATCCAGATGCGATTAATCCTACTTGCGAATCACACAGTATTTTCATGCATATTTTTTCACATATGTCCATTCCCCATTCATGTGGGGGATTGTTGTATTTTTTTTAAAAGGGTGTGAATGGGAAATGGAAGAGGCACCTTTTGGATCGCACCTCTCCATAAGAGGCAATTTTTAAATTGCACCTCTCCATATCACCCTTCCTTTGTCTATAAATTTAGAGGCTTGGCCTCATATTTTAGACATGAAAATCAAATGGAAAAATCTGAAAATTTCTCCCCTCTTTTCTATAATGTTGCATTATTTTCAAATAAACATAAGTGTCAAGTGTGATTTGCTCCGTCTGTTGAGTTCGCTGAAATTCTGCAGTTTCGATTGCCAGTGTTGCAGAATAGTTATTCCGTTCTATCCTGGGAGGAATTAATCCAAAACCTTGGGCAACAATGAGGGGATTAAATTCCTTAAGGACACACAAGCAACTTGTG
Source organism: Nicotiana noctiflora (assembly GCA_032618575.1). Classification (NCBI taxonomy): domain Eukaryota; kingdom Viridiplantae; phylum Streptophyta; class Magnoliopsida; order Solanales; family Solanaceae; genus Nicotiana; species Nicotiana noctiflora. The sequence goes on along the minus strand of JASVEL010005103.1, from coordinate 98 downwards.
GGCTCGGAATTATTATTTCACGTTTTGTTTATTGAACTAACGTTTGTTTACTTCTCTGATTTTCTGATTTTGAACACAGATTTACCAACAAGATGTTC
>JASVEL010005102.1:0-59395 GCA_032618575.1 Nicotiana noctiflora | reverse complement strand
CGGGCTGCACGCCGCAGCAGTATTGCGCTTGGGCTGTAGGAGCCCCTCCGGAGTCTGTACACACCCCCAGTGAGCGCCGTCGACGTTAAATTGGATCGGGCTACACGCCGTAGCGGTTATGTGCATTGCATTGCATTTGTATTTGTTGAATTACTCTGTGGTAGCTGTATTGTATTATTGTTGCTAGTTCGCAGGAGATTCGGACTGTAGTGTAGCTTCATATCGTGGTATTTTGTGGATTTCTTACTGTCAGCTACATATATATATTTGTTACTCACTGAGTACTTAGTACTCACCCCTACTCCCTGCACCTTTGTGTGCAGACTCAGGTACACAGGAGCAGTAGACGGACATCTCCAGCGTTTACATTGTCACATCGAGTTGCTGAGGTAGCCGCCTACGTTCGCAGAGCCTAGCTTCTCCTCTCATTCCAGTTGTTATTGTATATTTTGTATTCTGACTTGAGTACTTCTATATCGTATTCTCTATTTCCTGTTGGATTTTGTTAGAGGCTCTAGACTTGTGACTCCGGATCTTTGGGAGTGTCAGTACTTTGTTCAGTATTATTATTATTGGAGTTCTTAAACTCATATATTCTTCTTGGGTTGTCCAATTGGGAACTAGTATTTTGTGATAATTAAATTGTTGGTCTGGCTGGCCTAGCTTGATTGTTGGGCGCCATCACGACCGGATTTGGGTCGTGACAAGTTGGTATCAGAGCCTAGGTTATTAGGACTCGCGAGTCATGAGCCGGTTTAGTAGGCTTTCGCGGATCGGTACGTAGACGTCCGTATCTATCTTCGAAGGGCTACAGAAACTTTAGGAAAAACCTCATTTTCTTGGATTCATATCGTGCGATTTGTGTTATCATGAAATTAAATTTTTCCATATTCTATTCTCTCGCAGATGGCGAGAACACGAGCTAACGGACGTGGCGGACAACCACCATTGGCACCCGGAGGCCGTGGTCGTGGTAGAGGTAGGGCAGAAGCACCAGCACTTGCCGACCCACCAGCCGATCAGACTCGGGACCAGATTCCGGCGGCGGCTCAGATTCTATCAGTATGCACTGGCTTGGCTCAGGTAGTTGCAGCCTCTACCGCAGCGTCTTCTTCACAGGCAGGGGGAGGGAATCAGACCCCCATGGCTCGCACACCCGAGACAGTAGTACAGGGTATTCAAGAACCTGGGGCATCTCCAGTTCAGCCAGTTGTACCCGTTGCAACTCATGTGGTTCCAGTTATGCCCGACGATGAGCAGCGTCTTTTGGAGAGGTTTGAGAGGCTACAGCCTCCGGCATTCAGTGGTGTTGAGGGTGATGACGCCCAGGGTTTTCTTGATAAATGTTAGCGTATGCTTCGCACCGCGGGTTTTCTGGAGTCCAATGGTGTTTCTTTCACCACGTTTCGGTTCACAGGTGCAGCATTTCAGTGGTGGGAGGATTTTGAGAGGCGTAGGCCCGCCGGGGCAGCGCCCCTCACTTGGCAGCAGTTCTCCACGGTATTTTTGGAGAAGTATGTGCCTCAGTCCCAGAGAGAGGAGTTGCGTCGTCAGTTCGAGTGGTTGAAACAGGGAGAGATGACAGTTAATCAGTATGAGATGAGATTCACACAGCTGGCCCGTCATGCCACGTGGATGGTTCCTACCGACAGGGAGAGGATCCGGAGATTTATTGATGGTCTTATTTATCCCATCCGCATATTGATGACCCGGAGAGAGTTTCTACAGTTACCTTTGAGGAGGTGGTTGATGCTGCCCGTCACATTGAGACAGATCACCGCAGAGAGCGGGAGGAGAGAGAGGCTAAGAGGCCTCGTGGTACCGGCAGCTACAGTGGTGCTCCGTCTAGGGGCAAACCTCAGCATAACAGGGGTCGTTCTTTCAAGTCTCATCAGTCTGGACGTGCAGAGTCCAGTGAGGTTTCATCAGATCGTGGTCGTCAAGGCCATCAGGGTTATCAGGGACAGCAGGGCCGTCAGCAGATTCAGCCTGCATTGAGTGCCCTTCCAGCTCAGAGCTCTGCTCCTACTTCCTCAGCACAGGATTCATCTGCAGCGAGGGGTCCTCAGCAGCCCCTTCTTCCATCTTTGGGCCGTTGTTTCGAGTGCGGTGACTTGGGCCATATCAGGAGAGAGTGTCCTCAGTGGCTTCGTAAGCGGTCTCAGCAGAGGAATCAGCCCTCGTCCTCTACTCCTGTTTCTTCAGTGCCAGCACAGTCGGCTAGGACTGGTGGCCAGGTATCTAGAGGTCGCCCTAGGGGCGAGGATCGTACTGGTGGAGGCCAGGCTCATTTCTATGCTCTTCCGGATAGGAAGGATGCTAGCGCTTCAGATGCGGTCATTTCAGGTATTATCTCAGTCTGCCACAGGGATGCTTCTGTCTTATTTGATCCCGGATCCACCTATTCTTATGTCTCTACTTACTTTGCACATCATTTGGGTACGACCCGTGGTATTCTTGCTTTGCCCGTACATGTGTCTACCCCAGTGGGGGATACTGTTGTTGTGGATCAGGTATATCGATCCTGTATTATTACTATTGGGGGTCCGGAGACCCGAGTTGATTTATTACTACCGGGCATGGTAGATTTCGATGTTATTCTAGGCATGGATTGGCTATCTCCTTACCATGCGATTCTGGATTGTCATGCCAAGACAGTCACACTAGCTATTCCAGGTAATCCGAGGATCGAGTGGCGTGGCTTGACTGATTATGTGTCCGACAGGGTGATTTCTTATATAAAGGCTCAACGAATGATTGGCAAGGGTTGTTTGTCTTATTTGGCCTTCATTAGAAATGTTGAGGCCGAGACACCCAGTCTTGATTCGGTTCCCATTGTGAGGGAGTTTCCGGATGTATTTCCAGCAGACCTACCAGGCATGCCGCCTGACAGAGATATTGATTTTGGTATTGACTTGGTGCCGGGCACTCAGCCCATTTCTATTCCTCCTTATCGCATGGCACCAGCAGAGTTAAAAGAATTGAAAGAACAGCTTCAGGAACTCTTAGATAAGGGTTTCATTCGTCCGAGTGTGTCACCTTGGGGTGCACCCGTGTTGTTCGTGAAGAAGAAAGATGGCACAATGAGAATGTGCATTGATTACAGGCAGTTGAACAAGGTAACAGTGAAGAATAAATACCCATTGCCTCGTATTGAGGACCTATTTGATCAGCTCCAGGGAGCTAGTGTATTTTCTAAGATCGATCTTCGATCGGGTTATCATCAGTTGAAGATCAGGGACTCGGATATTATGAAGACAGCGTTCAGGACGCGATATGGGCACTACGAGTTCCTGGTGATGTCTTTCGGGTTGACTAATGCCCCAGCAGCATTCATGCACTTGATGAATAGTGTATTTCGGCCGTACCTTGATTCTTTTGTGATTGTGTTTATTGATGATATCCCGGTATATTCACGCAGCCAGGAGGAGCATGCACAGCATTTGAGAGTGGCATTGCAGAGGTTGAGAGAAGAGAAGCTTTATGCAAAATTCTCTAAGTGTGAGTTCTGGCTTGATACTGTGGGTTTTCTGGGACATATAGTGTCTAGTGATGGTATTAGGGTTGATCCTCAGAAGGTCGAGGCAGTGCAGAATTGGCCCAGACCTTCCTCAGCTACAGAGATTCGGAGTTTTCTCGGCTTGGCAGGCTATTATCGTCGGTTTGTTCAGGATTTCTCATCTATTGCTTCACCGTTGACTAAGTTGACACAGAAGAATGCTCCATTTGTGTGGTCTGATGAATGTGAAGAGAGCTTTCAGAAGCTCAAGGAGGCTTTGACCACGGCTCCAGTACTTGTGTTACCATCGGCCTCAGGGTCATATACGGTGTATTGTGATGCTTCCAGAGTTGGACATTGGCTGTGTGTTGATGCAGGAGGGTAGAGTTATTGCATATGCTTCTCGTCGGCTAAAGCCCCACGAGAAGAACTATCCTGTTCATGATTTGGAGCTAGCTGCTATTGTTCATGCCTTGAATATTTGGAGGCATTACTTATATGGTGTATCTTGTGATGTATATACAGGACCACCGCAGCCTTCAGCATTTGTTTAAGCAAAAAGATCTAAATTTGAGGAAGCGGAGATGGCTTGAATTGCTTAAAGACTATGATATTACTATCTTGTACCATCCCGGGAAAGCCAATGTAGTGGCTGATGCATTGAGCCGGAAGGCTATTAGTATGGGCAGTTTGGCGTATATTCCAATTGGGGAGAGACCCCTAGCAGTTGATGTTCAGGCGTTAGCTAATCAGATGGTAAGGCTGGATATTTCTGAGCCCAGTCGGGTGATGGCTTATGTAGTAGCTCGTTCTTCTTTATATGATCGTATTCGAGAGCGCCAGTATGATGATCCACACTTACTTGTCCTTAAGGACAGAGTTCAGCATGATGATGCTAGAGATGTCACTATTGATAGTGAGGGTGTATTGCGGATGCAGGGCCGGATATGCGTGCCCAATGTTGAAGGCCTTCGTGAGTTGATATTGGAAGAGGCTCATAGCTCGCGGTATTCTATTCATCCAGGAGCCGCGAAGATGTATCAGGATTTGAAGCAGCATTACTGGTGGAGAAAGATGAAGAAAGATATTGTGAGCCATGTGGCTCGGTGTCTAAACCGTCAGCAGGTCAAGTATGAGCATCAGAGACCTGGTGGTGTATTCCAGCGCATTGATATTCCGGAGTGGAAGTGGGAAAGAATAACTATGGACTTTGTTAGTGGACTCCCTCGGACAACGAGGAAGTTTGATTCAGTTTGGGTGGTGGTGGATAGGCTGACCAAGTCAGCTCACTTCATCCCAGTGTGTACTACCTATACCTCGGAGCGGTTGGCAGAGATATTCATCCGCGAGATAGTGAGATTGCATGGAGTTCCTATTTCCATTATATCAGACAGAGGTACCCAGTTCACATCTCAGGTTCTGGAGGACATTTCAGCGAGAGTTGGGTTCACAGGTAGAGATGAGCACAGCATTTCATCCACAGACGGATGGGCAGTCTGAGCGTACTATTCAGATATTGGAGGACATGTTGCGTGCTTGTGTCATTGATTTTGGTGGTTCATGGGCTGATTATTTGCCTTTGGCGGAGTTTGCTTACAATAATAGCTATCATTCCAGCATTCAGATGGCACCGTATGAAGCTTTATATGGGAGGCGGTGTAGGTCTCCAGTTGGTTGGTTCGAGCCCGGCGAGGCTAGGTTGTTAGGGACAGAGTTAGTCCAAGATGCCTTAGATAAGGTGAAGGTGATTCAGGAGAGACTTCGCACAGCTCAGTCGCGTCAGAAGAGTTATGCGGACCGGAAGGTCCGAGATGTGTCTTATTCAGTAGGTGAGAAGGTGTTGCTGAAAGTTTCGCCTATGAAAGGTGTTATGAGGTTTGGAAAGAAAGGAAAGTTGAGCCCAAGGTTCATTGGACCTTTTGAGGTGCTTAGGAAAGTTGGGGAGGTGGCTTATATGCTTGCTTTGCCACCCAGTTTGTCGGGAGTTCACCCGGTGTTCCATGTATCTATGCTCCGGAAGTATGTCGGAGACCCGTCTCATGTGTTAGACTTCAGCACGATACAGCTAGATGAGGATTTGACTTATGATGTGGAACCAATAGCCATTTTGGGTCGACAGGTTCGTAAGCTGAGATCTAAGGATATAGCTTCAGTGAAAGTGCAGTGGAGAGGTCGTCCCGTGGAGGAAGCAACTTGGGAGACCGAGCAGGAGATGCGAAGTAGATATCCACACTTGTTTAATGCTCTAGGTATGTTTCTTAACCCGCTCGCGGACGAGCGTTTGTTTAAGTTGGGGAGAATGTAACGACCCGGCCCGTCGTTACGGGAATTACCACCCCGTTACCTTGCATTTACATACATTATGCTTTTAAATCACTGAGAAGTCATCGGGTATTCGTCGGAGGTAAGATTCTTGACTCAAAAACATCAATTTATGGTAGTATTAACATCAATCTTCATGAAATTGGGTTGAAATCTTGAAGAAATGTGGCCTAAGTTTTGAAAACGGGATTTTTGGATTTGGGAGGCCATTTGAACTCCGATTTCGATAAATTTTATATGCACGGACTCGTGGCGAGATAAGGATCGCGTTGGTACTAATTTCGGAATTTTCCGAGCAGTGGGGCCCGGGGTCGGGTTTTACCAACTTAGTGTAATTTTGAGAATTTCATATAAATTGAAGTGGGTTATGATTCTTTGACCCGTATTTGATATAATTATTGTGGTTTGACTAGATTCTACGCACGAGGGAGCTAAATTCAAAGGAAAAGGCATCGCGGACGATTCTACGACCGGCTAAAGGTGAGTAGTTTGTGTATATTGTAGCCTGAGGGTTCGAAACCCCGGCTTAGCACATTGTGACGCTAATAGGGCGTGGCTCGCACACCGTGGCAGGTGCGGGATTGATTGTGATTGGGGATTGAGACTTGGTCCATCCCGGGAATGAATAATATGATGTTAGTGTTGGAAATACACTGTATTTGCTATATTTGTGGGCTGTAAGCCTTGTTTGGGGCCTTGTGCCGATCTGTAGCGTCCTTAGAGGACAATAATTATGTGATAGCTAAAATTGCTTAAATCACTGATCTCAGTCCTGGGAATTGTAATTACACTTTTGAAATGCTAAGTCACCGGCTTTTACAACTCTAATAAAGTTAAAGTATTTTTCATAAATTATGAATTGAGAATTGAAATTAAGGAAAATGAATTGTTTGTGACTTAATTGCTTATTGTGGACTGAGTATGGGATCGGGCTGCACGCCGCAGTGGTTGATGTGAGGATCGGGCTGCACGCCGCAGTAGTATTGCGCTTGGGCTGTAGGAGCCCCTCCGGAGTCTGTACACACCCCCAGTGAGCGCCGTCGACGTTAAACTGGATCGGGCTACACGCCGTAGCAGTTATGTGCATTGCATTGCATTTGTATTTGTTGACTTACTCTGTGGTAGCTGTATTGTATTATTGTTGCTAGTTCGCAGGAGATTCGGACTGTAGTGTAGCTTCATATTGTGGTATTTTGTGGATTTCTTACTGTCAGCTACATATATATATATTTGTTACTCACTGAGTACTTAGTACTCACCCCTACTCCCTGCACCTTTTGTGTGCAGACTCAGGTACACAGGAGCAGTAGACGGACATCTCCGGCGTTTACATTGTCACATCGAGTTGCTGAGGTAGCTGCCTACGTTCGCAGAGCCTAGCTCCTCCTCTTCATTCCCGTTGTTATTGTATATTTTGTATTCAGACTTGAGTACTTCTATATCGTACTCTCTATTTCCCGTTGGGTTTTGTTAGAGGCTCTAGACTTGTGACTCCGGATCTTTGGGAGTGTCAGTACTTTTGTTCAGTATTATTATTATTGGAGTTCTTAAACTCATATATTCTTCTTGGGTTGTCCAATTGGGAACTAGTATTTTGTGATAATTAAATTGTTGGTCTGGCTGGCCTAGCTTGATTGTTGGGCGCCATCACGACCGGATTTGGGTCGTGACAGGACTACCGTGGACTGACACTTTGCTGTTGCTGTTGCTACCGTTGTTGTTCTTGCTGCTTACTGCTTACTGACCTCCTTATTACACCAAAAGAGAAACTAAAGCTAAGCTAGCTATGCTATCAGCCATGAGTTACAAGATTCCTATCTATGATTCTCTTGAAAACTTGATCTTGAGTCTTAGCTGATTTCGCTGTAGACCTCAATCTGAATCTTGATGCTTGCAAGCTGTACATGCTTGTTTATTCTTGTGATATTGAGTGAAATAGAATCGGCGGAGCTTGTGACTTCAATCAGATTCTAAGCAATCCACGCCTCTGTTTACTCCAATATTTGAACTCGTTTTCTTCTGGTTCTTTTCTTCTTTTCTTCATTCCGGATTGAGGTTCCCCTCGTAGGTCATCTCGATCCTTGCGTCCCAAAGTCAAACCTATTTAGACAACAAAACAAACAAACGAACGAAATTTTTCTGCCCCAGTTTTGCTAGGAAAATTTCGTGAGTCAGTTGTGACACAGAAAAATAATTAAAAAGACTCTTCTGGTATTGGTAAAGAGAATCTTGATTTTTGAAACCATAGTTTCACAAATAAACATTCCGCGGCATTCTGGCCGGGAGACCCTCGGTTTTCTGGCTGGGGTTTTGAAGAAACGGTTCCGCAGTTTTCTGACTGGGATGTCCTCGATTTTCTAACCGGGATTTTTTGAAAGAAAGTTTTCACGGCTTTCTGGCCGGAATTCAAAAGCGTTGTTTCACGGCATTCTGGCCGGAAGAACCTCGATTTTCTAGCCGGGGTTCAAAGAAGTGGATTCGCAGTTTTTAGGCCGGGAGATTCTCGGTTTTCTGACCGGGATTAAGAAAGTAAGTTTCACGGCTTTCTAGCCGGAAATCCTCGGTTTTATGGCCGGGGTTTAAAAGAAATGGCTCCATATTTTTCTGACTGGGGAGATCCTCGGTTTTCTAATCGGGATTAAGAAAGTAAGTTTCACGGCTTTTTGGCCGTAATTCAAAACAACATCTCACGGCTTTCTGGCCGGAGCACCCTCGGTTTTCTGGCTGGGGTTTTTAAGAAGTTGACTCCGCAGTTTTCTGACTGGGGAGATCCTCGGTTTTCTAACCGGGGTTTTAAAAGAAAGTTTTCACGGGTTTCTGGCTGGAATTCAAAACAACGTTTCACGGCTTTCTGGCAGGAAAGACCCTCGGTTTTCTGACCGAGGTCCAAACAGATATTGGACTGACGTGATTTGATTCTCTTTTTTGGAGTTTTCATTTTCCTTTCTTTTCTTCTTCTTCTTTTAGGCGTCTTCCTTTTACCTATCAACAAATGCATAAAATAAAGCTTTTGAAAGGAAACTTCCCTTTTTAGGCGTTCTCCTTATTTCAAAGTCATTTTAATGCTCGCGTATTTCACTTCTTTGGACTGTACCTTCTTTTTGCACAATTGAACAAACCTGCTTTCAACAAAGAACATTTTATAAGTTGAAAAAGTGGTTGACTTTGTGGCCTTGATTATCTTCATTGCTTGATCTTTGCCCCATTTTCATTGAGAACTTTGCCACCAATTGGTGACTTCCTTTCAAACTGACCGGGTTTAGCCTCGGGTTTCTCATGAAGATTTTCTTATATGGGCTCTTATCTTTCTGTCTCATTCCGTTTCTCCCAAGATATTAGCCTTTGATTTCCATCTCCTTTCTAATCATCATTTCTTTTGGAAATAATCAATCATCATGATCAATCGGGAATTGTATAAATACACCACTGAGGCTGGTTGTCACGACCCCAAACCCCGGTCGTGATGGCGCCCAACACATTGCTAGGCAAGCCCGACCATCTTATCTAATTAAACCAGCCAAGTATAATTAATACTGATTAATCGGCGTGATTAGCCTGTTTTCATAACAAATAAAGAAGTGTAGAATTGAATTACAAGAACACAGTCCCAACCAAATCGTGGCGTCACAAGTTTGAGCCTCTACAAATGAGATCTACTACAAAATCAAGTCTAACCAGAATGGAGACAACGAAATGATAAAAAGAAAGAGGTCAGGTACTGCGGACGTTGGCAGCTACCTCGAAGTCTCCACAGAATGGGGATAATAAAGCAGTTGCGATAGCTCAACTGCCCTCCTGAACCTGTATATCTGCACAAAAAGTACAGGGGAGTAGGGTGAGTATATTTCAACTCAGTGAGTAACAATAATAAATAATAACTGAAAATAAGAACTCCTGTACTATCACTAAACAGTTCTAAGGCAACCCCCACAGGTTAGTCATCACTATAATGAGTACTCCGATCTCCAGTCCACATCTATCTCATCTAGGTCCCACACCGACCACATCCTCGCTCGTACCACTACGGTATACAGCCATCTCAATATATGGAGACATATACATCCGTCTATAACATATAAATATTTTAGTATATATATGAATATGAATAAGTATAATGCGGCGGCGCGCAGCCCGCTCCAATACATATACCGCTGCGGCGCGCAGCATCCCGCTCCAATACATATACCGATGCGGCGCGTAGCCCCGCTCCATTTAACGTCGACGGCGCTCACTAGGGGTGTATACAGGACTTCGGAGGGGCTCCCTAGGCCCAAGCACTATAATACCGCGGCGTGCAGCACGATCCACACAAATATTACTGCGGCGTGCCGTCCGATCCAATATATATATGTATATATCTCTATACCGCTGCGGCGTGCAGCCCGATCCCATAATATACACCAGATGCTCACCGAGAATGTGTGCGTACTCGTACTCCGGCGGGCTCCTACAGCCCAACCGCAATAATACCGCGGCGTGCGTCCGTCCCACATGTATATTACATGTATATTACTGCGGCGTGCAGTCCGATCCAATATATATACTGCTGCAGCGTGCAGCCCGATCCAATATAAGTATATATATAATACCTCATAGTGGGTCCTCGACTCTATCCCAGTCAGTATATACCTGGCATCTCAGGCCCAATACAATATATCACAGTGGGTCCTTGACCCTGTCTCAGTCAATATAGACTTGGCCTTTCATGCCCAATATAACATCTCATAGTGGGTCCTTGACCCTATCTCATCTCAATCGGTATAGACTTGGCCTTTCAGGCCCACTCAGCTAGAACAGGGAATTCCACCTTAGATAATCTCTCTCAATGTACACATCTAGTACGGGCTCATATTATGCTATACAACTAGAGCTACGGCTGAGTGTATGTTTCCAACACGATATAAGGGTCACCTAGCTCTATAGGTTCCCTAATGCTCTACAGATCGGCACAAGGCCCCAAACATGGCTTTTAGCCCTATTGTACAGTTATAATCTCAGTAACAGTCATATAACACAGTATTCTATTAGCCGGGAAGGACTAAGTCCGAACCCCCAATCACAATGTCACCACGCCCGTCACAGAACGTGTGTCTCATCTCAATATAGCACTGTGAAGTGCTAGTACGGGGTTTCAAACCCTCAGTACATTGTTTACTACTACCACTCACCTTGAACCAGTAGAAGCTTCATGCCCGCGACGCCTTAGCTCCTCGAACCACCATCCACGTACGTCAAAACTAGCCAAAATCAGTACAAATATATCAAAATAGGCTAATGGAACATAAACCAATCAAAAGAACTCGAAAAATATCAAAAATCACGAAATTGGCAAAACCCGAGCACCGGGCCCACATCTCGAAAAATTTTGAAATTTATATTTCTGGAATCCTCGTCTCGCCACGAGTCCGTACATACCGAATTCACAAAAATTGGAGTTCATTTGTCCCCTTAAATCACTATTTCTATCCAAGAGGGTTTTCTACCCTTTTCAACAAAAATTCTCAAATTAAACACTAAAACTTGCAATAGATTCGAGTTATACCACCAAAATTGAGTTAAGAACACTTACCCCGTTGTTCTCTCCAAAAATCCCACGAAAAATCGCCCCTATCCGAGCTCCAAATCGTCAAAAATGGCAATATATTTTCGGACCTCAAATATATTCTCTCCGGCACTATTCACGGTTACTGTTCACGGTACTGTTTCACGGGCACTGTTCATGGACACTGTTTCACGACAGATTTTTCTGCATTTTCTGCCCATTTTCTACGGCAGATTTTTCTGCATTTTCTGCCCATTTTCTAAGTCCGGAATTATTCCGAGACACCTCCAAAATTATTCCGAGACACCTCCGAAACACTCCCGAGCCCTCGGGGCTCCAAACCAAATATGCACATTGACTCTAAAACATCACACGAACTCGCTCGAGTGATCAAATCGTCGAAATAACATCAAAATCATCAATTTTCATCAAATCAAGGCCTAAGTTTCCAAAAACTTCCGAAAATACACTTTCGATCAAAAACCCGACCAAACGATGTTCGAATGACCTGAAAATTTGCAGACATATCCAAAATCACCTAACGAAGCTACTGCAACTATCGGAATTCCATTCCGACTCCCGGATCAAAATATCATCCATCGATCGGATTCCGCCAAAATTCCAACTTCGCCAAAATAAGCTAACTTCTTCACCGGACCTCCAATATTCCTTCCAATTGCGCTTCTAAGTCTTAAATCATCCCCCGAAACTAACCGAATCATCTGAATTCACTTCCGATCGCTTTCCCAACTCCAAAATCACCATACAGATCTATTCCCAGACTCGGAATCCCAAATGGACATCTATAACTCTAAAATGCCTTCCAACCCAAATTTATGAAATTTTTCTAAAATACTAACTTCCACCATATACGCCGAAATGCTCACGGGTTATCAAAAACCAAATTCGGACATACGCCCTAGTTCAAAATCATCATACGAGCATGCTGGAACTTTTAGATCCCAATTCCGAGGTCATTTACTCAAAATTCCAATCCTAGTTCATTTCTTCAACTTTAAGCTTTCAAAATGAGAATTTCCATTTAGATTTGACTCCAAACTTCCTAAATTTTAATTTTATGACCATACACACAAGTCAATATACCTGAGATGAAGTTGTTCATGGCCTCAATCTGCTGAATGACGCGTCGGAGCTCAAAACGACCGGCCGGGTCGTTACAATCTCCCCCACTTAAACATACGTTCGTCCTCGAACGTGCTGAGAACTACAATGATGTAGTCTCAAATAACTTGTTTAACACATCATGCACCTTCCCGTGCTACCACTACTTAGTTGAGCACATTAGCTATATAATTTTGTAGATATAATTCTTTATTCAAGCGAATAAGCCATTAGGCCAAATTCCAACACCCTGAATTTCCTGCCAAGTATGTTTCCATCATTCGACCACCATATCAATCTCCACACGTTGTACCCAAACATTAATGCATAACTTTGTTGAATTTACACTTCGCATAACTTTACTCATATGACCACAATAACATTCTTTATTACTACAGTTGCCTACAATACCCAAATACCGATGGAAACCTCTTATTAGTCGAAGTCTTATTCCAACACTTTCATATACTGCCAACGATAAATAAAACATGGCTAAACCGTAACATTTCCTCAGATCCACCATTTATGAATCCATTTCTCTTTTGACTGATATTACAACGGATTTTGGAGCCAAACCTCGATATTACCTTTCTATCTAGCTGAAATCACGTATGTTCGCACTCATTAATGACTCCAACGGTCATTTCGATTATAACACACCACAGTGGTAATATGACACCTCCTCATCGGCCTAAGCCACAACGAGCAAAACACAGGCTCCAATAAGAAATGATCTGAACACACTCGAATCATGACAACAGACACACATAAAGAGCTATAATTCAAATTCTTCAATACCATCACAACACATAATTGAGATCTCGTCTCACATCATAGAATTAGAGTACCCGAATCCTCCTCGAAAGGTCATAACATCACGTGGCCTTGCCACAACTCATGATTCTATCCAAACACTATTACTCATGGAGCACCTCAAGTCGCAATGCTCAAAACGGTCAGCCACACACATATTTAGGTCTGAACTCAAGCAATCAATCACACACGCGGTAATACATTTAGTATATGCTATCGAATCCTGTATGGGCACAACCGATGTGCTATTCCCCGAGCGATATCCAATACGGACTATTCCTCAGAAGAGAGGAAGTATTGTATACAAGGTACATATAGGAAGCAATATTTCCCATATCACACTGTTGCGGCGCGCAACCCGTTCCAATAGCATACCTGTGGCGGCGTGCCACCCGATCCAGATACCATACATGTGGCGGCATGCCACCCGATCCAGATACTATACATGTGGTGGCGTGCCACCCGATCCACGCATAAATCTAGCAAAAAGGGAATGCACATCGACTCAAGTTGCTCATTGCAACAAACATGTATATATGGCCTCGAGCTCGGTCACATGAAAATGCATCCGACAAAGTTCCTCAATACCGGAACTGAATCAATGGTAGATACCTCTACACCGACATCCGCCACGAAGGCCCAACTGACAAAGCAATACCTACCAACCATCCTGTGGCCCTAGGGTACATCTACCGTGCTGGAGCATGATCTGATGCACTCTGCCACGCAGTTTGCGACATGTTTCTGACATAGTCCATATCACATTAGTCTGGACAACCTGGCTTATGACAACCAGTCAGCAATCGTATATCATTATTCAAATTCATCATATCAAGTAACGAGATAGCCACTAGAGCTTCCAATTTCCGATAACCGCTACACTGTGCCGATACACACGATATACCACCACTGCGTAGGCGGGTTACGAAAACTTCCAGTCTCCAACACATACATAACACAGGAATCATTATGCCTGATTCCGTACTTCACCGTGCGATTACATAATGCACCTCAAACGTCCATTCATACCACGAAAGCCATTCATAAATTTCACTATGTCATCAACGACTCAATTATTACAGTCGATCCAACGGGAGTATACCACCATACCGCTAGATATTATCGGTTTATTTTACCTGGCCCTTTTGACCATAGACTCTGGCCGAAATACTAGTATAGCAGTATCATTCTCCTAAATCACCAGGAAGATTGATTCTCAGATTATCTGCAGCTGCCCACGCTGCTTGAGGATTTTAATGACTCCCCATATAATATGAATTGATCTCAAAACCTTGAACATGCCGTTATCAACTTTCCATAACACATCGCATATACCATACCACACTAAGACAACAGGGAAAATTCATATCCCTTTCCCTACGCCGCAAACATCGGCGCACTCAACTAGTCAAGGACTTTCATGATCCCATATAGAGAAAACTCATTACACATTCCAAGCTTTACATACCAACAGGAAATACACTCATTTTCAAACCACGGTAAAACACATCACAAACCCTTTCTCCCAATTACATTGCATAAGTTAAATTGCCAGGACTGAGTCCTTATACCCATACCGAGTTACACAACTGCCAATACAAAAGCTTTATTGCACAATATCGGCGAGACTCATTACTTCAAACATATACCAGGAATTAATCGTATTCCTTATCATACCGTTTCGGTTTATTAACAAGTTGATCCATTTACCCAATTTCCTTTCCGATTCATCTTTAATTTAATACTAGTCTTTACTGTAGCACCACAATGCCTCAACCCTTTTTACCACACAAAACTCGTACACAAGACCACACGGTCTAAGGCTCACGGGCCGCTGAATACTCTCTCAAATGTTTCCTAGAAGTACCACATTCTACCACACTTTATTTTGAAGAACTTCCCGCGATTTTGAATTTGTTATCATTACTTCCAATACGGATACATAGAATCCCATCATTCAGATGATATAACACAAGCCTTGATCTTTTCTAACGATACCGCCATCTTTAGCCACATACACAATCTTAAGGCACCTGACTGTTACAAGCAAAATCTTGAACACTGCAAAACCATTCTCGGCATCATTCACCCTTATTCAGCTGTAATTCAACTGTCCTATTGAGTAGAACCACTCGTGTTTTGTTAGAACTCTGACATCGCAGAACATGATTACTTACAGGTACAATCGCTATCTTTCTTTTCTATACACCGAACATTCCTTACCAACAGTAGTTCAAAACATCCTAGTATTTCTTCACATCTACGAAGCGCCATAACCTTGTCAGAATTTTCCCAACATACTTAAAGATAGTGCCCACATAGCACACAACCGTGCAATTAGTTATTTAATAGCAACCTCTTTGGCTCGAAGCCATTCATCAAAGCACTTTTAACCACTCATATCATTATTACTCAAGTGATGCCAAAATGTTACAATGAGATTAAACTCAAGTCATTTACAAGCCTTGACAAAGACTCGAATCATCGGAGACCTTAACCCTTCTGCAATTCTTGCATTTATACACACACCACCAATAAGCCCACTCTCTTTATGTGACAGAAATCTTTCTAAGTCCCAAATTTTCCAAAACTTTCGGCAGAGTTTTCTTTGTAATTTGGCCTAACCACCTGTCAGAGAATCACCAAACCATTCTAACAATACATCTATAACTCAACAAGACATCGCAATGTATATCAACAACATTAATCTCAACACTATACAAGTTATATTATCAAAATTGATACATGGACATGCGATGCACCTGCTCGAATCATAACATATGTCAAATACCTTTCACCACAATACTCATAGCACAACCAATTCAATTTTCTTGAGTCTAAACTCATACTACCACACGTTGTGCACTTTACATTTCCGCTAAGAGGCAATGAACATATTTCTCACGCCCATAACTAGGGCTACATATTAAATCACAACAAGAACTGAATACCTTACAACTCTCCCATTATCAAACTTCCATTTGCACAATAAAGATCAATACCGATCGTATGAACTTCATAATACCGGCTCGCGAAATTAGTACCTTGGTGCTCAAGCCATAGACAAAGATCTGGCCTCAAGTCCTCCCGACTGGCCCAACATGAATTCACAGAGATTATATCTCATCCCTCGATTGGGGAATCATAGCCATCAAGGCAAATTATCACTAAGCACTCGAGTGCGCACATCAACGTGTAGAAGGAATTTCAAGAATCATACCTCAAACTGAATCAAGTACGCACAATAAGAATTTCAAGAATTTGAAGCTTTCTAAAAAGGTTTGCAGCCTCCCGGGGATAAGTACAGGCGTCCCCGTACCGATCCACGAGACTCTACCAACCGGCTCATGACTCGCGAGACCTGTTAACCTAGGCTTTGATACCAACTTGTCACGACCCCAAACCCCGGTCGTGATAGCGCCCAACACATTGCTAGGCAAGCACGACCATCTTATCCAATTAAACCAGCCAAGTATAATTAATACTGATTAATCGGCGTGATTAGCCTGTTTTCATAACAAATCAAGAAGTGTAGAACTGAAATACAAGAACACAGTCCCAACCAAATCGTGGCATCACAAGTTTTGAGCCTCTACAAATGAGATCTACTACAAAATCAAGTCTAACAAGAATGGAGACAACAAAATGATAAAAAGAAAGAGGTCAGGTACTGCGGACGTCGGCAGCTACCTCGAAGTCTCCACAGAATGGGGATAATAAAGCAACTGCGATAGCTCAACCGCCCTCCTGGACCTGAATATCTGCACAAAAAGTGCAGGAGAGTGGGGTGAGTATATTTCAACTCAGTGAGTAACAATAATAAATAATAACTAAAAATAAGAACTCATGTACCATCACTAAACAGTTCTAAGGCAACCCCCACTGGTTAGTCATCACTATAATGAGTACTCTGATCTCCAGTCCACATCTATCTCATCTAGGTCCCACACTGACCACATCCTCGCTCGTACCACTACGGTATAGAGCCATCTCAATATACGGAGACATATACATCTGTCTATAACATATAAATATTTTAGTATATATATGAATATGAATAAATATAATGTTGCGGTGCGCAGCCCGCTCCAATACATATACCGCTGCGGCGCGCAGCCCGCTCCAATACATATACCGCTGCGGCGCGCAGCCCGCTCCATTTAACATCGACGGCGCTCACTGGGGTGTATACGGACTTCGGAGGGGCTCCCTAGGCCCAAGCACTATAATACCGCGGCGTGCGCACAATCCACACAAATATTACCGCGGCGTGCGTCCGATCCAATATATATATGTATATAACTCTATACCGTCGCGGCGTGCAGCCCGATCCCATAATATACACCAGTGCTCACCGAGAATGTGTGCGTACTCGTATTCCGAGCGGGCTCCTACAGACCCAAGCGCAATAATACCGCGGCGTGCGTCCGTCCCACATGTATATTACATGTATATTATCGTAGCGTGCAGTCCGATCCAATATATATACCGGTGCGGCGTGCGCCCCGATCCAATATAGGTATATATATAATACCTAATAGTGGGTCCCTCGACCCTATCCCGCCCGTATATACTTGGCATCTCGTGCCAAATACAATATATCACAGATGGGTCCTCGACCCCGTCTCAGCGTCAATATAGACTCGGCCTTTCGTGCCCAATATAACATCTCATAGCGGGTCCTCGACCCTATCTCATCTCAATCGGTATAAACTTGGCCTTTCAGGCCCACTCAGCTAGAACATGGAATTCCACCTTAGATAATCTCTCTCATTGTACACATCTAGTACGGGCTCATATTATGCTATACAGCTAGAGCTACTGCTAAGTGTATGTTTCCAACACGATATTAGGGTCACCTAGCTCTATAGCTTCCCTAATGCTCTACAGATCGGCACAAGGACCCAAACATGGCTTTTAGCCCTATTGTACAGTTATAATCTCAGTAACAGTCATAAAACACAGTATTCTATTAGCCGGGAAGGACCAAGTCCGAACCCCCAATCACAATGTCACCACGCCCGTCATAGAACGCGTGTCTCATCTCAATATAGCACTGCGAAGTGCTAGTACGGGGTTTCAAACCCTCAGTACATTGTTTACTACTACCACTCACCTCGAACCGGTAGAAGCTTCATGC
This sequence comes from Nicotiana noctiflora, assembly GCA_032618575.1. Lineage (NCBI taxonomy): Eukaryota > Viridiplantae > Streptophyta > Magnoliopsida > Solanales > Solanaceae > Nicotiana > Nicotiana noctiflora. The sequence continues at coordinate 40,957 of JASVEL010005102.1, read as the reverse complement.
CCGCGACGCCTTAGCTCCTCGAACCGGCATCCACGTACGTCAAAACTAGCCAAAATCAGTACAAATATGTCAAAATAGGCTAATGGAACATAACCCAATCGAAAGAACTCGAAAAATATCAAAAATCACGAAATTGGCAAAACCCGAGCCCCGGGCCCACATCTCGAAAAATTTCGAAATTTATATTTCCGGAATCCTCGTCTCGCGACAAGTTCGTACATACCAAATTCACAAAAATTGGAGTTCATTTGTCCCCTTAAATCACTATTTCTATCCAAGAGGGTTTTCTACCCTTTTCAACAAAAATTCTCAAATTAAACACTAAAACTTGCAATAGATTCGAATTATACCACCAAAATTGAGTTAAGAATACTTACCCCGTTGTTCTCTCCAAAAATCCCACAAAAAATCACCCTATCCGAGCTCCAAATCGTCAAAAATGGCAATATATTTTCGGACCTCAAATATATTCTGTCCGGCACTATTCACGGTTACTGTTCATGGTACTGTTCACGGACACTATTTCACGGGGCACTGTTCATGGACACTGTTTCACGGACACTGTTCATGGACACTGTTCACGGCAGATTTTTCTACATTTTCTGCCCATTTTCTAAGTCCGGAATTATTCCGAGACACCTCCGAAACACTCCCGAGCCCTCGGGCTCCAAACCAAATATGCACATTGACTCTAAAACATCACACGAACTCGCTCGAGTGATTAAATCGCCGAAATAACATCAAAATCATCAATTTTCATCAAATCAAGGCCTAAGTTTCCAAAAACTTCCGAAAATACACTTTCGATCAAAAACCCGACCAAACGATGTCCGAATGACCTAAAAATTTGCAGACATATCCAAAATCACCTAACAAAGCTACTGCAACTGTCGGAATTCCATTCCGACTCCCGGATCAAAATATCATCCATCGATCGGATTCCGCCAAAATTCCAACTTCGCCAAAATAGGCTAACTTCTTCACCGGACCTCCAAAATTCCTTCCAATTGCGCTTCTAAGTCTTAAATCATCCCCCGAAACTAACCGAATCATCTGAATTCAGTTCCGAGCCCTCTAACTCATAAGTCAACGTTGGGTTGACTTTTCCAACTTAAGCTTTCCTTAAAGAGATTAATTGTCCCTTTTCCTACCAAAATCGATCCGAATTGACTCAAAGTTTGCACACAAGTCACATTCGACATTACGTACTTGTACCAACTTTCGGAATCGCATTCTGACCCCGATATCAAAATTTTCACTTCCGGTCGAATTTTCTCATAAACATTCAAATTCTTGTATTTAGCCAAATGACTTCAAAATGACCTCCCGACATCCGAATTCACTTCCGATCGCTTTCCCAACTCCAAAATCACCATACGGATCTATTCCCAGACTCGGAATCCCAAATGGACATCTATAACTCTAAAATGCCTTCCAACCCAAATTTATGAAATTTTTCTAAAATACTAACTTCCACCATATACGCCGAAATGCTCACGGGTTATCAAAAACCAAATTCGGACATACGCCCTAGTTCAAAATCATCATACGACCATGCTGGAACTTTTAGATCCCAATTCCAAGGTCATTTACTCAAAATTCTAATCCTAGTTCATTTCTTCAACTTTAAGCTTTCAAAATGAGAATTTCCATTTAGATTTGACTCCAAACTTCCTAAATTTTAATTCTGACCATACACACAAGTCAATATACCTGAGTTGAAATTGTTCATGGCCTCAATCTACTAAATGACGCGTCGGGACTCAAAACGATTGGTCAGGTCGTTACACTGGGTCTTTCTTCTTTAACAGACGGAATTCTGTATAATCTTTCCTATCACCTTTCTTTGTAACAAATCGAGATTCAAAGTTAAAGCAAAAGGGATGTGAAAGAAAAATGAACAAAGAATGAAAAAAAAAACAAATGAATCGAAATAGAAGCGTCCCTTTCGGGGAAAAAAGGCTTTATCTGGGGTGTATGCTGACTTTAAACCGACATGACATGCTTCTTGAACTAGATGTTTGATCGTCACAAACTCTCATTTCCTTGTGAACCAAAACGGGTCTATGTTTCCAAGCTAAGGAGCCGTGCCAGGATCTCTAGTGGTGAAATACCCTTTTCGGTTGATAGCGCCCTTTTGCGGGTTTTCGCCAATCGACCTCTCTCATTTCTCTTCTCACCATCGCCAGATAGCACTCTTTACGAGTTTTTACTAACGGACTCTCTCATTTTGTATTTCTCTACTTCTATCGTCTTATGGTGCCCGAAGGTTTTCACCAATAAGACTCTCTCATTTTGTTTCTTTTGATTCCAGATGCTTCGGATCGCAACGATGATGTTTTCTATTTCTCCTCATCGATCTTGAAGGACTTGTACTCAGTTTGGGTAACAAGAATTATGGACAAAATTACAACTTTGGAATCATCTTGATGGATCTAAACTGAATCGCCATATCATCTGCCCCAGTTTCATTTCTTGGGGGAAATTGGGATTTTTGGTTTGGTGTGACTGAACCTCAGGGAGGGGTTGCCTACGTATCCTTTCGGAATCAAGTCAGAACGTAGTTTAGGTTAACTTTGTTTTGTTTTGCTTTGTTTTTGTTTTGCTTTTGGTTTTTTTTTTTTTTTTGAATTTGGTTTTGGATTCCAAAGAGGGTAGCCAAAGAAATGTAACCGGCTCAAATGGTTTTCAAAAAGGGCTAGTAGTGTTTGGGTAGCGGGAATAAAAGCCTTCAATCATTTCGACTTGTAAGGACATTATCGAAGCAAACTTAGACATAATACCTTTTGACAGCATCTGCATTCACAGCTTTCTCAGGATCATTTCCTTCCATATCTCCCAAGTATAATGCTCCTCTCGGCAGTATCTTCCTGATGATGTATGGCCCCTTCCAATTAGGAGCGAATTTTCCGTTTTTCTCTTAGTGGTGAGGAGGAATGCGCCTTTACGTCGGCTGTTCTATTTCGAGATTCCTGGGCCGCACTTTCTTGTTGCAAGCATGGGCCATTCTTTGTTGGGATAACTACTCGGGTATTCCCTGAGTACAACACACCCCTTTTGTATGCGAACCAATTTTCCTTCAGTTATTCCAATTCTTTGTTTCATTTCCTCAAAGTAACCTTTTTGTGCATTTCGACTCTCGATTCATTATTCTGAAGTCTGACAGCATTTTAGGATCTAGGCATGAAGTCCGCAAGCATGTCATGTTATTTAAAGCTGCATGATTTAAACTAAAGAGAAGAGAAAGAGAAAACTAAAATAAATCTGAAAGAATAAAAAATAACAAAAGAAAAGGAAACGGACGATGAAATATTAATTTCATTTCTTGGAATTGAAAGGATAAACATGGTTCACATTCGGAAATTTAAAGACAAAAACTAAAAGAAACATCCAATTTACACCCTTGAAATAACTCGGGATGCAGAAAAATGCGGCAGGACAAGTCTCCTTGGCTTCCGCCTGATCGGGAATGGCCCAGCCTTTCAGTTTTGGAGTTTAGCATCTGGTCCCACCTCAACGGTGATAGTCCCTTTCCCTGGCTCGACCATGTAGGTATCGCAAAGCCTTGCCTCATGTTTTCCTCCACTCTCTTTAATCATGAAATCCTTATTATCTTCCTCTTGACGGTCCTTAAGCTTCTGTGGTATGCGTCCAATAAACATTGGCTCATTTAGCCAGGGTGTCTTAATTGCCCCCCATACACATAGGCTTGCTTAGGTGTATCATTTTCCTTTTCTGGTTCTAATTCAGTGATTTTACTCTTCTTTTCCCCTTTTTCCTGTTTCGGGGCAGCCTTGGGCTTCCTTTCCACATCAGCAATAGCAATTATGGCCTTAAGCGCTGGATCGAATTCTTCGTCTTCACAAATCAACCCAATTATCGGCCCGTTGTTGTGAGCGAGCAGCGGATTATTGGTCACATTTGGGACATCCTCATCCTTCAACACAATTTTCCCTTGCGCTATTAAATTCTCCACTGCTTGTTTCAAAGTCCAACAGTCATTATGTCACGACCCTAGTTCACCAATCGTGAACATGTCATGACGGCACCCAGTCCCCACGACTAGGTAAGCCTAACACGTTGCGGAATATACAAGTTTATGAACATTAAATAATAAATAGCGGAAAAATAATATAAAAAGGAAATGTAATTTGTGCTGCTTGGCACATACACCCGTCAAACACACTGTATAAAACACCACCAAGACCCGGAATCCCACGGGAAACACAGAGTAAATGAGAGTATACAACTGTGGCTCTATGTGTAAAAAGTATCTAACAACGAAATGAAGGAAAACATCTACTAATACTATCAGAATAGAAGGAGGGCCTCCGGATCCGCGGACGTAGCAGATCATACCTCGAGGTCTCCTAATGTACTGCTGAATCACCTAGTACGGGCCTATGCTGATATACCTGGATCTGCACAACAAAAGTGTGCAGAAGAGTAGCATGAGTACACCACGACGGTACTCAGTAAGTGCCAAGCCTAACCTCGATGGAGTAGTGACGAGGAAGGTCAAGGCCCTACTGAGAGAAAACAATTACAAAATGATAATAACAATAATAAGCAGTTTAAATGATTAAAATTCCGAAATAACAAAAATAAAATGATTAGTGCAACCGTCTACAATTAAGCTAACAACAAGTAACAATCTCAATTAACAAGTCCAGGACTTGTGGGAATTGAACCCACAGTCACATTAACAGTACCCAGGGTCTCCGGGAATCGAACCCGCAGCCCATGTCTCAATAAATCTCAGGATCTTCGGGAATCGAGCAGTCCACATCTTAGTAATATATCAATAGCTCAGGATCTCCGGGAATCGAACCCGTAGTCCATATCTCAACAACTCAGGATCTCTGGGAATCGAACCCGCAGCCCCTACTAATAACTCAAGATCTCCGGGAATCGAACATGCAGTCCCTACCAATAACTCAGGATCTCCGGGAAATCGAACCCGCAGTCCCTACCAATAACTCAGGATCTCCGGGAATCGAACCCGCAGTCCATATCTCAATAATATATCAATAAACTCCAGGTCTTCGGGAATCGAACCCGCAGCCCTTGGATCTCCGGGAATTGAACCCGCAGTCCACCAAAACAATAAATAAAGAAAACGCACAGAGAAAATATAATATGCTTAACTAAAACTTCACTGAAAACTAGTGCCAACAATTATCAAGAAGTTCAAGTAAGACAATTTGGCAATTAGACAGATAAATCCTATCTAATCATGTTTCCCTAACGAATGCCAGGTAAATATCATAAATTAATCAAAAAATATCACGAATTTGACGATTCAAGTAAAGTGTGTGTTACAACAACCAGCGCATGTACACGTCCGTCACCTCGCGTACAAGGCATTTAAATTATCACATAATATCCTAGGGGTGAAAGTTCCCCCACACGAGGTTAGACAAGCCACTTACCTCGACTCCGGTACAAAACCACTAAGAGACAACTCTCTTGCCACGAATATCGACCTCCACAGGTGTAGTATCTGATAAAAATCAATAGAATTACATCAAAATAGGCCAATTGGGCGTTACCCAATTGAAACAATTCAAAATACACCAAAACCCACAAGTTGCCAAAACCTGACTTTCGGTACACTTCTCAAAAAATTACGAAAGTTATATATTCAGGTTCCTTATCTCAACACGAGTTTGTGCATATAAAATTTATCAAAATCGGACTCCGTTTGGCCATTCAAATCAATGATTTTCTATAATTTAGGCCTAGGGCTAAAACCCTCCATTAATCCTCCATTAACAGTGAAATAATCACGGATTTCATGATAAACTAACGAATTAAGGCCAAGAAACTTACCCCCGATGATTTCCCGATGATATCCCAGCGATTCCCCGTCAATTTCCTCTCTTGGAGCTCAAAAGTTGCTGAAAAAAATGGAGGAAAATGACCCAAAATCGCGGATATACTGCCCAGAATTTTCGTCGGTACTGTTCACGCGGGGACACTGTTCATGCGGGGGGACACTGTCATTGTTCACCCGCGCGGTTACTGTTCACGCGCGGTTACTGTTCACTATTCATAAAATGCAGCAGCTTTTTCAAAAAAATTGCAGCACAACCATTTTGCACCAAAACGGTCCTAACTCCATCATACAAACTCGAAATTCGACGATTCTTTTTCCTATGGCTCCGTAAATTCGATACGGATCCAGTGGTTTAAACAAAACTGAATTTGGATCTCATTTGCTTAGTCTAACATCAATTTCTCTTGTTAAACAATTAACTCATATTTCGCGTCAAAAACTCAATCGCGACTCGATGAAATTAAACCAAAATTTCCAGATCAGTCCTATAATTCATGAATTAAATTCTCGAAGTCTCAAAATAAAATTTGGATCTCTAGAACTAAAATTAGACCTTTGGATCATTACATTTATGCACAAAACGGCAAAAATCTTCCAAAAATGACCCGTTGGGCATCCGAAACACATCCGAGACCCCCGAGACCCCGACCAATAACACCAACCAGTCCCAAAACACATTATGGACTCACTCGAGGCCTCAAATCACATCAAACAATGCAAAAATTATGAATTAACCTCCAATCCAAGCTTGATGAACTTTGAAGTTTCCAACTTATATTTCCGATGCCGAAACCTACCAAATCAAGTCCGATTGACTTCAAATTTTGTACACAAGTCCAAAATGACATAACAGAGCTACAGAAATTTTCAGAATTCGCCAAAATATTAACTTTGCCAATTCAAGCTTAATTCTACACCGGTCATCACAAAAATATTCCGGACACACTCCTAAGTCCCAAATCACCTAACGAAGCTATCCGAACCATAAGATTTGCATTTCGAGTTCGATATCAAAATTTCTACTTCCGGTCAAATTTTCTCAAAAACCTTCAATTTTCTATCTTTAGCCAAACGACTACAAAATGACCTACGGACCTCCAAATTCACTTTCGATCACGCACCCAAATCCAGAATAACCATACGGAGCTACTCCCAGTCTCGGAATCCCAAACGGACATCAATTACACTAAAATGCATTTTAAGCCAAACTGGATGCAATTTCTTCTAAAATGCTATCTTCCATAATATGCGCCAAAACGCTCCCGGGTTATCCAAAACCCGATCCGGGCATACGCCCAAGTCCGAAATCATCATATGAACCTGTTGGAACCTTTATATCCCAATTTCGAGGTCGTATACTAAAAATTTCAATCCTAGTTCATTTCTTCAATTTTAAGCTTCGGAAATGAGAATTTTCATTTAAATTTGACTCCAAACTTCTTGAATTTTAATTCTGACCATACACACAAGTCAATATACCTAAGATGAAGCTGTTCATGGCCTCAAACTGCTGAATGACGTGCCGTATCTCAAAACGACCGGTTGGGTCGTTACAATCTCCCCACTTAAACATACGTTCGTCCTCGAACGTGCTGAGAACTACACTGAAGTAGTCTGAAATCACTGGTTTAACATCTCATGCAACTTCCTGCGCTTCCACAACTCATTTGAGCACATTAGCTCGATAACTCTATAGATATACTCCTTTATTCGAGTAAATAAGCCATTAGACCCAATTCCAACATCCGGAATTTCCTGTCTAGCATGTTTCCATCATACGACCACCATATCATTTTTCACACGTTGTACCCATACATGACTGCATAACTTTGCTGAAGTCACACTTTGCATCACTTTACTCATGGGACCACAATAATATTCTTTAAATATAATAGTCGAAGTTCCACAAATCTGATGCTCTCATTGCATCTCATGACCTACATAGGTCTTGCTCTAGCTTTTACAACACCGATACGACGGAAGAGATGTGCCAGAATTCATATTTAGTTGCCATGTCAACAAATCATTCAGTCTATACTTTTGACAAGAACCATTACCTCATTCTGAACTAAACAATGGTCTTAGCCCCTTAATTTATTTCATATGCTCGGATTACACTGATCTCGAATTCAATGATCTCACCTCAACCATTACGAACTGCTCAGGCGATAAGCCACCTCAGACATAATCAAAAGTCCTGCAAGATGACACAATGTGCCAATAGGCTACTAATTCGTACGTGATACAAAAGGAAGGCGAACACTAGAGAGAACTATTCAACTCTCACACTAACATGGACTTCCTCGGAAAAATAGGAAACAGAACACATAAAAGCAATTATGGACACTGAAATAAACATCACACTGTTGCGGCGTGCAACCCGATCCCAACAATATACCCATGGCGGCGTGCCACCCGATCCAAACAATATAACCATGGCGGCGTGCCACCCAATCCAAACAATATAACCATGGCGGTGTGCCACCCGATCCAAACAATATAACCATGGTGGCGTGCCACCCGATCCCTATATAAAACTCACACAAGGAGCCATACGTCGAGCTGAATAGTTCATCACCTCAAAATGCTGAATATCGATCATAAGCACACTAAGGTGCATGATATCATACACAAGGAAACATATAGCGCTATACGCTACAAACTCAAGCACAATTGATGTGCGGTATATTATCTGAGTCTCGAGAGCCATCATGCTCATATAACATCACCGCTGAGCGGAACCTCAACACATAAGGAACTTACCAAGCCGTCTCACATTCATACGGCGCAATATATATTTACATGAGTTAACTAACCACAAAATAAGACCGCGACTATCCCTCCATAAAGGGCGCATTGCTAGAAGAAACACAACCAGCCTGACGCAAGGCTCACTTCCACATTTAAATCTATCCACCGACCTTAAATCTATCCTGGTCGTGCCAAGCTAAGTCAATAATGTTTCACAGGTCTATAACCTAATAAGCAGAGTGCCCTCCAGGCATAAATTCTCAAATGGATGATATCACCAAAATCCTCATACTTGGTTTAAATTTCTAACCAATCAAGTGACTACATGTCACATCTATACAATCTTTTTGTGGGACAAGCTCCCACCATCTTCCGAATAATTAAGCGGGCCTACATATTCAAACCACCGGCTACACTAATAGTGAAAAATGATCAGGAGTCCCTAACCGGGATGCAAAGCCTTTCCCACAGAACACTGATCTCAAGTGATACTGACGTTAATACCCATCTTACTCAAACACTGAAACTCCTTTCCTGCTCATCCGATCTCTTTATATCACATTCATTGACCAAACTGCGACCTTGGTTCTTACTTCAAATTCCATACCACTCATTGCACCTCACGTGCCGATATACGATAGACACGATTTCCGTCACAACTCTAGAACTGACGATAGGCTAATACTTCATCACATAAGACTTTCCATTTAACTCATTTCAGGAGAACTATAGCAACACACAGGCGAGTTCTCATAACCGTTGAATATGCCAATCTCTAAGTAGTGGTCCAAGCCACCATAACCCTTTCCAAGGTCCGCCTACTCATAACAGGCCCTAACAGAAGAATACTTAAGAATTCCATCAATCACTGCGGCCGACAAGCCTCAAATGCACCGCCACAATCACATGCATAACTCGATCATGTTGCATGAACCGATCATTGACATCAATATGCCAACTCAACTATGGCTAATCAATCTACTTCCTTCCAGTATATCCTGGTTTGCCTTAGAAATGTTAATATCTCCCTTCAATACCTAACTTATTCCAATCGCACTCACCCCGACTGACCTTAAATCATAAGGCCATGCTATCTCCAGAACGACGGCCATTTCATGTCTCTCAAATACTACACCACAAGTCAAAACATCATAGAACGTGTTGTGCCCTTCTTCGTAAGTTGCTTCAAAAATTTGACTCCCAACTGTACTTATAGTCTCAGTATTATCAGGCACCACACTTTACCTCTTGAATTCACTAGGACCTCTATTGAGAGCCATCTAGCCCTGACTTGTCCCAATATGCAACCAACTCTACTCAATTTTATAACATATGAATACCCTCTCAATAAAGCACCCAACGGGATCACTTCCCTCGAAGCATGCACCTATACGAGGCATAAATCATGAATTTTCCCTCAAGTTTTAACATGAGCTAGTAAGGCAAGCCATAACATGCATTCAACAATTCATATACTCAATTACCACTCATGGTCCTTTTCTGTAGCTGCAATAGCCCATTAATGCTAATACCCATAATTCACGCAGGTAATTAACCATGCGACCCAATCGTAAGCGGTGGGACTCTCCCACTTAGCTTAAGGCCACTATTACACAACTCTCGAACACATTAGAACCATTCTCTCAAGTCATTTACTCTTATTCAACTGCAGTTCACTTGATCCAACGAACATAACCACCTGTGCTCTATTAGCACTCTGACACCATAGGGTATGACCTCATTCCAATACAACCAAACATCACCCCGCTCCATGCACCAAGCATTCTCTACGGACGACATCTTAAAACATACTATGATTCTCACACGCCTACGAAGCACCATGTAGCCTTTGTCGAAGCTTTTTCCCTGCCGATAATAAAATGTAGAGTTTATTAGGGACACAGGGACATCAAAAGTCCCAACATCATACCATACGAGCCTCAACTCTTGCCCATCCGCAAGTTTTCAAGAACGTTTTGAATAGCACCTAAATACATCGCAGGCCAAATCTGATATGACACATGACCCATAATTTGATCGTTGATAGTGAAATCCTTTCACTTGGCACGAAGCCTTAAGGTACATCTTGCTAATCCATGATACTAGCTTTTAACATTCATATGTCTTCATCATAAGACAATCCCAAGACATTCGTTTGGTACATGTCCTTCTTAAGACAGCTAAACTCATTTCCCCCAGTATCTCTGCTGGCTGAATCCTTCGCTAAATAGATATCTCATGTGAACCATATAGTCTTTATTACCACCAACTATCTTTAGATCTATATCCACCTTGTGATTCTATCATTACCGTGACGATTAGGTAGTTAAGTAAACCTTCTCAAGACCGTACTTATCAACCGAATGTCAGAACCTAGTGCACCCCCATGTGCACAATTGAAGATCTCTCAATTCTCTTGAATTATCGATATGGATGACACGCGGTAATAATGGTTGAGCAAATTCTTGACTCCCTTGAAATCCTTCTGCAGCGTCACGAACCATCGGCGCATACTTAATACCAAGCGCGAAATTTCAATACACGAGTGGATGCAAAAGAACATATGACATAGGCTCCAACTGAATAAATGGCGCACGATAAGGAATTACAAGAATTGAAGAGTTTCCTAAACAGTTACATAGCCCCTCGTAGATAAATACAGACGTCTCCGTATCGATCAGCGAGAATCTAAGTAACCGGTCCGTGTCCCGTGACTCCTACGAACCTAGAGCTCTGATACCAACTTGTCACGACCCTAGTTCACCAATCATGAACATGTCATGACGACACCCAGTCCCCACGACTAGGTAAGCTTAATACGTTGCGGAATATACAAGTTTATGAACATTAAATAATAAATAGCGGAAAAATAATATAAAAAAGAAATGTAATATGTGCCGTTTGGCACATACACCCGTCAAACACATTGTATAAAACACCACCAAGACCCGGAATCCCACGGGCAACACAGACTAAAAGAGAGTATACAACTGTGGCTCTATGTGTAAAGAGTATCTAACAACGAAATGAAGGAAAACATCTACTAATACTATCGGAATAGAAGGAGGGCCTCCGGATCCGCGGACGTAGCAGATCATACCTCGAGGTCTCCAAATGTACTGCTGAATCACCTAGTACGGGCCTATCCTGATGTACCCGGATCCGCACAACAAAAGAGTGCGTAAGAGTAGCATGAGTACACCACGGCGGTACTCGCAAGTGCCAAGCCTAACCTCGATGGAGTAGTGACGAGGAAGGTCGTGGCCCTACTGAGAGAACAATAACAAAATGATAATAACAATAATAAGCAGTTTAAATGATAATAATTCCGAAATAACAACAATAAAGTGATTACTCCAACCGTCTACAATTAAGCTAACAACAAGTAACAATCTCAATTAACAAGTCCAGGACCTGTGGGAATTGAACCCACAGTCCCATCAACAGTACCCCTAGGTCTCCGGGAATCGAACCCGCAGCCCATGTCTCAATAATGTATCAATAGCTCAGGATCTCCGGGAATCGAACCCGCAGTCCCTACCAATAACTCAGGATCTCCGGGAATCAAACCCGCAGTCCCTACCAATAACTCAGGATCTCCGGGAATCGAACCCGCAGTCCCCTACCAATAACTCAGGATCTCCGGGAATCGAACCCGCAGTCCCTACCAATAACTCGGGATCTCCAGGAATCGAACCCGCAGTCCCTACCAATAACTCAGGATCTCTGGGAATCGAACCCGCAGTCCCTACCAATAACTCAGGATCTCCGGGAATCGAACCCGCAGTCCATATCTCAATAATATATCAATAAACTACGGGTCTCCGGGAATGAACCCGCAGCCCTTGGATCTCCGGGAATTGAACCCGCAGTCCACCAAAACAACAAATAAAGAAAACGCACAGAGAAAATATAATATGCTTAACTACAACTTCACCGAAAACTAGTGCCAACAATTATCAAGAAGTTCAAGTAAGACAATTTGGCAATTAGACAGATAAATCCTATCTAATCATGCTTCCCTAACGAATGCCAGGTAAATATCATAAATTAATCAACTAAGGACGGGAATATCACGAATTTGACGATTCAAGTAAAGTGTGTGTTACAACAACCAGCGCATGTACACGCCCGTCACCTCGCGTACAAGGCATTTAAATTATCACATAATATCCTAGGGGTGAAAGTTCCCCCACACGAGGTTAGACAAGCCACTTACCTCGACTTTGGTACAAAACCACTAAGAGACAACTCTCTTGCCACGAATATCAACCTCCACATGTGTAGTATCTGATAAAAATCAATAGAATTACATCAAAATAGGCCAATTGGGCGTTACCCAATCGAAACAATTCAAAATACACCAAAACCCACAAGTTGCCAAAACCCGACTTTCGGTACGCTTCTCAAAAAATTACGAAAGTTATATATTTGGGTTCCTTATCTTAACACGAGTCTGTGCATATAAAATTTATCAAAATCGGACTCCGTTTGGCCATTCAAATCAATGATTTTCTATAATTTAGGCCTAGGGCTAAAACCCTCCATTAATCCTCCATTAACAGTGAAATAATCACGGATTTCATGATAAACTAACAAATTAAGGCTAAGAAACTTACCCCCGATGATTTCCCGATGATATCCCAGCGATTCCCCGTCAATTTATGTCCAAAAGCTCTCAAGTTGCTCAAAATAATGGAGGAAAATGACCCAAAATCGCGGATATACTGCCCAGAATTTTTGTCGGTACTGTTCACGCGCGGACACTGTTCATGCGCGTGGGGGGACACAGTTCACTGTTTACCCGCGCGGTTACTGTTCACTATTCATAAAATGCAGCAGCTTTTTCAAAACAATTGCAGCACAGCCATTTTGCACCAAAACGATCCTAACTGCATCATACGAACTCGAAATTCGACGATTCATTTTCCTATGGCTCCGTAATTTCGATACGGATCCAGTGGTTCAAACAAAACTGAATTTGGATCTCATTTGCTTAGTCTAACATCAATTTTGCTCGTTAAACAATTAACTCACATTTCGCGTCAAAAACCCAATCGCGACTCGATGAAATTAAACCGAAATTTCTAGATCAGTCCTATAATTCATGATTTAAATTTTCGAAGTCTCGAAATCAAATTTGGATCTCTAGAACTAACATTAGACCTTTGGATCATTACATTTATGCACAAAACGGCAAAAATCTTCCAAAAATGACCCGTTGGCCATCCGAAACACATCCGAGACCCCCGAGACCCTGACCAATAACACCAACCAGTCCCAAAACACATGATGGACTCGCTCGAGGCCTCAAATCGCATCAAACAATGCAAAAAATATGAATTAACCTCCAATCCAAGCTTGATGAACTTTGAAGTTTCCAACTTCTATTTCCGATGCCGAAACCTATCAAATCAAGTCCGATTGACTTCAAATTTTGCACACAAGTCCAAAATGACATAACAGAGCTATAGAAATTTTCAGAATTCCATTCCGACCGTCGAATCAAAATTTCACATATCAACCGGAATTCACCAAAATACTAACTTTGCCAATTCAAGCTTAATTCTACACCGGTCATCACAAAAATATTCCGGACACACTCCTATGTCCCAAATCACCTAACGAAGCTATCCGAACCATAAGATTTGCATTTCGAGTTCGATATCAAAATTTCTACTTCCGGTCAAATTTTCTCAAAAACCTTCAATTTTCTATCTTTAGCCAAACGACTCCAAAATGACCCACGGACCTCCGAATTCACTTCCGATCACGCTCCCAAATCCAGAATAACCATACGGAGCTACTCCCAGTCTCGGAATCCCAAACGGACATCAATTACACTAAAATGCATTTTAAGCCAAACTGATGCAATTTCTTCTAAAATGCTATCTTCCATAATATGCGCCAAAACGCTCCCGGGTTATCCAAAACCCGATCCGGGCATACGCCCAAGTCCGAAATCATCATATGAACCTATTGGAACCTTTAGATCCCAATTCCGAGGTTGTATACTCCAAATTTTAATCCTAGTTCATTTCTTCACTTTTAAGCTTCGAAAATGAGAATTTTCATTTAAATTTGACTCCAAACTTCTTGAATTTTAATTCTGACCATACACACAAGTCAATATACCTGAGATGAAGCAGCTCATGGCCTAAAACTGCTGAATGACGCGCTGTAGCTCAAAACGACCGGTTGGGTCGTTACACATTAGTATGATGGCCCTCTGCCTCTGAATGATATGCACATCTAACACCAGCTTTGTAGGAAGGTGATGCCGGGTTTTGTCTATTCTGAGGAACCGACTGCAGTAGACCCATTTGGGCAAGTTTCGGGAATAAGCTAGAGTAAGATTCACCAATTGGGGTGAAGTTTGGTCTTTTTGGTGGTTCCCAAGGACGGAAGTTATTCTGCGGAGGTCGAGGGTTATAGTGGTTCTGGTGGGGAGGCTGATTTCTTAGAAATAGAGCTTGGTTTCTACTGACATGCTGTTGCGGTCGCGCAAAAGGTTGAGCATTCATGACCGTGTATGGTTGAGGAATATAGGACATTTCCTGAGCAGGGTAATAATGCTGGGGGGTTCTTTCTGAAAAGACGGGTCTAGGAGTGTAGTGTCTTCTATCACCCGAAGTTGCCATGGACGTTTCCTCTTTCGTCCTATCCTTTGTTATTCCTCCGAACCCTCCTTGGATTGCTTGGGAGGTCGCTCGAATGGCCGCTTGACTCTAAATTCTTCCCGTCTTTAAACCATTTTCTACCATTTCCCCAATCTTGATCACCTCTGCAAAAGGTTTTCCCATTGCTGACAGCATGTTTTGGAAATAGTCCGGTTCCTGAGCCAGAAGGAAGGTAGTGACTATTTCGATTTCATCCATGGGGGGATTCACCCTAGACGCTTGTTCGCGCCACTTGATGGCATATTCCCTGAAGCTTTTTGAGGGCTTCTTCTTCAAATTCGATAGAGAGTTCCTATCCGGCGCAATGTCGATGTTGTACTGGAATTGTTTAACAAAATCTCTGGCCAAATCATCCCAGATGTGCCATCAAGATATGTCCTGATCCATGTACCATTCTGAAGCTATCCCGATCAAACTTTCTCCGAAGTATGCCATCAGCAATTCTTCCTTACCACCGGCACCTCGCAACTGATTGCAATACTTCTTGAGGTGAGCAATAGGTTCGCCGTGTCCATTATATTTTTCAAACTTCGACGTTTTAAATCATGATGGCAAATGTACACATGGGAACATGCACAAATAGGCGTAAGAAACACTTTTCTGCCCGCTCAGACCTTGCATGTTATTCAGACTTTGCTCCAAGCTTCTCATTCTTTTTGCTATTTTGTCCTGCTCTGGAGCTTTTGTATTTTGGCTGGGTATGAACTCCTATTGAGGTGGCTGAGGACAGATATTGGCGGCAACCTGGGAAGGATCTCTTGCAAGGGGTGGTGCCGGAAATGTAAAGGACGAGGAATCAAAGAAAGAAGTATGTGTGGTGGGATGCGCCGTGATTGGAACTGGCAAACCGACTGATGTTCTTGTGGATGTATCCAATGCCGTCACCCGAGGATAGGAAGTGGAGGGTGATTCGGAGAGGGCTGCGACATTAGAATACCCAAAATGTGTAGGTGGGTAAGCGGTGGGGGTATTAGAAACCCCACTTGATCTTTGGAATAGTTCGGGGAACCCAGGGATCAGACTTGGGGGCTCTTTCCCGTTATTCCAATCATCTAACATCTCCAGCATGCGGCAGCGCAAAATCCTATTTTCCTCCGCAGCCGCTGATTCAGTAGTCGGAACGGTTGTTATGGAGCTTTCTTCCGAAACGGGAATGGTTGGTAGAGGGATTTCTGAAGACATGTTGGCACCCTTTTTCGATCTTGTGAAATAAGGATGGGTACTTTCGGGCTGCTGAACTCTTCCTTTGGACCTCGTGAAGTATAATGTGATGCCAGATTACCACAAAATCAACCACTTTTACTAAAACCTGCAATTTTGCAAACAGGCGGATAGTCTAAAACAACATAACAGATAAGTAATCTCACGTTGGGTGCGATGCACTTATACAGTTGATTGTGTTGCTAAATGTATTCGATTGCGATGCGTCATTCCGGTTTGTACTTTCCTTGTCTTTTATCTTCTCCCTCAAATTCTTTTCTTTTATCTTCCCCCTCTTTTTTTGTTTTTTTGTTTTTCCTTTCTTTCAGTGATGGTCGAATCTTATGTGGATTACCTACGTATCATGTCCCCGCATGAATCAGACCGGGCGTACTTCGGAAATAAAAGAACCAAATTATTTTAAGAAAAGAAAACAAACTATTTTTAACAGCATTTTTTCAAAACAAATTATTTTTAGAGAAACTAACTTATTTTTTCATAAAAAAAACTATTGAATTTTTTTTTTTGCATTTTTCAACATTTAAAAGAAACTAATTTCGTAAGATTAAGAAAATTTATTTGAATTTTTTTTTCAAAAAAAATGTTTTCAAAGAAACTAACTATTTAGAAATTAACAAAGTTATTCGGAGACTTGTTTTTTCCAAATTTGTTTTTCGTTTTTTTTTTCTTTTTTTTCGAAAAAAAAATATTTTCTAAGAAATACAGACTATTTTCCTAAAAATAAATTGATTTTACACCCCGACAATTTCCAATTCTTACCCTCTCTCCTTTTAATAACAAATCGGTCGGCATGTAAGATCGAAAGAAATGCACAGACAAAGATGCATCAAGTTGGTCTTTTGTTTCAGGTACACCTGTCCTAGACAGGCCCAACCCCTGTGTCGAGCCTCCTAAGTCAAATACGCACATGATGGAAATAGATGTTCTTATCGGGGATCCGACATAAGGTTTTGTTACTCTAAGTCATCATCCTGTTGGAAAAAGTGTCTAGACTGGTTTTAACTCGAGCGGACAACTTGAGCCGAGGAGTGTCAGTGCACCGGTAGCTTGGCTTTCCGGCTTAATTGACAATACTCCCCGCCTAAACATGTGTGACTAGAAAAATCCTTCACCGGGCGCCAAACACCACAACTATCTTGAGAAAACGGTCTACGTCCAGCAAATGCCCGATATTATATTCCAAAGAGACTTTAAAAGAGAAAAATGGGCATCGGCACAATTTATATACAATTCACAAAATATTAAAGCGGTAAAAGCAACATTGAGCACATTAAATACAAACATATAATAAAATCAGATAATAAATAAGCCAAATAAAATAATTATTCAAAGCTCGAATTCGTAAACCCTGAACCGGTAGTTCTAGGTTTGTAATCCACAGCAGAGTCGCCAGAGCTGTCACAACTCCTTTTGGCGCGCCCTACCCCGAAGGGTAGATGCGTAACGGAGTTTTTCCAATTTAAGTGACAATATTCGAAATGAGATTATTTGTTTATTTCAGAGTCGCCACTTGGAATAAATTATGGTGTCCCAAGTCACCGATTTATTTAAATCCCAATTCGAGGAAATTTTTGACTTTCCAAATGAAGTCTGCGAACCAGAAATTCTAAGTAAGGAATTCTGTTGACCCGAGGAAAGGTGTTAGGCACCCCCGGATCCCGTGGTTCTTGCACGGTGGCTTCAATTATTGTAAATGGCTAAAAATATCTGATTTTATGCATGTTCAATACTATAATATAATTTTAAATCAACTACCGCGTTTGGTTATTTTTAAGAAAAAGTGAACATTGTTATTGAGGGGCCCCGCAATTTTATTTCTTCTATTTAGTTGGGCTCGTAACATTTTTTATTTTAAAAGGATAATCCTAAAGTGACTACATTTTTTTATTTAGTTATCCCCAAATTAAAAGAGAAAAATCCTAATTAATTAAGAGACTAAAATATGCAATACATCCAATTAATTTATGATAAACAAACTCAAAATACTACAATTTTATTTATTAACTTATTATTTTTTTTTGTACAATAAAAGATAAAATACATACTCAAATCGTGATATTGCTTGCTATATTAAAATAACTGTTTAACGGAAGTAGACATGGCTAAAATCTAAATAAAAGTAAAAATACAAAATCGGCAATTAATACTTATACAAATTAAACCAATTATTTTACAACTAATTTAAACACATATTTTAATTGACTTAAAAGGTAAAATTCACTATTTACAAATATTTAAAGGAACAATAATTTTCCTTAATTACTAATACTTATTTAAAGGAAAAATAGTATTATTTAATCAAATCGGACCTAAATGCCTAAATTTTACACCAAATAATTAAAAATCATATTTTTATTAAGCTAG
The DNA here is from genome assembly GCA_032618575.1 of Nicotiana noctiflora. Taxonomy (NCBI): domain Eukaryota; kingdom Viridiplantae; phylum Streptophyta; class Magnoliopsida; order Solanales; family Solanaceae; genus Nicotiana; species Nicotiana noctiflora. The sequence goes on along the minus strand of JASVEL010005102.1, from coordinate 22,102 downwards.
CTACATATTTGTAATTTTAGCTTATTAAAAACAATATTAAAACATTAGCTACTAAACTAACCAGTTTTTATTTAACTAAAGAGATGACTTATTTCTTTTTAATTACTCAAAAACTTGGATAATAAAAACATGCTTATACTTATACTAATTAATAACAATATTGAAATGAATTATTAACATTACAAAAAAAATCTAATAGTTATGAGAAAATTCACACAATCCAAATCATACTACAATTTCAATTCGAATTACTGTTTCAAAATATTAGCAAGAAGAAACAAATTCTAAATAATTGCCAATATCCAGTCTATTATTGATACAAAACTAAAATGTAAAAACCAATGACAGAAGTTTTATCCCAGTCAACTTCAAATTTCATATTACACCTTATACTGAAATTAAACAGTAAGTGCTTTAAAGGAGTGTACCTAAACAGCAAGAAGAGAGCAAAATAATTAGTATAAGCAGTAATTCTAGCAGTGCAATAATAACAGCTAGCAATTCCCAGTAACAGACTTTTTAAAACTAGTTAAAACTTTCCAGTAGTAACAAAAATCAACACCAAAACAGGCAACTAAAACAGCTCTTAATTTTCAAATTCTCATTGTTTTTAGTGTTCAAAACCTCTCAAGTGTGTATGTTCTACTCTTTTCTTTTTTTTCTATCTCTGTGTTTTCTTTCTTTATCTGTCTGTGTTCTCTCTCTTTTTTATTACCAGACATCTGTTATATACACATCAGTGCAAAGCTTGCTACATAATTATTATTACACACTATTACTAATTGTCAATCAGAAAAATAGTCAAATGTGGGTCCTACTGTCCCCACTCTCTTTAACTTTAATAATAATTGTTGTCCCCACCCACTTGACATTGTCCCCCTAATTTTCAAACCTACTATTTGTCTTGTAGTAATTGAGGGTCCCACCTTTCCTAAATCACTCCTCAAATTACTCCCCAAATTACTCCCGTAATTATTGAAAATTACTATTCTAACCTTGTCAGCTGTAACCAATTCTTCCAAATCAAACAACCAAAATATAGCAATTTTAAATAATTCTTAAACAACTTTAACAAAAATTCTAACAACATGATGAACAAACAAGAACAACAAGATCAAATCTGAAATTATTTTGAACATGCATAACAACTACTCTTCCAGATTCAACAATAATGACAAAAATTACAGCAACAAATAAGCAAACTTTAATCACCAAATTCAAATTCGTCTTAACAAGATTAAACCAAAAATTTGTAACTTAGATCTAAATTTTAACACAACAATAAGACAAATTCAAAAATACTAAAACTTAAAAATTAATTGAACTTCAAATTAAATCCAACAAAATATGGACAAGAACAACATTTAAATCGACTAACAAATAACGATGAACTCAAATGGAAACAAATCTGCCTGGATTTTCTTTAAACCAAAATATACGTCCTTAATGAATATGATAATGAAACCAAAATTTTTTTTATTTCTAAATGATAAAGAAAGTATGATAGATTTTTATAGAAAATATGATAAAGAATCTCCTAACAGAAAAAGAAAGCTTCGTAACAAATCTACTAACAAGAATAAAAAATGTGATAGATTTTTGATAGGAAATATGATAAAGAAAACGTAATAATATGCTAAGAAGATATGATAATGCTAATGGAATCTACTAACAGAAAAAGAATGATGCTTTCTTAAGAAAGGGTAAAGAAAAAATGTTTGGACCAAAACAGAAGTTTGGTCTTACCTATATTTCTGGATAGTGAATATATATATACACGATTGAACGACGGGAAAGGGGGTGCTGTATTTTTCGGCAGGTGGCTGGAGACGGATCAGCGGCGGTTGTGAGGTGGCTGGCCGCATAGGCAGTGGTCGTTTGGCGTGGGAGTTGGAGGGTGGCTTGTTGGCGTTAGTGCTCGGCCGGTGGACGGCAGCAGCGAGGAAATTGGGGTATGCGGTGGCTTGGACGTCGTGAGCCTGGCGGAGAAGATGAAGGGCTGGGCGGCCGGCGGCTTGAGAGAAGAGAAGGTAGGCGGCGGCTAGGAGAAGAGGGAAGGAGAAAAGTATTTTTAGTGTTTTGGCAAATGAGAGTGTAATGAGGGGTCTTGGGGGTATTTGGTATATTAGAAATGTAGGAATTAATCTCAACCGTTGGATTATTACATCCAACGGCCAGGATTAACGGGGTGATGGGTAGGTTAAGAGATAGACCGGGTCGGGGCGGGTCATTTGGTCGGGTCGAGGCGGGTTATTACCGGTAAGAGACTGGGTTTTGGGATGGGTTACTGGGCATGTGTCTTTGGGCTTGGTATTTCTTTTTCAAGCTGGCCCAATCCGTATTTCCACTCCATTTAAATCTCCATTTAAATCTATTTTTCTTTGTTTTATTTTAAGAATTAAAACTAAAAATCATAATTTTAATTACAAAAATAAATTAAACACACAATTACTAATTAACTCTAAGTAGTAATTTTTCACAAACAATCAAACATCAAACCGCACAATTTTGACTAAAAATGCAAAGATAACCAAAATTACTTAATTAAATCCTAAATTCAAATGCATATATATATATATATATATATATATATATATATATATATATATATATATATATATATATATATATATATATATATATATATATATATATATATATATATATATATATATATATTGTATATTTTAACAAATAAACATGTATGGACAAAAATACGAATAATAATTAAGAAAATTAAATAAAATTTTAGAAAATCATGCACAACACCAACATACAATAATTTCGGATCTAAAAATATTAACAAAATATGGACAAAAACAAAAATTTGAAATTGACTAACCAGATTGAAACGACGATCAATCGACCAGCTTCATTATATATATGTATAAACATACATACATATACACACAGAAGAAGAAAAAGAACATAAGGAAAAAGAGAACGTAGGCAGGGAGGCATGGCTCCCGAATTACTGCCTGGTGGTTGTTCCTGGGAAACATTCCGGCGGGTGTTATTGGAGGGTTCGTGGTGTGCAGGTTAAAAATGAAAAAGAAGGAGGGGTGGTGTGTAAGGGTTGTGGCGGCTAGGATTTTGTGGAGTGTATAATGGCTGGTCTATACTAAGACCAAAGCCTAATATACCCGGAGTCCTCAAGGTGATCTTGGCCGTTGGATCTCTGATGATCAATGGTCAGGGCTTGGCCCAATCAAACGATGCCGCATTGACTCATATGAGGTCACAGGTCTTCTCTGTAGGATCATCTGGATTGGACGGTTGAGATCAAGTCTCTCATATTAATTAACCATTAAAAAATCCGTTAATACTCTCAGCCGTTGGATCTGAGGAAGTGAACGGCTGAGATTCTATCAATTCGAATACCTGGACCGGATCTTTTGGGCTAAAACATTGGGCCACAATTCAGACTTAATCTTGGCCCCAATTCTTATTATGCCTGTACATATATTTTTTTATTTTTTTATTTTAATTATTTAAACAAACAAATATGCACAGATAAATGCAAATAATACAAGAAAATAACACAAAATTCACAACAATTGCAAGAAAACTAAAAATTATTTTATTTTGAATCTTTGGGAGTATTTCTCTTATAGGGAAAAAATCACGTGCTCACACTGTTTGGTATGTTTTATTAATCCAGGGATTGTCAATTTTACTGATTGATCCTGGGATTACCATTCTATCATCTGGTAGGAATAAGATGTTAAGATCGAAATAATCAGGTGTCATGCTGAAGCTGGTAAAGCAAATCATGAACAATGAAAAATCAAACAACAAAAGAAAATTATATCAAAAGAGACACAAACAATTAACATGGTTCGGTCAGTTGATCTGTATTCACATGCAGAGATGAGCAATCCACTATATAAAGGAAAGTACAAAATATCGAGAGAATAACCTCACAAAGAAGCACACACAAGTGATAGTATAACACTTGTCTCATGAATTCCTTGCCCTCCCCCCTCCCGAAATAAGACACTTAAACCCCTTAAGGACTACGTTGTGGATGCCACTAAATGAGAAGAAATGATCCATAAATTATAAAAGTCCAAAACCTTTTCCTCCAAGAAAAGGGACTAGTCAAACATGGAGGAATTATATTTTTCTTTTCGTAAAAGGTAAAAACAATTATGGTAATGTGTTGCCCTTTCTTCAAGAGAGAAAAATTGAATATAGAAAACCAGGACAAACACCTAACAATTCTCCCCCTTAGCCTGAATTTTCTATCAAAATAAACTTGATCCACCTTCTTCACATAACCTTTAACACGTCGCACCCCCAAATCTTCACCTCAAAGTTTGTCTCAACGTGAATTGCACGCTGGTCAAGTTTCTTAGACGAAAATCATATTTATCGTTGAACAGGTTGTGGCTAGAACTAAACATGCCTAAATGAACCCGTCTTGAACCTTGCTCTAATACCACTTGTTAAGATCAAAATAATTATGTGTCATGCAGAAGCTAGTAAAGTAAATCTTGAACGATGATAAATGAGACAACAAAAGAAAAATATACAAAAAGAGATACATTATTTAACGTGGTTCGGTTAATTAACCTACCTCCATGGCGGGAGATGAACAATCCACTATATAAAATAGAATACATAATATCGAGAGAACAACCTCACAAAGAGACACACACAAGTGATTGAATAACACTTATGTCGCAAATTCTCCCCTAAACAAGACTATCAAACCCTTTAAGGACTACACTGTGGATGCTACTAAATGAGAAGAAAGTATATTCAATTTATAGAAGTTCAAAACATTTTCCTACGAGAAAAAGGACTAGCAAATCATGAAAGAAATATATTTTCTTATTCATAAAAGGTAAAGTCAATTATAATATATTGTCTTTCCTTCCAAAGATAGAAAAACCAAATATGCATGGTAAGAAAATCACGGCCAACATGTAACATAAGTTATCCCGATACTAGTTTTGATCTTGGGATAACTTATTAGCGAGTAGTAGCCAAGCAAGAAATTATGCGGTAGTAAATGTTTATCCCAGGATTATTTTTGTTTATCCATCATGTAAAGAGTAACCACGTATAGCGGGATGAGAGTCCGCGAACTGAAAATTTAGTAAATTTAAACACATTTTAATTGAAATATTCTTGTTTGACCTAAAAGTTGTCGGTTACTTTATAAGCTATGAACAATAGAAAATATAAAAGAAGGATAAATCGTGATCAATTATAATAAACTCCAAAGTGGAATTAATATTGTTATGATGCTGTAAAGGTCAATGAGAACGAAGAAGACATAAAGATAATCAGTGATCACAATTGAGAGAATGTTAGAGAGAGAATGATAATAGAAAGAGAATAATAACAGTTGTATTATTAGAGAATAACACTTGATCATTGCAACAGGGAAAAACCCCCTTTATATAGAGGTGAGGTTTTCTCGCTAAAATTACAATTTATCGAGGGGCCACTGACGCTCTCAAAAAAGGGGGGTGTCTACGTATACACATTGACGCCATGCCTTTACTGTCAGAAACGTGAGTGCGGGTCGTACCCTCGATGTTACATGGGCGTGGGCAGAATGCATTCGGCCTTTGTCAGTTAAATTTGATTTTACCCATACAGTTAGTCCCTCCGCCTGTTGGAGACGTACTTGGCGTACATCTGCAATGGGTGGAAAAGTCGATTAGTTGTGTCGTCGTTCATGTATTGACACATGGGCTGCCTTTTGAATTGACGTCATTTACGACATGCGTCATAATTACAATTGCTCCCAAGACAGATCATGGGGCAATTTGACGTTTTGGTTTTCCTCCCCTTTTCTAACGTTCACCTCTTCGATCCTCGTATATTGGGGTACTATAAATAGGAAGAGGGTTTGATTTTTACTATCTTTAGGACTTCTCAGAAAATTTCTTCATATCTTCGTTTCTCGCTGGTGTTTTTAGTAACTTTTGTGTTTGACTCCTTCGAGTTGTCTTTATAGTTTCCCCAACTGTTTACATGTCTATTCACTGGTCAAATACTGAATATGGTAAGGCGGGGTTGACAACGTGAAGGAAATAGAAACGGGTCTACTTCTTGGGTTCCCCCATATTAGGATGGTCCCCGAGAGCTATATGCTCGAAGGGATTTTCCATCACAAGGCATAGCTCCTGCATGGGAAAAGTAAAAGTTTTTTGACTCACAGTTGGACGATCTGCGTGGGTCCTGCCAGATTTCGGACACAGTGGATATGGCGGTGGCCAAAGGGGATTTTTTCAACGTGCACAGATCGGGGTTCTGTGCTTTTTATGAAAATCCCTTCTTGTTACGGTGTAGTCTTCTCATACACCCGTTGGCAGATGAGCTCTGTCAATTTTACAACGTGTGTCCGGCCCAACTCATCACGTATACGTGGAATATATGCTGCATACTGACTACTTATGCTGAGCGGGCCGGACTTGATGTTACGATACACCATCTACTGCAACTATTTAGTCCTGGGTTCATGAGGGGGACGACGTTGCATCTGAAAAACTATGGTACGAAGGGTTTGGTTGTCAAAATGGACGATAAGCCCAACCGCCAATTTTTGTTGAAATTTTTATTTATCCGAACTTCAGATTTGGTAGCAGTCCCAGAAGGGTTCCTCAAAGTATGGAATCCTGAACGTAAGTGTCGTTATGCACTTAACGCTTTCAGTTGCTTATGCCTGTTCAATCTTCGTGACTTTTCTTGATTTTCTGTCTTTGCAGCTAGGGGTTCTACGCCCCGACCCGTGCCAGATATAAGTGCGTTGGTGGGGAGAGTGATCCCACTTGCGGAAGAGTGCCGAACATGGGCGACATTTATCATAAAATACGGTCTTCCAGGTATTGCACCAACTTTTTGGTTTGGCAATTTTGTTTTTCTGGCATTGCCTCTTGACCTACCTTACTTTGGTTAATGTTTTGGTAGCCCAGAGTGCCCCACGAAGAAGGAGAGGACGCAATGTTGTAGCTTCCTAGTTGGTAGACTCCAACTACGAGCACGTAGCTCAGGAGCATTTAGATGAGGATGTTCCTAAGGTTACCCAGGCTGAGGGCGAGCGTGCGACCATGGAGGCCTCTAGTGAGAATGCTTGACGTTGTTCGTTCCGAGGGCGAGGATACGATCCGGGAACCCTCTGTCAAGGACGTTCTAGTGGCTACTCGGCCCGGGGTCGAGCTAGAAGTCAAACCAGTGAATGAGGAGACTCCTTCGCCTCCATCTCCTCATGCTGAAGAGGAGGATTCCAAAGACGAAGAGCCGCCAGAGCAAAAAAGGCACCGACTACTCCTTGGCAATGGTATAGTCGTGGAGCGCAAGAAGGTGGTTATCCGCCATCTTAAATCGAGGCTGGTCTTTATAGGTGATGTTATTCACCCATAGAGGGCGGCTCTTTTGAGGGAGGTCGTACTCGATACTGCTTCCCCAAAAGTCGAAGGAGGAGATATACCGGCCACTGTCGAGGTGGCTGCTAGCGAGGAAGGAACGGATTTCGGGCGAGTTCCCATGACTGCGGACGTGCCGCAAGGGGATCATGCTCGAATGGATATGACAGTGGCAGGGCCTAACCGTCAGATTGTGATCTCAACGGGTATAATCTATTGCTGGAAAGTGAGAAAGCCACATCGGACATGACTTTGCTATGTGCGGCTGCCGAGACTGAGACCTTGAAAGATGTCAGCGACAGGGGCTTATCCTGACGAGTCACCGGTGCAGCTTTGTAGGTATGCTCTGCTGTTATTTCTTGTCATTTACTGTAGGCCTTTAGGCTTGCTCTAACTTAGGTCGTTTTCCATTTTTTAGACCTTCATTTTGGAAGTAGAGAGGGGTCGGCGCAATCAGAGAAGGACTGCCACCCTTAGGAGGGCAATAAGGAAATACAGGGAGGTCCGAACCATGCACAAAATGTTGGTGGATCTCTATTCCCATGACCCGCAGTTCCGTGTATTTCATGAGGGTTTGGAGCAGGCAAAAACTTGACTGCGAGAGCGCACGGCTCCGTGGAGCAGGCGGATGCGGATTTAATGGTTGCCATGGATCGAAGTACCGAGTTGGAGAATCTCCTTCGGTCGAAAGAGGATGAGCAGGAGATCGGTCGTGGGGCGATGGCAGAAGCTGCTAAATTGCGTACCAAAGTTGACGCCTCAACCGCCAAGCTCAAATCCAAGGCAGCTGAAATTGACGCTCTCCAGCAGGTGACAATGACCGGACCTGCCGTCGATATGTCTAGTGAGACGCATGATATGTGGGTGTACGTTGAGGCTAGGTGGACTATTTTTTAAGAGTTGCACGCCGTTGGTAGGGCTACTGAGACAGAGGTCGAGGATTAGCACTGTCTCGTTAGGGTTGCCCGGGAACCTTGCGGGTATAACATGGATTCCCCGGGCCCGGCGGGATGTACTTTTGCAGACGTAAATCAATTGTGCATGGGGTCCTAGATTTTTTTATTATTCCGCGCCGAAGGGCGGCGATGAGCGTGGTGACGGACCGGCTGGCAATGTCGAACCGAGAGGCGGTGGCGACCAGGGTGGTAGTGATGAACAAGGTGGCGGTAGTTAGGCGGTATTATTATTTTGTTTTGATTTTGCAGCCGGAGGGACATGGCTCTTATAAATGTATGTGCATGTATTTTTTTGGAGTAATATATATATATATATATATATATATATATATATATATATATATATATATATATATATATATATATATATATATATATATATATATACATATATATATATAGAGTTTATGTCTTCTTTCTATACCTTTTACTTTGCGTACTTGTTGCGTAGTATCGATTGTCGTTGAGTTAATTTGTTGTGGTCAAATTGAGTCAACTGTGTATGGTAATGATGTCAGACTTATGCCTGTTTGGGAACGATTGTGGTTGTTTAGCGGTCTCAGTTGCGCTGAATCGAGTTGTTGTAGTGACTACTACGACTCTGGCCTTTGCCATTTTTTTGTTTTAGGGTGGTTGTTACCTTTTCCGTGCTTCCGATCGTGTCGGGTTGGATTATTTGAGTCGGTCGCTCCGTTATTGGCCTTGGCCTTTTATGCGTTATAGATGGTCATGGCCTCTCTGTACGCTACAGACGGCCTTAGCCTTTTACACATTGGAGATGGCCATAGTCTTTCAAATATTGGAGATAGTCGCAGCCTTTCATACATTGGAGATGTCCGTAGCCTTTCATACATTGGAGATGTCCGTAGCCTTTCATATATTGGAGATTGGCCGTAGCCTTTCATACATTGGGGATGGCCATAGCCTTTCATACATTGGAGATGGCCATAGCCTTTCATACATCGGAGATTGGCCATAGCCTTTCATATATCAGAGATGGTCATAGCCTCAGTCCCTGTGATATGCCTGTTATGCTGATTAGCAGAATAACTGGTGTGTCAGATTAGCCTCGTAGGCATTTCCGAGTATCTCCTTCATCGCCTCGTTAAAAACCTTTTCGAGAAAACCCAATTGGGACAAAACTCGGATAAGAGAAAAAGAGTATGACTCGGGGGGTGCTCTTTAGAAATGGAAATACTTGAGGTGAGAGATGTTCCAATTGTTTTGGAGCGTATTTCCTTCCATGGTCTCTAGTCGAAATGAACCTTTATCTGCTCTCGCGATGATTTTCTAGTGTCCGTCCCAATTGGTCCCCAATTTCCCTTTGCTAGGGTCTTTGAATGCCAAAGTCTTGGATTTTAGAATGTAGTCGCCTACTCTGAGCGGTCAGATTTTGCCTTCTTGTTGTAGTATCTTTTGATTTACTATTTCTGGGCTACCATCCTAATGTGGGCCATTTCTCTCCTTTCTTTGGCTTCATCGAAGTCTTGGAGTCGGTTCAAATCATTTTCTGCTTCGCATGTGTGTGAGTACCTTAAACTTGGCTCGTCTACTTCGACTGGTATGACAGCGTCAGTTCCGTAAACCATCGAGTAAGGTGTCTCCCCGTGGAAGATTTAGGGGTGGTCCTATGTGCCCATAATACCTCTGGTAGTAGTTCGGGCCATAGTCCTTTAGTGTCTTCAAGCTTCTTCTTCAATATATTCAATATAGTTTTGTTGGAAGACTCCGCCTGGTCGTTGGTGGTAGGATGATATGCTATTGAGAGTATCCTTTTGATGTGTCATTTGTCGAAGAAAAAAGTTCATCCCATTAAGACAGGTGATTTCTTTGGGGATGCCGAAATGACAGACGATGTTTGTCCAAAGAAGGCGATGACGTCTAGCTCACGAATTTGGGCGTAAGCACCTACTTCTACCCATTTGGAGAAATAGTCAGTTAAAACTAATAAAAAGCATACCTTTCCTCGTCCGGCGAGGAGCGGTCCGATTATATCCATTCCACATTTGATGAAGGGCCAAGGCGAAGTGACCGAATACAGGGGTTCTCCTTGTTGGTGTATCATAGGGGCTAACTTTTGACACCTTTCACATCAGCTGACGTACTCTGCGGCATCTTTTTTCATAGTAGGCCAATAATACCTGGCTCATACTAGGCAACGTACGAGTGCTCGATTGCCCGTGTGGGAGCCACAATGGCCTTTGTGTACTTCCTCTAGTACCAGCATTGTTGGATTGGGGCCTAGCATTTGGCAAGGGTTCCTGCAAAGGTCCTTTTGTAGAGTTCGTCGTATATCATGCAGTATCTAGCCGCTTGCATACGAAGCTTTTTTGCCTCCTTCTTGTCGGGCAGTAGGGTTCCATCCTGTAAATATGATAGAAACAAGTTGCGCCAGTCCCAGTTTAAGTGTAAAGAGAGTACCTCTGTGTGATCGATTGCAGAGTGGAGGAGACTGACAATGCTCTGTTGTTTAGGCTTGTGGTGTCCGCAGCCAGCTTCGTCAGACCATCGACTTCGGTGTTATGCGCCCTAGGAGCTTGTTTGAAGCGGCATTTGTCGAGCTGTGTCATCAACCTGTGGATTTCTGCCTGATACTTCTGCAATCTTTGCTCCTTGATCTGGTAAGTCCCAGTGACTTGATTTACCACGAGTTGAGAGTCGTAGTGCAAAACTAGACGGCGAGCCCCGTATCTGATGGCTAGCTTCATACCTGGAATAACAGCTTCGTATTCTGCTTTGTTGTTAGTCATCTCGGGGTATCATATAGACTGGCAAACAATTTTGCTCATGCGGACTTCGAGGATGAGCCCTAGTCTCGATCCTGAGGCATTGGCGGCCCCATCTGTGTAGAGGGTCTAGAGGTCGGTATTTGGGGCTGAGTGCAGGACTTCCTTTTCTTCCTCTAGCAGTATTTTTGCACTGAAGTCAGCCACGAAGTCGGTGAGGACTTTTGATTTGACGGCGGTTCTAGGGATATATGTGATATCATGCTTGTTGAGCTCTATGGCCCATCTGGTGAGTCGACCCGATAGTACGGGCTTATGTAGGATGCTCCTCAAGGGGAACGTGGTCACTACTTTAATGGGGTGGTATTAGAAATAGGGTCTCAGCTTCCTTGAAGCCGTGACCAGTGCCAGGGCAAACTTTTTGAGGTGTGGATATTGTGTTTCTGCGTCCACCGGGGTTTTGCTAATGTAATAGATAGGGGATTGCATACCTTTCATTTTGCAAACCAAAAACCACATTGACGGTGACTTCCGATACGACTAGATGTGTAATTAAAGGTTTGCCCAGCTCCACTTTGGATGGCAGTGTTGGTGATGACAGGTACGTTTTCAACTCTTTCAAGTCTTTGACACATTCTTCATTTCGCTGGAATCCGTTGTCTTTTCTTAGGACGTTGAAGAATTTGTGACATATGTCCGAGGATCGTGAGATGAATCAGGAGAGGGAAACTATTCGGCCTGCCAATTTCTGGACCTGCTTTTTATTGTTTAGCACCTCGGGTATCAAGGCGTTCGCTTTGATTTGGTCAGGGTTGACCTCGATACCTATTTGGGATACGAGAAACCCCAAAACGTTCCTGACGCCACGCCGAAGGCACACTTCTCGGGATTCAGTTTCATCCCATACTTTTTTAGTATTTTGAAGGCCTCTTGCAAGTGGTTAATGTGATCTTCCTTTTTAGCGCTAGCATGTCGTCGATATATACTTCCATGGTTTTGCTGAGCTATTCTTTGAAAATTTCGATGACGAGTCTTTGATACGTGGCCCCTGCTTTCTTGAGCCCAGATGGCATCCCTTTGTAACAATAGGTCACTTGGAGTGTGATGAACGTGGTTTTATCTTGGTCTTCTTCGGTCATCAAGATTTGATTATAACCGGAATATGCATCCAAAAAACTTAGCAGTTCATGTCCGATGGTGGCGTCGATTAGCTGGTCGATGTGTTGGGGGGGGGAGGAATCCTTAGGACACGCCTTGTTTAAGTCGGTGAAGTCCACACACATTCTCCATTTCCCGTTCTTCTTTTTGACCATCATGATGTTGGCGACCCATTGAGGGTATTTTGACTCTCAGATAAAACTGTTGGCGAGTAAGTTGTCTACTTTTTCGCGAACTACCTCGTTGATTGCAGAATTGAATTTTCTTCTGATTTGCTGCATCAACGGATGTAGTGGGTCGACATTTAGTTTTTGGGTAGCGATGTTTGGTAAAATCCCTAGCATATCTGCATGGGAAAAGGCAAACAAGTCTGCATGATTAGTTAATAATTCATGATACTTACTCGGGTTGGCGAGCCCGTGGCCGATGTAGGCCTCTTTTCAGGGCTGAGGCTATCCAGCAGAATCAGATCGAGGTCTTTGATCGTCGCTTTCCAGGCCTCTACAATGTCTGGATCCCTGATGGTATCGCTTGTCGGGTCAATTTTAGTCCCCGACATGGCTAATTGCCATGCTTCCGCACTTGATACTCTTAGCTGTTGGGTGTGGGCGCAGCCCTGTGCTATCTTGTAACACTCTTGCACGGTGCTCCGCTTTGATGCTGAATATCCCCCATGGGGTAGGGAACTTGACCACCTGGTATAAACTTGAGGGGACTGCTCGTATAGCGTGTATCCATGGTCGCCCAATGATGACATTATATGCCGTTTCCTGATCCATCAGGTGAAAAGTTATTTCCAATGTGACCCCTTCTGCGAGGACGGGCAGAATCATTTCTCCCGATGTATGTTCCAGTGCATTGTTAAAACCGGTTAGCGTTATGCATCGGGGTATTATATTGTCCTCGAGTCTCATCTGTGAAAGGACTCTCGGATGGATGATGCAGGCACCACTTCCGTCATCGATCATGACTATCCTAACGTCCGTATCAACAATACATAAAGTAATAACTAAAGCATCATAATGGGGAAAACGCAAACCATCGGCATCAAAATTATTGAAGGCGATACTTCCTTCGAAGTCATCATACAGCACGTGAGAGATAGTTCGTTTCAACCTGTGTGTATTGGCAAATTTGACATGGTTGATAGCAGAATCGGTGTCGTCGCCGACGATCATGTTTACCGTCCGTGTCGGGGAAGGTGGCTTTGGTGGTCCGCGGGATTGTTCTCGCCCACGTGCGAAGTTGGCCTTTCCTTTGTCGCTGAGCAGCTCTTTTAGATATCCTTGGTTTAACATTCCGACGACCTCCTGTTGCAGGACTATGCAATCTTCAATCTTGTGTCCTCGCTCTTGGTGGAATTTGGACAGGGCGTTTGGTTTCCTTGTGGTCGGGTTTGACTTCATTTTCCGGGGCCATTTCAACTTGGTGCCAAGCTTTTCTAGCATGTACACTATCACAAAATGCTCTTATTAGTATTTTTCATGAATTGTCGGTAAAAAATGGTTAAAGAATGCTAAAGAGCAATTTTGGAGTCAAAAGAAGATGAAAAAGGCCGATTATGCAAAAATCACTAAACCCCACACAGGACAACCTTGAAGATTTAGAGGACGCGTTCCACCGCGGTTCCACCGCGACCGCGGTGAAACCGCGCTGGTTGAAGTAGATTGAAAAAATAAAGATTCAGAGAGTGTGTTTCACCACTGTTGGACTGCGACCGTGGCAGAACCACGGTGACATGCGAAAACTTATGAGACTAAAGTGTAAAAACATGATTTTTATGACCTAAACCCTATATAAAACCTTAGGATTCGCCCAAAGGAGGCAAGCTTGGTATTATTGAGTACGTTTGCAAGGAAACTAGTGTGAGAAAATTCTCTAAACATATCTATTACTTTTCTTTTGAATTTTCATCATGAATTCTATTCTATCTTTTGTTTCCATAGTTATGAATAGCTAAATTCATATCTGAGGTTGTGATGAAACCTATTGGTTGATGAACTTCTAATTTATGTGAATACAAATTGTTAGTTAATCTCTATTTGTTCAATTTCGTTCTTGTTGTAGTTAATTGATAGGCTCCTATATTAGTTGCGCCTATTTAGTGTACAAAACTTGGAAAAGAATGCATATTTAAGTTATTGTTGAACAACATCATTCCTAGATTATTAGAGGAATCTATAATTGCGAGTCTAAAGGCGACATTAGGAATAATAAAACCTAGGGTGTAATCTAAATTGAATTGTGATAATTAAAGCAAGCTAGTGTAACTCGGAAGAGTATAATAGTAAATTACTATGATTACTCGGGAGAGATTTACGATAAGATTATTGTTCACGATTGATAGACAGATATTAATAAATTTGTATGAGCATAAATAAATGGGATTCATTCAGTATGGGAAATCATCACCTTAGTCTTTCTCATTCTTGTTTACAACATACTAGTCATTTTTCCAGTTATTTAGTTCTTTGCAAAAGTAGTTATTAAGAAATACTCAAAAAGGATATTTGAATATTTGGGAAGCTGATTCGGAAGACTATTGGGTTATGAAGATCGTAGTTGGTAGGTTAACTCTCTGAGGATTCGACTCCGTGTGAAATACTTGGGTTATATTTGCTGCGACCACAATGTCCTTTATAGAAGGCATAGTTGGGCATGATCAAATTTTGGCGTCGTTGCTGGGGAGTTAACGGAATAATCAATTGCCATTGAAAAAATTACAAGATTCTTATTGTAGTCAGATTTCTCTCTACACAACTTTTGATTGAAAATCTTGACGATTGTTGAATTGGTTGCTCAGGGGCATGGCTAGAAAATCTATAAGGACTGGAGAATTACTTGAAGGACCTTCAGACCCAAAGCAAACATTCCGGGCACTGAACCGGGCAAACAAACAACATCAACAATCTCAGCAGACACTGAAATTAGATATTGACATAGGAGACATGAATAATCCTAACCAGCAAGCTAGGTTAAATGCTAGGGAAGAGGCACCTCCTGTGCCTGAGGGTGCACTTTATGATTGGGCACAACCAACTGCTGACAACTTGGCTACTGCCATCGTTGTATCCGCAATACAAGCTGAATCGTTCCAGATCACATATAATATGCTACAGTTGTTGTAAAGCAAGGGACTCTTTTCTGGGACACAAGTTGAAGACCCTCAGCAACATCTAAAAATTTCCTCTCTATATGCAAAATGCAAAGACAACCCAATGTGACACCGGAAGCAATCAGGATATTATTGTTTACTTTCTCGGTTACAGGAGCTGAACAGGTATGTCTCAACTCACTCCCTATCAACTATATAGAAACTTGGGATGAGTTAGTCAAACAGTTCCACAACAAGTTCCACCCGCCTAACAAAACAGCTCAACAAATTGATGAGATTGTAAGCTTCAAGCAAAAAACCAATGGAGACATTACATGAGACTACGGACGGATTTAAGGGAATGCTAGTCATGTGTCCTCACCATGGGGTTCGAGAACAGATGTTGGGACAAAGGTTTTACATGGGGCTGTCTGATAGCATGAAGAATATAGTTGATACCTCAGCAGGTGGGGCTTTTCTGAGCAAGACTTGGAGAGAAGGCCAGAATTTCCTAGACAAGATGGCTCAAAATTCAGGATGGACAACTAGAAATACACCTATCACTCCAGTGGTACACTTTGTGCCCCTGCACCAATCTAACACTATGGCGGAAAACATGGCCACTCTATTGACACAGATGAACATCCTGACTAAAAAGGTGGAAGAATCTGGAGTTAAGCAGCAGGTGCATACTGTAGGTACTACCAATGGGGGCTTATGCACATCTTGCAGTAGCCAACCCATGGACTTCAGAACATGAACATCACCATCAGCATTAAGACATGAATTATGTGGCTAACTGTGACGGTTAGCAATAGGGAAATCAGAATTGGGGTAAGCAGGACCCACATCAATACAGGCCACCTCAGCCACAATACAATAAGGGAAATATGGGAGGTGTGAGGCCACCCAACAATATGGCTCTATATCCTAGACCACGGGCTTTCAACAATCAACAACAAGGGTATCATCCACCTCCACAACAGCATGCGGGTAGATAAGAAGATGGGTTCGTAAGATTAGAAGCTATTATGTAGTAGGTTATTGGGTCTAATGCAAAGATCAATGAAAGAGTGGATGCACACGATGCGGCCATTAAAAATATCAAGGTGCAAGTGGGCCAGATTGCTATGACATTAAACAATCATCCTCAAGGGACATTACATGCGGATACTCAAACCAACCCAAACGATCAAGTCCTAAAGCAGCTGATGGCAGTAAGTCATAGAAATGGTAGAGATTTTTATGCTGAACAAGAGAGAACTAGAGGTAATTTGCAAGCTGATACACTTCTTCCAATACGCATTGAACTGGATGAGTCTACATGGTTGACAAAAGTTACAGTCCAACCAGCACCTGAAAATAATGATGTGCCATAAGAAACTGAGTATGCATCTGAACAGGTAGAACAACCAGTTGTCGAACAAGTAGTAGAGAAGGAAAAATCCCAATTGATTGGGAAGAAGAGGCCTCCATCCCCATTCCCTCAACGGTTGGCCAAGCACCAAAAGGAAGAGCAATACAATAAGTTCTTTGAAATTCTGAAGTAAATCCAGGTAAACATTCCTTTAATCGAAGCTTTGAAAGAGATGCCTGGATATGCTAAAATGATGAAAGACTTGATGTCATGGAAGTTTGATTTTCAAGACTTGGCCACAGTCACACTTACTCAGACGTGTAGTGCAGTATCCAAACCCATAGCTAAAAAGTTATTTGATCCAGGTAGCTTTACTATTCCTTGAACTATAGGGAACTTTGCTTTTACTAAGGCATTGTATGATTTGGGGGCTAGTATAAATCTTATTCCCTTGGTGATTTATAAGAGGTTGGTCATTGGGAGAGCCAGACCCACTTCAATGTTGTTACATCTAGCTGACAGGACTGTCAAACGGCCATTTGGGATCTTAGATGATGTGGTTATTTAGGTGGGGAAGTTTGTGTTTCCCGCAAATTTTGTATTTTTAGATTGCAAAGTGGATGAGAAGATTCCTATAATCTTAGGAAGACCGTTCTTGGCCACTGGAAAGCACTGACGATTGTGCGACTGAGGAGCTCAAGATGTGACTAAATGATGAAGAAATCATATTCGATGTGCAGAAATCTATTAGGCGCTCAAGTGAGTTTGCAAAATGCTCCCTTATTGATGCAGTAGATGTGATAGTGGAGACAAATGATGAGTCATTGACAGCTGAGGATCCACTAACATCATGCCTAAAGAACTTAGAGGAAGTAAATGCCGAATGTATGGTGGAATGGGTGTTAGCACTGGAAGGTAGGGGGTTTTGGGATAGAAATCTTGAGTTAGAACCTCTACATCTAGAAAAGAGAGAGACCCTCCAGCAAAACCATCCATTGAGGAACCACCCAAGCTGGAACTCAAGCCATTACCAACTCACCTTAGGTATGAATTTCTTGGCCCAAACTCCATTTTGCCTGTTGTTATCTCATCTGGTTTGCTACATGTGCAGGCTCAACAACTTATACAGGTACTCAAGGAGTGCAAAAATATCATTGGTTTGACCATGGCAGACATTAAGGGGATCATCCCCGCCTATTGCATGCATAAGATTATTCTGGAAGAGGGACACAAAACTTCCAGGGAACATCAGAGAAGGCTGAATCCAAATATGAAGAAAGTGGTAAAGAATGAGGTAATAAAGTGGTTAGATGCGGGAATTATTTTCCCAATCTCTTATAGAAACTGAGTTAGCCCAGTTCAATGTGTACCAAATAAGGTGGCATGACGGTTCTGAAGAATGAGAACAATGACTTAATTGCAACAAGAACTGTCATCGGCTGGAGGATTTGCATGGACTAAAGGAAGTAGAATCTTGCCACCCGAAAAGACCACTTTCCACTCCCCTTCATTGATCAAATGCTCTACAGGTTGGTAGGGAGGTCACACTTTTGTTTCTTTGATGGGTACTCAGGCTACAATCAGATCTCCATTGCCCCTGAGGTTAGAGAAAAGACATCCTTCACATGCCCATACGGCATTTTTGCCTTCCGGAGGATTCCATTTGGCCTATGCAATGCACCTGCCACATTCCAAAGGTGCATGATGGCCATATTTATTGACATGGTGGAAGATATTATGTAGGTGTTCATGGATGACTTCTCAGTGGTAGGGAATTAGTTTGATGAATGCCTGGTCAATCTGACGAGTGTGCTGAAATGGTGCATCGAGACTAACTTGGTTCTAAATTGGGAAAGTGACATTTCTTGGTACAAGAAGAAATAGTCTTGGGCCACCGAGTGTCAAGCAAGGGAATTGAGGTTGATCGAGCAAAAGTAGATGTCATTGCAATGCGGCCTCCACCAACTTCAGTCAAAGCCGTTAGAAGCTTTCTTGGACATGCCGGTTTTTATCGGAGGCTCATTAAAGACTTCTCCAAAATTGCCAACCCCCTCTATAAGTTACTAGAAAAAGATCACACTTTTGTATTTTCTGATGATTGCAGGATAGGATTTGAGAAATTGAAGAAGAGGTTGGTCACAACACCAATCATTGTTGCCCCCAACTGGGAGCAACCATTTGAGCTCATGTGCGATGCTAGTGACTATGCAGTGGGGGCAGTGCTGGGCCAGTGGAAGGACAAATAGATGCAACCAATCTACTATGCTAGTAGAACACTGAGTGGAGTCGAGCTAAATTACACAGTGACGGAAAAGGAGATGCTTGCTGTAGTGTTTGCTTTTGACAAATTCATGCCCTATCTTATAGGATCCAAGATAATTGTATACACTGACCATATAACACTTAGATATCTAATTGAAAAGAAGGACTCTAAGCCGCGCCTAATTCGTTGGGTGCTGCTATTGCAAGAGTTCGATCTTGAAATTCGTGACCGCAATGGCACTGAATATAAAGTCGCTGATCATTTATCACGACTTGAAGGAGCTAAAAATGTTATATAAAGTTAAGAAATCATGGAAACCTTTTTAGACGAGCAGCTGCTCACTACCACTCTTCTTGAAGCGCCGTGGTATGCAGATTATGCAAATTACCTTGCCAGTGGTATTGTTCCTCACGACCTGTCATCGACCCAGAGGAAAAGATTCTTTCGTGAAAGCCAACTGTATTATTGTGATGAACCCTACATGTTTAGAATTTGCCTTGATAACATGATCCGGAGATGCATCCCCAAGATTGAACAATCTTCTGTCTTGTAGGCTTGTCATGCTTCGGCATATGGTGGCCATTTTGGAGGAGTGCGGACATCAGCTAAAGTTATTGAGGCTGGATTTTTTTGGCCAATAGTGTTTTAGGATGCGCATTTGTGTGTAAAAGGGTGTAATGAATGTCAACGCATCGGGAACATCTCCTGGCATCGCAAGATGCAATGAACCCAATCCAAGAGGTGGAAGTATTTGACGTCTGGGGGATAGACTTCATGGGTCCCTTCGTCAGCTCCTACGATAATAAGTACATTCTTGTTGTTGTATATTATGTGTCCAAATGGGAGCAAGCGGTAGCATTACCCACCAATGATGCTAAGGTGGTGCTTGGGTTTCTCAAGAAAAAACATATTCACTCGCTTCGGGACACCGCGGGCAATCATAAGCGACATGGGCACTCACTTTTGTAATCGGGCATTTGAAAAATTGCTGGCAAAATATGATGTGCGACATGAGGTGGCTACTCCATATCACTCGCAAACCAGTAGGCAAGTTGAAGTGTCCAATAGAGAAATTAATAGTGTATTAACAAAAATAGTCAACGCCACAAGGACCGACTGGTCAAGGAAGCTCGATGATGCGCTATGGGCCTATAGGACATCTTTTAAGACACCAATCGACATCTCACCATACAAGTTGGTGTTTGGGAAGGATTGTCACGTACCCATTGAATTAGAACACAAAGCATGGTGGGCACTTAAACAACTAAATCTCAACTTGGAAGATGCGGGCAAATCAAGAGTCACTTAATTACATGAGTTAGAAGAGTTCCGATATTTGGCTTTTGAGAGCACGAGGTTATATAAGAAGAGGATGAAGCGGCTGCATAACCAAAACATCATTGAGCGTAACTTTAAGTACGGGGACAAGGTATTACTCTATAACTCAAGACTACGATTGTTCCGGGGCAAACTGAAATCACGGTGGTCTGGCCCATTTCGTATGATTGAAGTATTCCAGTCTAGAGCGGTGGAAGTTGGTATTAAAGATGGCTCTCGCACTTTCAGAGTCAATGGATAGCGGTTAAAATTGTACGTGGGCATGGACGAGTCCATAGAGATGTCTGAGTTGTATTTGAATGATCCACAAAGGTCGAGCAAGCCTTAAATGCGCTAAGTTAAGTCATCCCGCGACGTTAAATCAGGCGCTACGTGGGAGGCAACCCACGAAATTGTTGTAGTTGTAAATCTGATAGTTTAGATTATATATAAAAAAATATATAAAAACAATGAAAACTCAAAAATAATAGTAGAAGACTCTTCCTGATGACGGACTACTTGGACATTACTCTTGAGGGAAGTAGTCCATGTAGATTTTTCTTTTTTTTTTCTTTTTCTTAGGTAGTGTATTATCTCCCCCTTGGTTTTTCTTTTGACCAGGTTCTTTTCCAAGGGTTTCTCTTGAACCGGGTTAGGTAGATTTTTCTTTTCTAGTTTTTAGGTTTAAATGGGTGAAGGTTAATATGTAACCCCGAGTATACACACTTCCAAAACTAAAAAAACTTAAGAGTGTATTATTTAAACTTGATTGTAGATTCTAAGATATGCCTTAAGTTTGCACAATTTGGCTTGCTTGAACACTTGTATGACTTTGTTGATGAACCAATTCAGAATGAGTTGCTTGCTAAGTATGTGTGAGGTTTTTACTTTCATTATGTGTATACACATGATACCTAGAACTTGCCATGTGTGTGTGCAAAGCAAAATAGAAGTCATTTAGTTATAGAGATAATAGAGGCATTTCTTTGTGCAATCCCATAACAAAAATTGTGAATCCACCTGTACATAATATTATAGTTAACTAATTTAAGCCTTAAGCCTGTTCTTTGATTCCCCCATTTCCATTCCCCCATATCGTATGGCTCCGCCAGAGTTAAAAGAATTGAAGGAACAGTTGCAGGATTTACTTGAAAAGGGTTTCATTAGACCCGGTGTTTCGCCGTGGGGTGCACCAGTATTATTTGTAAAGAAGAAAGATGGTTCGATGAGAATGTGCATTGACTATCGACAGTTAAACAAAGTGACTATCAAAAACAAATATCCACTTTCGCGAATTGATGATTTATTTGACCAGCTTCAGGGTGCCAAGGTATTTTCAAAGATAGATTTGAGATCTAGCTATCATCAGCTGAAGATTAGGGCATCTGATGTCCCTAAGACAGCGTTCCGCACTCGGTATGGACATTATGAATTTTTGGTCATGTCTTTTGGGTTGACAAATGCTCCAGCAACTTTTATGGAGTTAATGAATCGGGTGTTCCGGCCTTATTTAGACTTGTTTGTAATAGTCTTCATTGATGACATATTAATATATTCCCACAGTCGTGAGGAGCATGCGCAACATCTCAGAGTGGCCTTGCAGACTTTGAGAGATAGCCAACTATAAGCAAAATTTTCGAAGTGTGAATTTTGGCTAAGTTCAGTTGCATTCCTGGGTCATATTATGACGGCAGCAGGTATTCAGGTTGATCCGAAGAAAATTAAGGCAGTCAAGAGCTGGCCTAGACCGACATCAGCCACAGATATTCGGAGTTTCTTGGGGTTAGCGGGTTATTATCGCCGATTCGTAGAAGGATTTTTGTCTATTGCAACCCCACTGACCAGATTG
>JASVEL010005101.1:0-101672 GCA_032618575.1 Nicotiana noctiflora | reverse complement strand
CAGGCAATGGTGTAGACCCAGTGGGTCGATTTTCGTGATTTCTCATGAGCAAGTCATTGTTTCGCTCAGCCACAAGAAGAAGAGAAATCAGCTCAGAGTACTTCTTGAAACCTTTCTCTGTGTACTACTGTTGCAGAACCATATTGGAGGCATGAAACGTTGTAAACGTTTTCTCAAGCATATCATAATCACTAATAGTATCTCCACAGAGTTTCAATTTAGAAGTAATTCTGAACATCGCAGAATTATATTCAGAAACAGACTTAAAGTCTTGGAGCCTCAGATGAGCCCAATCATATCGTGCTTGTGAAAGGGTGACCAACTTTAAGTTGTCATATCTTTCCTTTAAGTCATTCCACAAAATAAGTGGATCTTTGACTGTGAGATATTCAATTTTCAACTCTTCATCAAGGTGATGGCGCAAGAAAATCAAGGCCTTAGCACAGTCTTGGGTGGATGCTTTATTTCTGTCTTTAATGGCGTCTCCAAGACCCATTGCATCTAAGTGGATTTCAGCATCCAACACCCATGTCATATAGTTCTTGCCCGAAATTTCAAGGGCAACGAACTTTCTTTTCATAATGTCAGTCATAAAAAAAGAGGATCCATATTTGCTTAATCTTCTGAAAGAGCTTCTTGAGATGGTAGAGTCTCGTGCTGATAACGTGTTATGAAATAATAAAGAACAAGAGCAATATTGCAGAGAAAGAGAGATGAAATTCTTATTGAATTTTGGGATGATTTACAATGGGGTAAGACCCTCTATTTATAGGAGAAACTATGACTTAGTCACAAAGTAAAACTCTCCACAAGATAGACATTCACTCCAAGTAGAATTCTATTCTTAACAAAAACAAAACAAAGGCGTGCATTTAGTAATAGTATTTAAGAAGTAGGCAAAAGGCAGAAGCCTTGTTCAGAAAAGCAATAAAAAGGCAGAAGCCTTATTCGAATAAGCAAAACAAAAGAACCAAAGCAAACACAAGTCTACGAAACACAGGGAGCGGTGCTTACTCACGGAGACCACGAAAATATTTTAGGGTTCTTTATAAATCACTAAATCTTGAATTCACGTATATGAAATTCCCTATTGTCAATTATCCTATAATAGTAATAGGTAAGAATTGGATAGTTAATTCCATTCTTCCTCTATATCAATTATGTTTAGGAGTAAAACTTTAAAGTTAATTAAAATGCACTGATTATTATAGAATCGATTGTTTGACTGGTGTCAATTGGACTGGGGCCTACGTATTGGATGAGAAGTTTTGAGGTGAATTGATAACCCTTTACTAAAGTGGTTTAACTCACAAAAGCATGCATACACAATATTTGCTGAATTGCTTAAAAGAGTTTATCTTTATTTAATTAGAGCAAGTGAGAACCCATTAATTTAGGATTGCTCTAGCAACAGTTTAAATGATCTATTATGATATATGTGCTTAAATTTTCAGTTTTTGTGCTATTTTTATATGCTATTTTCATGTTGAAAATTTATGAATAAGAAAGAACCTTTAGAAATATTTTTATATGTTTATTTCATTTTTATGCCATACTTTACATTTAAAGACACCAATATAAGTATGTACATAATGTTCTATAAAGAAAAGATTTAGACTTGAAAAATCACAGGAAGAAGTTTTAGAAAGAAAAGATTTTTGGGAGTATCATTTATTCTGAGAAGGGGTCATCGTCCAGGCCGAGGGTCCTGACCAATGCGTTGACTTCCTGAAACTACTTGTGCCAAAGTAGGGAGCACACGAGCCGAGGGTCTCGTTGCTGAGAATTTACTTAGCCATGCTAAGGTATGATACATGAGCGCTGAGAACCATGAAGCGAGTGGCACCTCGTGAATTGGGCCTATTCGATCAGGTTGGAATCGAACCAGTGCCGATCACACGGTGACTGAGACAAAATTAAGTCAGGATAGTTGGAACTCCCAAAGTATAAAGTGAAGTATATTTTTTTTTTACAAGAAAGAAAGAAAAAGAATTTCTTTTAGAATATTCATAAATGCTATTATGCAATTATTTAGAATTATTCTTATAAGTTTTATGTTTTACATGCAATTAGAACCTTTGCTCATAATGTATATATTATTAAAGTTTCTCCCCCTCTTGTTGAGACTCACTGAGTACAATGGATGGTACTGACGTTCTCTTTTGGGAACCTATGTTGGTATGCTGTACAGCGCAGGAACCGAATTTACAGGCGAGCATGCTACGAATTAGGAGTTTCCTCCCTTCCACTGCGATTGGTGAGCTCCACTTTTGTTCGTGGAGTATTCCTTAGAGTCATTTTTATTTAGCTATTTCTTTGTTTATTTAGAGAACTGGCCAGGAAACCTCATGTCCTGAGCAGTGCGTCAGTTTATCAGTAAAGGCTTCATGGACATAGTCATTGGGTTGAGATTCAGATGTTATTTTATAATAACTAAGCAGTAATTCAGTAGTTACTACGAATAAAGTTTTGAATTTGATTTATTTATAATATTGGAATTACTCTAAAGTATTTGGTTAGAGTATTTCTTTGTTGCATATAAAATTTGGAGTTATAATAGGTTTAACAAGCAGAGATGGTTCGCTCGGTCATGTTTAGTGATCGAGTGCCGGTCTCGGCTTGTTTAGAAAATGGGTCGTGACAAACTTGGTATCAGAGCCAGGTTTATGGAGTTCTAGGGGTCTCTGAAGCCATGTTAGTAGCGTCTTGTTTATGGGTATGAAGCGTGTCATACTTATTAACAGGAGGCTACGAACATTTAGGAAATATCTTTTTTTTTGTCATACTTTAGATCGTGCAGTAGATCCTACCTCTAAGAAATTATCTAATGTATTCGTTTCTCCAAAATTCACAGAAATGGCTCGTACTCGCAACTCTGACACCGACACTCAGGATGCTGCTCAAGAAACTCTTGATACTATTGTGCCCCAAGGCAGGACTAAAAAGACTTCAACCCAAAAAAAGAAGAGTAAATCCACAGAGAGGGTTCAGGTACCCCGAGTTGAACATGAAAAAGGGGTGGAGCATGATGATCCAGTACCTCAGGATCCAGTGCCGCCCCCAGCAGCAGCTCCAGCTCAGACAACCATATCTCCTGAGATGGGTCAAATGTTTAATGCTGTCAACAGTGCTATGGAGATGTTCAAAGCCTTTATGGCTAACCAGAACGAGAGAAGAGATGATATTCAACCTCAACCAAATAGACAGAACAATTCCGAGTCCTCAAGAGTGAATGAATTTTTAAAGTTGAGTCCTCCAGTGTTCCATAGTTCTATAGTTGATGAAGATCCGATTTTGTGTTTGGAGGGTATCAAGAAAGCCATCCGAGTGATGAAAGCATTTGATGATGAAGTTGTGGATCTGGCTGCTCCAGCTTAGAGATATGGTCGGTGCTTGGTTTGAGATGTGGGAAAATGAAAGAGATGAAGATGATGGTCCGCTTACTTGGGAAGAATTTGAAGAGGCCTTCAAGGCTAATTTTATCCCAGAAGAGGATAGAGAAGCTAAGGCTACGGAGTTCGAACGGCTCAAGCAAGGGAATAGAAGTGTACAAGAGTATTACATGGAATTCATAAGGTTGGCTAAGCATTCTCCTCACATGATTAAGACAGAAAGAGCAAAGATTCCCAGGTTTGTTGGCGGTTTGGCTTACCACATTAAGGATACGACATTAGCTGCAGCGGTAGGAATGACAGCTTTTTCATATGTTGTGGGGTTCGCCAAGCACTTAGGAAAAGACAGACAACAAAGGAGAGAAGAGAAAGAGCATAACAAGAAATCCCGGACAGCGGGAAGGTTTAATGGTACATCCAGCGGAGGTGGAAGGGTTTCCTCTAATAAGGAGTCATTAACACCATCTCAGTCCAGTCATCAGTCAGGTAGTAGGTCTCCTTCAGACGTACTTAGGGTTATGTAAATCAGTCTCGTCAGAATCAGAATTTTAGGACATCATCCTCACATAGCCAGAGTCATACTGAGCAACATTCACACTAGCAAGGTATTTGTGGAGCATGTAAGCGGCAACATTCAGGTCAGTGCAAGCGCAAGTCTCATGGTTGCTACCATCATGGAGACATTGGTCATATAAAATCCAACTGCCCAAAGTTGCAATGTAATTTCAGTGGTGGATCAACTCGTCCTTCTAATTCCTCAGCTACCGCAGTTACACCACCTCAGGCTCGTGGTTCTCATAATTAGACTGGGCATGGAGCAGGCAGAGGTGCATACCGAGTTACTCAAGGAGGGGGACAACCCCATTTATTTGCTACACTTGATCATCAGAGTGCAGAGGCATCTGTAGAAGTTATTACAGGTATACTTTTAGTCTACTCGCATAATGCTTATGCCATAATGGATCCAGGTTCAACATTTTCATATGTGACTCTATACTTTGCAATTAACCTCGGACTAGAACCTGAACGACTTAGTGAGCCATTCTTAGTATCCACTTGTGACGACCCAAAGGGTCATCACCTGATTTCTTCATTTGTCCCGCACTTCCGAGGCCTTGAAAACCTTATTTTATATTGCCTTGATTTACGTGCATAGTCCGGACATGTAGCTGGAAAGCTTTTGTGCTAGAATATGTGAATTCTATGAAAAATTTGAAGAAATTTGATATTAATATTGATGTAGTTGACTTCGGTTAACATTTTTGGTAAACGGACCCGGAATCGAGATCGGACGGTCCCGGAAGGTCCGTAGGAAAATATGGGACTCGGGCATGCGTCCGGAGTCTAATTCTGAGGCCTAGAGCCCAAGATATGAATTTTTCTGTTAAATTATTTTTGCTGAAATTATTAAATAAAAATGGATTAAATGACCATGGTATTGGGCTCGTATTTTGGTTCCGATGCCCGGTACAAGTCTTAAATATTATTTAAGTACTTCCTGCAAAGTTTGACGATATTTGAACGTCGTTTGATGTGTTTTGAACCTTGAGTTCCAAATTTGAAAGTTTATGAAGTTAAAGGAAGAAAACCATGAATTTGAGGCTTGATCTTATGAAAATGATGGTATATTGGCGATTTGATCGCGCGAGCAAGTTCGTAGTATGTTTTTAAAGTTATGTGCATGTTTGGTTTGGAGCCCGAAGGCTCGGGTAAAGATTTGATAGGCCGTTAGAGCAGATTTTGAAAAATAACACAGCTGGTATTTTTTCCCAGCTGATATCTTCACAATTGCGAAGAAATACTTGCAATTGCAAGATGACCCATATTTAGCCTTGGTTCGCAAATGCGAGCCAATCTTCGCAAATGCGAAGTTGGCAAGAAATTGCCTTGACTCGCAAATGCAAATGATACCTCGCAAATGCGAAGCCTTCAGGAAACAACACAAGTTCGCAAATGCGACTAAAGTGTCACAAATGCGAGGGCCACAGCTTTAGACTTAGTTCGTAAATGCGAACGAATTCTCGCAAATGCGAGGGCCTCAGTTAAAAACCTGCTAAGTTCGCAATTGCAAACAAATGTTCGCAATTCCCATATCCGCAGTTGTGCAATCTGATACTTAAACGAATTTTAAACCCCTTTTCACCATTCTTTCAAAACCCAACACACCACACACGATTCTCCAAGAACAAGATCACTCCAAATCACTTGTAAGTCACTTTTTACTTAATTATTTCAATTCCTAATATCATTAAACATGTTTTCCAAGAGAAATCAAAGGTTTTCATGGTGGAAATTGTTGTTTTTGGGTAGAACCTAGGTTTTTCATGAATTGGGGAATTGGACCTCGATTAGAGGTCTGATTTCGAAACAAATCATATAATTGAACTCGTGAGGGAATGGGTAACCGGATTTTGGTCCGAACCCCGAGTTTCGACCACGTGGGACCAGGGGTATTTTGGGAAATTTTGGGTTAAACTTTGAGAAAACCATTTTTAAGCATCCAAACCAATTTACATAGTATTTATTAAAGTAATTGAACCAATTGTGATTAGATTTGAGCAAGTTAAAGGTTGAAATTCGAGGTAAAGCTATAATTGAAGGATAATTGGACTTCAAGGCTTAGAGGTAAGTGTTTGATCTATCCTAGCTTGAGGGAATTGGATTTAATGTGCTAATTGCTATGTGATCGAGTGCGGTGTATGGGCTGCGGTGATGAGCAACCATACACTGGCGTCTAGCATGACCGTGAGTCGTTAGTTGACATATATTGTTAGTTAATGTTGGATGTTTTTAAGTCATAATCTTGAACCCTTGCCGGGTTGTGAAGTTGATTATTATTTTCCCTTGCCGGGACTTTATTGTGAAGTTGATTATTGTTTTCCCTTGCCGGGACTTTATTGTGAAGTTGATTATTATTTCCCTTGCCGGGACTTTATTGTGGTGATTATGGTGTCCCTTGCCGGGACGGTTCTTATTAATTGTTTCATTCTTTTGCCCTTAACAGTGATTGTTATTTGGGTGAGGAAGAGTGATAATGCACGAAGGGTGATACCGTGCCTTGTTTATTTGATTATGCACGAAGGATCATGTCGTGCCTTATTTATTTGATTATGCACGAAGGATTATGGCGTACCTTGTTTTATTGATTTTGCACGAAGGATCATGTCGTGCCTTGTTTTATTGATTATGCACGAAGGATCATGTCGTGCCTTGTTATACTGATTATGCACGAAGGAACATTCCGTGCCGTTGTTATTTGAACCATGCACGAAGGATCATGTCGTGCCATGGATGTGAGGATGAGAGTAAAAGCACGAAGGGTGATGCCGTGCACTTTTATTTGCTTATTTGGTGAGGATGAGAGTAAAAGCACAAAGGGTGATGCCGTGCAACTATTTTGAATTTCTTGTTTAGGTGATAGCTATTTTTACTATACTCTGATTCTCTTTACTGATTTATTATATGTTACTGATTGTGTTTCCCCCAGCATGTTACTTCCTTGTTAATTGTGTTACTTGATAATCCTGTTATTTTGTGGTATATACATATATAAAATTGCACAGGTTTATGTGAGTGTCTGGTCCTAGACTTGTCACTACTTCGCCGAGATAGGCCGGGCACTTACCAGCACATGGGGTCTGTTGCAATGATACTACACTTTTGTGAATTTTTGCACAGGTCCAGGTTTTGAGCAGCAGTAGTTCGATAGCAAGATCTCGTACCCACGAGAGTGAGGCAGCTTGCAGGCATCCGCAGGCCCGACGTCTCTTCTTATGTTTTTTTATTGATGTGGTCTCATTGTTCCGAGACAGACGGATGTTCATTATTTTCTTTCAGACCATTATGTGTAGTTATTCCTTAGTAGTTCGTGAGTTGGTGTCTCCACATCTTGGGTAGAGGATTATATCAGCTGTTTCACATTATTATTATTCATCTCTATTTCGAAAGACTTTCGCATTTAACAAATTGAGTAATTATTTCTTGCTATTAAATATTATAACAAAAATGATAGTATGAACAGGAAAATGTTGAATGAATTGGCTTCCCTAGCTACCACGAGTAGGCGCCATCATGATCCCGATAATTGGGGAAAATCCGGGTCGTGATACCACTCTAGTTGGCGAGTCAGTTAAAGTCACAAGAGTCTATAGAGGTTGTATAGTTTCATTCCAAGGTCGCAACACCAAAGCCGATCTCATAGAGTTAGAAATGGTGGATTTTGATGTGAATCATGGGTATGGATTGGTTGTCTTCCTGCTATGCCATGCTAGATTGTCATGCCAAGATAGTCAGGTTCCAATTTCCAAATGAAGAAGTCTTAGAGTGGAAGGGTAGTTCAGCATCGCTTGTAGGTTAGTTTTTTTCTTACCTTAAGGCACAACGAATGATCGGTAAGGGGTGTCTCACCTATTTGGCTCACATTATTAATCCACAATCAGAACCACCAGCTCTTTCGCCAGTGCCAGTTGTTAGAGAATTTTCAGAAGTCTTCCCAGATGACCTTCCCGGGCTTCCTCCCGAAAGAATCATAAACTTCGGTATTGATCTCATGCCAGGCACTCAGCCCATATCTATACCTCCTTATAGGATGGCTCCAGCAGAACTTAATGAGTTGAGAGAACAGTTGAAAGACCTTCTTGACAAGGGCTTCATCAGGCCGAATGTTTCACCATGGGGTGCCCCGGTCGTGTTTGTCAAGAAGAAAGATGGGTCTCTCAGAATGTGTAACGACTATCGGCAATTGAAAAGTTACCATTAAGAACAAGTACCCACTGCCAATAATTGATGATTTATTTGATCAACTTCTGGATGCAAAGTACTTTTCAAAAATAGTCTTGAGGTCGGGGTACCATCAACTACAGATTAGAAAAGAGGATATATCTAAAACAGCCTTTAGAACTTGCTATGGGCACTACTGCAGTTGCACCAGCTCAGGCTCGTGGTTATCATAATTAGACTGGGCATGGAGCAGGCAGAGGTGCAGACCGAGTTACTCAGGGAGGGGGATAACCCTGTTTATTTGCTACACTTGATCGTTAGAGTGCAGAGGCATCTGCAGAAGTTATTACGGGTATACTTTTAGTCTGCTCACATAATGCTTATGCCATAATGGATCCAGGTTCAATATTTTCATATGTGACTCTATACTTTGTTAACCTTGGACTAGAACCTGAACGACTTAGTGAGCCATTCTTAGTATCCACTCCAGTTGGCGAGTCAGTTAAAGTCACAAGAGTCTATAGAGATTTTATAGTTTCATTCCAAGGTCGCAACACCAAAGCCGATCTCATAGGGTTAGAAATGGTGGATTTTGATGTGATCATGGGTATGGATTGGTTATCTTCCTGCTATGCCATGCTAGATTGTCATGCCAAGATAGTCAGCTTCCAATTTCCAAATGAAGAAGTCTTAGAGTGGAAGGGTAGTTCAGCATCGCTTGTAGGTAAGTTTATTTCTTACCTTAAGGCACAACGAATGATCGGTAAGGGGTGTCTCGCCTATTTGGCTCACATTATTAATCCAAAATCAGAACCACCAGCTCTTCCGTCAGTGCCAGTTGTTAGAGAATTTTCAGAAGTCTTCCCAGATGACCTTCCCGGGCTTCCTCCCGAAAGAATCATAAACTTCGGTATTGATCTCATGCCAGGCACTCAGCCCATATCTATACCTCCTTATAGGATGGCTCCAGCAGAACTTAATGAGTTGAGAGAACAGTTGAAAGACTTTCTTGACAAGGGCTTCATCGGGCCGAGTGTTTCACCGTGGGGTGCCCCGGTCCTATTTGTCAAGAAGAAAGATGGGTCTCTCAGAATGTGTGTCGACTATCCGCAATTGAATAAAGTTACCATTAAGAACAAGTACCCACTACCAACTATTGATGATTTATTTGATCAACTTCAGGATGCAAAGTACTTTTCAAAAATAGACTTGAGGTCGGGGTACCATCAGCTACAGATTAGAAAAGAGGATATATCTAAAACAGCCTTTAGAACTTGCTACGGGCACTATGAATTTCTGGTGATGTCTTTTGGGTTGAGAAATGCTCCAGCTGCATTCATGGACCTCATAAATAGAGTTTTCAAGCCATTCCTGGATACCTTTATTATCGTGTTTATAGACGATATTTTGGTGTACTCTAAGAGCAAGGAAGATCATGCAGAACACCTCAGAATAGCCTTGAAGACCTTGAAGGAGAATTAGCTTTATGCCAAGTTTTCAAAATGTGAGTTCTGGTTGCAGTCAGTGGCATTCTTAGGCCTTGTGGTATCTAGTAAAGGAATAAAAGTAGACCCTCAGAAAACAGAAGCAGTCAAGAACTGGCCGAGGCCGACAACACCAACCGAAATCAGGAGTTTCTTGGGGTTAGCTGGCTACTATAGAAGGTTTGTGGAGGGGTTTTCCTCACTTGCAGCTCCATTAACTAAGTTGACTCAGAAAGCAGTTAAGTTCCAATGGTCAGACGCTTGTGAGTAGAGTTTTCAAGAGTTAAAGAAGAGGTTGACCACTACACCTATGTTAACCTTGCCGACAGGTTCGGGTGGGTTCACAGTATATTGTGATGCCTCCAGAGTGGACCTTGCTTGTGTTCTTATGCAAAATGGAAAAGTTATTGCTTATGCTTCCAGGCAGTTAAAGAATCATGAAAATAACTATCCTACACACGACTTGGAGCTTGCAGCAGTGGTGTTTGCATTAAAAATATGGCGACACTACCTTTATGGCGAGCATTCTGAAGTGTTTACAGATCACAAAAGTCTCTAGTACATTTTCAAGCAAAAAGAACTAAATTTGAGACAGAGAAGGTGGCTCGAGCTATTGAAAGATTATGACATCAATATCCTTTATCACACGGGCAAAGCTAATGTGGTAGCAGATGCACTTAGTAGGAAGTCAATGGGTGTCTTGGCCTATCTTGCAGTACAAAGGCGATATTTGGGTTGAGAAATTCAAAAACTAGCAAATGATGGAATTAGATTGGATGAGGCCGAAGAAGGAGATATGACTGCTTATGCCTTAGCGCAATCCTCCCTGGTTGCGCATGTTAAGGCTAAGCAAGATGAAGATCCGTACTTAGTGAAATTAAAAGAAAGAGTCAGCAACAAAGAAATCGCCACTTTCACTCAAAGGAAGTGATGGAGTTTTGAAGTTGAATGATCGGTTATGTGTGCCTGATGTAGATGGTCTTAGGAAGGCCATAATGGAGGAAGCTCACAGTTCGAGGTACTCTATCCACCCAGGTGCTACCAAAATGTATCTAGATTTGAAAGAATTATATTGGTGGAAAGGCATGAAGAAACAAGTAGCAGATCATATGGCTAAATGTTTGAATTGTCAGCAAGTCAAAGCCGATCATCAGAGGCCTGGTGGCCTAGCTCAAGACATAGAAATACCACAGTGGAAGTGGGAGATG
Organism: Nicotiana noctiflora; assembly: GCA_032618575.1. Lineage (NCBI taxonomy): Eukaryota > Viridiplantae > Streptophyta > Magnoliopsida > Solanales > Solanaceae > Nicotiana > Nicotiana noctiflora. The sequence goes on along the minus strand of JASVEL010005101.1, from coordinate 90,869 downwards.
ATTAATATAGGTTTTGTAGTAGGTTTATGTCACGACCCAAATCCGGTCGTGATGGCGCCCAACAATCAAGCTAGGCCAGCCAGACCAACAATTTAATTATCACAAATACCAGTCCCAAATGGACAACCCAAGAAGAATATATGAGTTTAAGAACTCCAATAATAATAATAATGAACAAAAGTATTGACACTCCCAAAGATCCGGAGTCACAAGTCTAGAGCCTCTAACAAAACCCAACAGGAATAGAGAGTACGATATAGAAGTACTCAAGTCTGAATACAAAATACAAAATAACAACTGGAAATGAGAGGAGAAGCTAGGTTCTGCGAACGTAGGCAGCTACCTCAGCAACCCGATATGACACCGCAACCGCTGGAATTGCCTGTCTACTGCTCCTGAGTACCTGAGTCTACACACAAAAGGTGCAGGGAGTAGGGGTGAGTACTAAGTACTCAGTGAGTAACAAATATATATAGGTAGCTGACAGTAAGAAATCCACAGATTACCACATAATGAAGCTAAACTACAGTTCGAATCTCCTACGAACTAGCATCAACAATACAATACAGCTACCACAGAGTAATTCAACAAATACAGATGCAATGCAATGCACATAACCGCTACGGCGTGTAGCCTGTACAGACTCCGGAGGGGCTCCTACAGCCCAAGCGCAATACTGCTGCGGCGTGCAGCCCGATCCACATATCAACCACTGCGGCGTGCAGCCCGATCCCATACTCAGTCCACAATAAGCAATTAAGTCACAAAACAATTCATTTTCCTTGATTCCAGTTCTCAATTCATAATTTATGAAAATGCTTTAACTTTATTAAGTTTGTAAAAGCCGGTGACTTAGCATTTCAAAAGTGTGATTTCAATTTCCAGGACTGAGATCAGTTATTTAAGCAATTATAGCTATCACATAAATATTGTCCTCTAAGGACGCTACAGATCGGCACAAGGCCCCAAACAAGGCTTACAGCCCACAATATATATCAAACACAGTGTATTTCCAACACTAAAAACATATTATTCATTTCCGGGATGGACGAAGTCTCAATCCCCAGTCACAATCAATCCCGCACCTGCCACGGTGTGCGAGCCACGCCCTACTAGCGTCACAATGTGCTAAGCCGGGGTTTCGAACCCTCAAGCTACCATATACACGAACTACTCACCTCTAGCCGGTCGTAGACTCGTCCGCGATGCCTTTTCCTTTGAAATTCGTTGCTTCGTGTGTAGAATCTAGTCAAATAACAATAATTATATCAATTACGGGTTAAAGAATCATAACCCACTTCAATTTATATGAAATTCGCATAATTATACTAAGTTGGTAAAACCCGACCCCGGGCCCCACTGCTCGGAAAATTTTGAAATTAGCACCAACGCGATCCTTATCTCGCCACGAGTCCGTGCATATAAAATTTATCGAAATCGGAGTTCAAATGGCCTTCCAAATCCAAAAATCCCGTTTTCAATATTTAGGCCACATTTCTTCAAGATTTCAACCCAATTTCATGAAGATTGATGTTAATACTACCATAAAATGATGTTTTTGAGTCAAAAATCTTACCTCCGACGAATACCCGATGACTTCTCAGTGATTTCCTCGAGTTTTCTTCTCTCTAGGGCTCAAAATTATGTTTTGGGGGTGTAAACCCGTAACCCCTCTCCTTCTGGATTTTATTCACTGCCAGAGACTTTTGTTCTTCGCGTTCGCGTGAGCTCCCACGCGTTCGTGAAGAACAGCTCCTCCTTACTCTTCGCGATCGCGACGCTTACCACGCGTTCGCGATGTTCAATTCCAGTTACCCTTCGCGAACGCGACGCCTCCCACGCGTTCGCGATGTTCAAGCTCCCAGCTGCCCAGATTTCTTCTACGCGTTCGCGATACACCTCCCGCGAACGCGAAGCACAACACCCAAGACCCTACGCGAACGCGACCCAAGCAACGCGTTCGCGATGCTCAACTCTCCTGGCCTATGCGAACGCGACACCCCGACCGCGAACGCGATGCATTGATCTTCCTGGCCTTCGCGAACGCGTCCCATGCCACGCGAACGCGAAGGTCAAAATGACTAGAACCTGCAGTTTTTCTGCAGATTTTTGCCAAGTCCAAATGCCCGGTTGATGGTCCGAAATCATCCCGAGGCCTCCGGGACCCCAACGAAAACCACCAACGCACTCCAAAACATGATACGGACTTGTTCCAATCATAAAAACACCATACTAAACATCAAAATCTCCATTTATTCACGAATTCAAGCCTAAGTTTCTTCAAAACTTTCAAAACTAACATTCAATCCAAAACCCGATCAAACGATGTCCGAATGACCTGAAAATTTGCAGACATATCCAAAATCACATAACGAAGCTACAGAAATTGTCGGAATTCCATTCCGACCCCCGGATCAAAATATCACCTACCATCCGGATTTCGCCAAAATTCAACCTTCGCCAATTCAAGCCTAAAACTACACCGGACCTCCGAATTCAATTCCGATTGCTCTCCTAAGTCATAATTGATCCCCCGGAACTAGTCGAATCATCAGAATCCGGTTCCGAGCACTCTAACTCAATAATCAACTCTTGGTTGACTTCTCATATTTAAGCTTTCTTTAAACATGCTATTTGTTTCATTTTCAATTCAAATCACTCCTAACTCACTTGATATACTCTAATACTGTTTTAAAAGCATAATATATGTAAATGCAAGGTAACGGGGTGGAAATTCCCATTACGACGAGCCGGGTCGTTACATTCTCCCCAACTTAAACAAACGCTCGTCCGCGAGCGGGTTAAGAAACATACCTGGAGCATCAAACAAGTGTGGATATCTGCTCCGCATTTCCTGCTCGGTCTCCCAAGTTGCTTCCTCCACGGGACGACCTCTCCACTGCACTTTCACTGAAGCTATGTCTTTGGATCTCAGCTTACGAACCTGTCGACCCAAAATGGCTACTGGTTCCACATCATAAGTCAAATCATCATCAAGTTGTATCGTGCTGAAGTCCAACACATGAGACGGGTCTTCGACATACTTCCGGAGCATAGATACATGGAACACCGGGTGAACTTCCGACAAACTGGGTGGCAAAGCAAGCATATAAGCCACCTCCCCAACTTTCCTAAGCACCTCAAAAGGTCCAATAAACCTTGGGCTCAATTTCCCTTTCTTTCCAAACCTCATAACACCCTTCATAGGCGAAACCTTCAGCAACACCTTCTCACCTACTGAATAAGACACATCTCGGACCTTCCGGTCTGCATAACTCTTCTGACGCGACTGAGCTGTGCGAAGTCTCTCCTGAATCACCTTCGCCTTATCTAAGGCATCTTGGACTAACTCTGTCCCTAACAACCTAGCCTCGCCGGGCTCGAACCAACCAACTGGAGACCTACACCGCCTCCCATATAAAGCTTCATACGGTGCCATCTGAATGCTGGACCGATAGCTATTATTGTAAGCAAACTCCGCCAAAGGCAAATAATCAGCCCATGAACCACCAAAATCAATGACACAAGCACGCAACATGTCCTCCAATATCTGAATAGTACGCTCAGACTGCCCATCCGTCTGTGGATGAAATGCTGTGCTCAACTCTACCTGTGGACCCAATTCTCGCTGAAATGTCCTCCAGAACTGAGAAGTGAAGTGGGTACCTCTGTCTGATATAATAGAAATGGGAACTCCATGCAATCTCACTATCTCACGGATGAATATCTCGGCCAACCGCTCTGAGGAATAAGTAGTACACACGGGGATGAAGTATCCACCACCACCCAAACTACCACCAAAACTGAATCAAACTTCCTCGTTGTCCGAGGGAGTCCACTAACAAAGTCCATAGTTATTCTTTCCCACTTCCACTCGGGAATATCGATACGCTGGAATACACCACCAGGTCTCTGATGCTCATACTTGACCTGCTGACAGTTTAGACACCGAGCCACATGGCTCGCAATATCTTTCTTCATCTTTCTCCACCAGTAATGCTGCTTCAAATCCTGGTACATCTTCGCGGCTCCTGGATGAATAGAATACCGCGAGCTATGGGCTTCCTCCAATATCAATTCATGAAGGCCGTCAACATTGGGCACGCATATCCGGCCCTGCATCCGCAATACACCATCACTATCAATAGTGACATCTCTTGCATCATCATGCTGAACTCTATCCTTAAGGACAAGTAAGTATGGATCATCATACTGGCGCTCTCGAATACGATCATATAAAGAAGAACGAGCCATTACACAAGCCATCACCCGACTGGGCTCAGAAATATCCAGTCTCACCATCTGATTACCTAACGCTTGAACATCAACTGCAAGGGGTCTCTCCCCAACTGGAATATACGCCAAACTGCCCATACTAGTTACCTTCCGACTCAATGCATCAGCCATTACATTGGCTTTCCGGGATGGTACAAGATAGTAATATCATAGTCTTTAAGCAATTCAAGCCATCTTCGCTGCCTCAAATTTAGATATTTCTGCTTAAACAAATGCTGAAGGCTGCGGTGGTCTGTATATACATCACAAGATACACCATATAAGTAATGCCTCCAAATCTTCAAGGCATGAACAATAGCAGCTAACTCCAAATCATGAACAGGATAGTTCTTCTCGTGGGGCTTTAGCTGACGAGAAGCATATGCAATAACTCTACCCTCCTGCATCAACACACAACCGAGTCCAACTCCGGAAGCATCACAATACACCGTATATGACCCTGAGGCCGATGGTAACACAAGTACTGGAGCTGTGGTCAAAGCCTCCTTGAGCTTCTGAAAGCTCTCTTCACATTCATTAGACCACACAAATGGAGCATTCTTCTGTGTCGGCTTAGTCAACGGTGAAGCAATAGATGAGAAATCCTGAACAAACCGACGATAATAGCCTGCCAAGCCGAGAAAACTCCGAATCTCTGTAGCTGAGGAAGGTCTGGGCCAGTTCTGCACTGCCTCGACCTTCTGAGGATCAACCCGAATACCATCACTGGACACTATATGTCCCAGAAAATCCACAGTATCTAGCCAGAACTCACACTTAGAGAATTTTGCATAAAGCTTCTCTTCTCTCAACCTCTGCAATGCCACTCTCAAATGGTGTGCATGCTCCTCCTGGCTGCGTGAATATACCAGGATATCATCAATAAACACAATCACAAAAGAATCAAAGGTACGGCCGAAATACACTATTCATCAAGTGCATGAATGCAGCTGGGGCATTAGTTAGCCCGAAAGACATCACCAGGAACTCGTAGTGCCCATACCGCGTCCTGAACGCTGTCTTCATAATATCTGAGTCCCTGATCTTCAACTGATGATAGCCCGATCGAAGATCAATCTTAGAAAATACACTAGCTCCCTGGAGCTGATCAAATAGGTCCTCAATACGAGGCAATGGGTACTTATTCTTCACTATTACCTTGTTCAGCTGCCTTTAATCAATGCACATTCTCATTGTGCCATCTTTCTTCTTCACGAACAACAGCGGTGCACCCCAGGGTGACACACTCCGACGAATGAAACCCTTATCTAAGAGTTCCTGAAGCTTTTCTTTTAATTCTTTTAACTCTGCTGGTGCCATGCGATAAGGAGGAATAGAAATGGGCTGAGTGCCCGGCACCAAGTCAATACCAAAATCAATATCTCGGTCAGGCGGCATGCCTGGTAGGTCTGCTAGAAATACATCCGAAAACTCCCTTACAATGGGGACCGAATCAAGACTGGGTGTCTCGGCCTCAACATTTCTAATGAAGGCCAAATAAGATAAACAACCCTTGCCAATCATTCGTTGAGCCTTTATATAAGAAATCACCCTGTCGGACACATAATCAGTCAAGCCACGCCACTCGATCCTCGGATTACCCGGAATAGCTAGTGTGATTGTTTTGGCATGACAGTCCAGAATCGCATGGTAAGGAGATAGCCAATCCATGCCTAGAATTACATCAAAATCTACCATGCCCGGTAGTAATAAATCAACTCGGGTCTCCAGAACCCCAATAGTAATAATACATGATCGATATACCTGATCCACAACAACAGTATCCCCCACTGGGGTAGACACATGTACGGGCAAAGCAAGGATACCACGGGTCATACCCAAATGATGTGCAAAATAAGTAGAGACATAAGAATAGGTGGATCCGGGATCAAATAAGACGGAAGCATCCCTGTGGCAGACTGAGATAATACCTGAAATGACCGCATCTGAAGCACTAGCATCCTTCCTATCCGGAAGAGCATAGAAACGAGCTTGGCCTCCACTAGTACGATCCTCGCCCCTGGGGCGACCTCTGGATACCTGGCCACCAGTCCTAGCTGACTGTGCTGGCGCAGAAACGGGGTAGAAGACGAAGGCTGATCCCTCTCGCCGAGACCGCTTATGAAGCCGCCGAGGACACTCTCTCCCGATATGGCCCAAATCACCGCACTCAAAACAACGGCCCGAAGATGGAAGAAGGGGCTGCCGAGGACCCCTCGCTACCGATGAACCCTGTGCCGAGGAAGTAGGAGTAGAGCTACGAGTCGGAAGAGCACTCGGTGCGGGTCGACTACGCTGCCGGCTGCGCCGACCACGATAACCCTGCGGCCTCGACGACCACGATCCGATGAAACCCCACCGGACTCCGTACGTCCGGGGGAGACTCGAAGAGCAACCTCTCGGTGCTAGAAGTGGCCCCTAGACGGAGCACCGCCGTAACTGCCGGTACCACGAGGCCTCTTGGCCTCTCTCTCCTCCCGCTCTCTGCGGCGATTTGTCTCAATGTGACGGGCAGCATCAACCACCTTCTCAAAGGTAACTGTCGAAACTCTCTCCCCGGTCATCAATATGCGGATGGGATAAATAAGGCCATCGATAAATCTCCGAATCCTCTCTCGTCCGTAGGAACCATCCACGTGGCATGACGGGCCAGCGTGCGAATCTCGTCTCGTGCTGATTAACCGTCATCTCTCCTGCTTCAACCACTCGAGCCGACGTCGCGGCTCCTCTCTCAAGGCGGAGGCACGTACTTCTCCAAGAATACGCGTGAGAGCTGCGCCAAGTGAGGGGCACTGCCCCGGCGGGCCTGCGCCTCTCAAAATCCTCCCACCACTGAAATGCTGCACCTGTGAGCTGAAAAGTGGTGAATGAAACACCGCTGGACTCTAGAATACCCGCGGTGCGAAGCATGCGCCGACATCTGTCAAGAAAACCACGGGCGTCCTCGCCCTCGGCTCCACTGAATGTCGGAGGGCCGCAGCCTCTCCGAATCTCTCCAAACGACGCGCGCTCGTCGTCGGGCATAGTGGAACCATATATGCGGAGGCCGCGGTGCAACGGGCGCAAGCGGGCTCGAGCCGGCTCGGGTGTGTGAGCCACGGGGGTCCGATTCCCTCCCCCTGCTGTGAAAAAGATATCTGCGGCGATGGTTGCAACTACCCGTGCCAAGCTCGTGCACATCGATAAAATGCGAGCCAAGGTCTCACGAAGACCCGGTATCACGATGGGCACTGTCGGTGCCTGAACTTGAGTTGCCGGAGCGTCTGCCGCTGGAATCTGGTCCTGAGTCTGGTCAGCTGGTGGGTCAGCAGGTGCTGGCGCTGCTGCCTACCTCTACCACGACCACGGCCTCCGGGTGCCAATGGTGGTCGTCCGCCACGTCCGTTAGCTCGTGTTCTCGCCATCTCGCGAGAGAATAGAATATGGAAAGATTTAATTTCATGATAACACAAATCGCACGATATGAATTCAAGAAAATGAGGTTTTTCCTAAAGTTTATGTAGCCCTTCGAAGATAGATACGGACGTCTACATACCGATCTGCGAAAGCCTACTAAACCGGCTCATGACTCGCGAGTCCTAATAACCTAGGCTCCGATACCAACTTGTCACGACCCAAATCCGGTCGTGATGGCGCCCAACAATCCAACTAGGCCAGCCGGACCAACAATTTAATTATCACAAATACCAATCCCAAATGGACAACCCGAAGAATATATGAGTTTAAGAACTCCAATAATAATAATAATGAACAAAAGTATCGACACTCCCAAAGATCCGGAGTCACAAGTCTAGAGCCTCCAACAAAACCCGACGGGAAATAGAGAGTACGATATAGAAGTACTCGAGTCCTGAATACAAAATATCAAAATAACAAGCTGGAATGAGAGGAGAAGCTAGGTTACGCGAACGTGAGCGAGCTACCTCGACAACCCGATATGACAACGCAACCGGTGGAATTGCTCGTCTACTGCTTCGAGTACACGAGTACGCACGCAAAGGTGCGGGGAGTAGGGGTGAGTACTAAGTACTCGGTGAGTAACAAATATATATAAGTAGCTGAAGGTAAGAAATCCACAAAATACCACGATATGAAGCTACACTACGGTCAGAATCTCCTACGAACTAGCGACAACAATACAATACGGCTACCACGGAGTAATTTAACAAATACCGATGCAATGCAATGCACGTAACCGCTACGGCGTGTGGCCGATCCAATTTAACGTCGACGGCGCTCACGGGGTGTGTACAGACTCCGGAGGGGCTCACTGCGGCCCGAGCGCAATGCTGCTGCGGCGTGCGGCCCGATCCTCATATCAACCAGCTGCGGCGTGCAGCCCGATCCCATGCTCGGTCCACGATAAGCAATTAAGTCACAAAACAATTCATTTTCCTTAATTCCGAGTTCTCAATTCATAATTTATGAAAATACTTTAACTTTATTAAATTTGTAAAAGCCGGTGACTTAGCATTTCAAAAGTGTGATTTCAATTTCCAGGAGTGAGATCAGTGATTTAAGCAATTATAGCTATCACATAAATATTGTCCTCTAAGGACGCTACAGATCGGCACAAGGCCCCAAACAAGGCTTACAGCCCACAAATATATCAAATACGGTGTATTACCAACACTAATAACATATTATTCATTTCCGGGATGGACCAAGTCTCAATCCCCAGTCACAATCAATCCCGCACCTGCCACGGTGTGCGAGCCACGCCCTACTAGCGTCACAATGTGCTAAGCCGGGGTTTCGAACCCTCGGGCTACCATATACACAAACTACTCACCTCTAGCCGGTCGTAGACTCGTCCGCGATGCCTTTTCCTTTGAATTTCGCTGCCTCGTGTGTAGAATCTAGTCAAATAACAATAATTATATCAAATACGGGTCAAATAATCATAACCCATTTCAATTTACATGAAATTCGCATAAATACACTAAGTTGGTAAAACCCGACCCCGAGCCCACTGCTCGGAAAATTTCGAAATTAGCACCAACGCGATCCTTATCTCGCCACGAGTCCGTGCATATAAAATTTATCGAAATCGGAGTTCAAATGGCCTTCCAAATCCAAAAATCCCGTTTTCAATATTTAGGCCACATTTCTTCAAGATTTCAACCCAATTTCATGAAGATTGATGTTAATACTACCATAAAATGATGTTTTTGAGTCGAGAATCTTACCTCCGACGAATACCCGATGACTTCTCAGTGATTTCCTCGAGTTTTCTTCTCTCTAGGGCTCAAATGTGTGTTTTCGGTTAATGAACCCGTAACTCTCTGGGTCATCACTTATTTAATTAATCATTTCGAGCTTCCGAGGCCTTGAAAACCTCATTCTATGTTGCCTCGATTTACGTGCACGATCCGAGCATGTAGCCGGAAAGATTTTGTGATAGAAAATATGAATTCTATGAGAAATTTGGATAAAAATGATATTAATATTGATATGGTTGACTTCGGTCAACATTTTTGGTAAATGGATCCGGACCCGAGATTGGATGGTCCCGAGAGGTCCGTAGGAAAATATGGGACTTGGACATGCGTCCGGAGTCGAATTCTGAGGCCTAGAGCCCAAGTTATGAATTTTTATGTGAAATTGTTTTTGATGCAATTATTAAAGGAAATAAATTAATTGACCTTGGTATCGGGCTCGTATTTTGGTTCCGACGCCCGGTACAAGTCTTAAATATTATATATGTGATTTCTGTAAAGTTTGGTGACATTTGGATGTCGTTTGAGATGTTTTGGACCTTGAGTCCCAAGTTTGAAAGTTTTGAAAACTAAAGGTATGAAAATCATGCATTTGAGGCTTGATTTGATGAAAACGAGGTGATATTGGCGATGTGATCGCACGAACAAGTTCATAATGTGTTTTTGAGGTTATGTGCATATTTGGTTTGGATCCCCAAGGGCTCGGGTGAACTTTGGATAGGCCACGAGATCAATTTTTCATGTTAGAAGTTGCTGTCTGCAACTGGTCTGCAGAGTTCGCAAATGCGAACAATAGTTCGCAAATGCGAACTACCCACTATTCTGCAGAGTTCGCAAATGCGAACAATAGTTCGCAAATGCGAACTCCCCCCTATTGTGCCTGTGTTCGCAAATGCGAACAATAGTTCGCAAATGCGAACTTGACCATACTGTGCCTGTGTTCGCAAATGCGAACTATAGTTCGCAAATGCGAACTCGCCACTATTCTGATTGGGTTCGCAAATGCGAACAATAGTTCGCAAATGCGAACCTCCCCATATTAGCCTATGTTCGCAATTGCGAACAATAGTTCGCAAATGCGAACTTCCCAGTTTTGCCTTGGCTTCGCAAATGCGAAGAAAAGTTCGCAAATGCGAACTTCCCACCCTTAGCTTATTTTTCAAACTCCAGAAATTGGTCGGGGTTCGCAATTGCGAACCCATGTTCGCAAATGCGAACACAGAGACCTGAAAAACACGGATTTCAGTCATTTCTTCACATTTTTACAAAACCAAAACACCCATTTGCGATTCTTCAAGGATTTCTTCTTCATCAAATCGATTGTAAGTCACTTTTTACTTAATTCTTTCAATTCCTAACATCATTAAACATGTTTTTCATTAGAAATCAAATGTTTTCATGGTAAAATTCTTGTTTTTGTTAGAAAATAGGGTTTTTCATAAATTGGGGAATTGGACCTCGAATTGAGGTCCGATTTTGAAACAAATTATATACATGAACTCGTGGGGGGATGGGTAACCGGATTTTGGTCCTAACCCCGAATTCCGACCATGTGGGCCGGGGTTGAAATTCACTATTCATGGCAGAATGTTGTAAAAGTGGTATTTGGTATTAAGAATTAGTTTGTTGAGTAGAATTGATGATATTAAATCAATTGTGTATAGATACGGTTGGATTGGAGCCAAATTGAAAGAAAAGACATTTCCACGGAGTGAATTGTTCATAAGCATTCGAGGTAAGTGTTTGTTCTATCCTAGCTTGAGGGAATAGGATTATGTGTTATGTGTTATGTGATCGAGTGCGGTGTATGGGGTGTGGTGACGAGCATCCATACACTGGCGTCTAGTATGACCGTGAGTCGTTGGAAAATGATATTTTGAGATATATTACAGGTGAATTGTTATTGTTCTCCCTTGTTGGGACTTGTTGTGAAGATAATTATTGATTGCCCTTGATGGGACGATTTATGAATTACTGTTTCTTTCTTTGCCCTTAATTGTGATTGTTATTTGGGTGAGGAAGAGTGATAATGCACGAAGGGTGATGCCGTGCCATGTTTATTTATTTATGCACGAAGGTTAATGTCGTGCCATGTTTATTTATTGATTATGCACGAAGGATCATGCCGTGCCTGTTATTGAACCATGTACGAAGGATCATGCCGTACTATGGATGTGAGGATGAGAGTAAAAGCACGAAGGGTGATGCCGTGTACTTTATTTGTTTATTTGGTGAGGATGAGAGTAAAAGCACGAAGGGTGATGCCGTGCAATTGTTTGCTATTCCTTGACTTGATATTACTTGTTTTTCCATTATATTTTATTTGGGTGATGCCGTGCAATTGTTTGCCATTTCTTGACTTGATATTACTTGTGTTTTCATTATACCTTGTTTTCCTTGTGAACTTATTTGATTGTTATTTGGGTGAGGAAGAGTGATAATGCACGAAGGGTGATGCCGTGCCATGTTTATTTATTTATTTATGCACGAAGGATCATGCCGTGCCCTATTATTGAACCATGTACGAAGGATCGTGTCGTACCATGGATGTGAGGATGAGAGTAAAAGCACGAAGGATCATGCCGTACTATGGATGTGAGGATGAGAGTAAAAGCACGAAGGGTGATGCCGTGCAACTGTTTGCTATTTCTTCGATTGATATTACTTGTGTTTACATTACACTTTGTTTTTCCTTGTGAAATTATTAACTGTGGTTAATTGTTGAATTCTTTAAGATATTCCTTATTGTGTTAATACTTGATTATTTCTTGTTATTTTGTGGTACACATATATATATATTGAATTGCACGGGGTTATGTGGGTGTCTGGTCCTAGGCTTGTCACTACTTCGCCGGGATAGGCCAGGCACTTACCAGCACATGGGGTCGGTTGTGCTGATGCTACACTTCTGTGCGTTTTTGCACAGGTCCAGGTTACGATTAGGAGCAGCAGCAACGGTAAATAGATTGCGTGGGAGTTGATCATATTTGAGACCGAGGTAGCTTGCAGACGTCCGCAAGCCCGGCGTCTCTTTCTTTATTTATGTTATTAGCTGTAGTCTCTTTGTTCCGAGACAAACAGAATTATGTTATATTTCTTTCAGACTTTTATGTGTAGTATTCCATAGTAGTTTGTGAGTTGGTGACTCCACGTCTTGGGTAGAGGATTTCAGTATGATTTTCACCGTGTGATTTGTTATTCCGCATTTATTTAATTAAAATTTTGTTAAAAACGGGATAGTATGAATACAATGGCTTGCCTAGCTACCACGAGTAGGCGCCATCACGATCCCGATGTTGGGGGAAAATCCGGGTCGTGACAAGTTGGTATCAGAGCTCTAGGTTACATAGGTCTCACCACTCACGAACAAGCTTAGTAGAGTTTGGGAGGTAGGTACGGAGACGTCTGTACTTGTCCTCCAGAGTCTATTGAGTTAGGAAAGAGTCTCTTATTTGTTCTTTCTTATCGTGCGAATTTGTTCTTCAAAGTGTTAAGTTAAATTTCTACTCTTGTCTTCCCACGAATGGCGTAGTCACGTACCGCTTATCCAGCCGAACAATGGCACATGCTGGTGATAGATCAACTATGCCTTCAAAAGTTTTACGGAGGACGGATAGGTTTCACCAAAGTCTTCGCTACCACCCTTCAGCGGTGCATCTTTTGAGAACCCACGAGATTGTGCTTGACGGTTCTTATGAGGAATTACAGAACGTGGGAATAGTCGAATGCGAGGAGTTCATTTTACTGTGCTACAGAAGGCACACAGAAATAGTGGGAAGATAATGTATTTACCACACCAGTTATGGTCCCAACGGAAGATGCAATTATATCAGGAGATCACCTAATAAATCGTGTTGGGTTTCAACGGACCTTGACGTCCGGTCGATGTGTTGGAGTTGTGAAGGACAAATATGGTGAGTTATTGGACTATATATGTATGGTATAGAAAGGTCCTCTAAATAATTTATACATATTTAAGGTTGGTTCATTTCATGGGGTAAGAAATCGCCCCAGAAGAATAACGAAGAGTTTGTGAGTAAACGGGGTAGCTCAACAGTGTTAAGCCAACATAGCAAAAGAGGAAATTGGCAATCAATGTTTGTGACAAGATTACCAAGAGGGCAAGCCGGCCAATTCAACGCTATCTACTAAACTCTATTTTTAGAAAATGTTATGAAGACGTCACCCCGAGATTCTCTGCAATATGTGGTATGTGCGATATGAACGGTTGTACCAGGTCACAATGACTGTGTCCGAATATATATTGCCATGAGCAATAAGTTAACTGATCCTTAAAGGAATTTCTGTGAATGTGGAATATTGGAGAAATACAATTTTAGGAAAGCACTCAGGCTACACGCTCCATTGCAGTTAATAATTATCCTACATGGCCAGCCAGATGTAGAGGTTATGATGTTAGAGGTGGAGGTGAAAATCCTAGAGGTGGAGACCCAGCCATTGATATAATTTTTATGATATGAGGGAGGTCACTACACCAAATGTGGTCATCACACGTATAATTCAGATTGTTATAGACAGAATAATTTTTCCCTTAATTTAATTTGGTTTTTGAAAGAAAATTTAGGCGAGTCCTTTTAACATGCTCCATTCATGAGCGAGTATCGTAATCATCAAACCTACTTAGGGAAATACTCACGTTGAGATATTACATGAGGATAGACATCCCTATTATTAGGTGTTAGTCACTAAAATATCCATGAGGCTAAGAGTGACTTTATATTACTTATTACAGTGGGTTTTGATATAATTTTCGGGATAACTAATTTTAATCGTTAATTGTGCTCCCTATCAGTATGAGGGCTTATTTTATGTCGTGATTATCTTTGACGGACAATTATTGAAAGGAAGAAAGAAAGGAAATGAAAAATTTCAGATGATATGATGTGCAAGCACTGTGATTCGGAGTTGAGGATGAGATCCTCCAATTTTTGGCATAATGTGAAATATTTCTAAGCCGAGCTTCAAGCTGCGGTGGATATCATATGAGGACTGGGTCCTGGTAGTAAGAGTTTATGTGTTTAAAATTCTTCTTTTAGGAAATTAATATTTTCGTATTGCATTCGTAAATAAGAGTCATGCCCGTTAGGACTATTTGACAATTCTTGTATAGTTTATGTTCATATTTAGCCATTTCTATTTTGAAACCGTTGAGCTTAGCCCTTGAGACGAGCACCGGGTAAGGATAAATATGACGCATTAATTCGGAAAAATAATCACGAGGTCACGATACCTCATTGTGAGTAAAGTGGGAGTTTTGGAATAAGATATTTGATAACGGGGTTAATTGACAATGTTGTAATTTAAGAACAACTCTTATGGCCAGACTTCAGAGTCATGGATATGTGCATACGCATGAGGTGTTCGTGCCTTATTTAGACTTGTTCGTTGTAGTCTTCATTGTTTCCATATTGACCTACTCCTGCAGTTAGGAGGAGCATGCGCAACATCTCAGAGTGGCCTTACAGACTCTGAAAGATAGCCAACTATATGCAAAATTTTCAAAGTGTGAATTTTGGCTAAGTTCAGTTGCATTCCTGGGTCATATTGTGACGGCAGCAGGTATTCAGGTTGATCCGAAGAAAATTGAGGCAGTCAAGAGCTGGCCTAGACCGACATCAGCCACAGATATTCGGAGTTTCTTGGGGTTAGCGGGCTATTATCGCTGATTCGTAGAAGGATTTTCGTCTATTGCAACCCCACTGACCAGATTGACCCAGAAGGGTGTTCAATTTGAATGGTCCGATGAATGTGAGGCGAGCTTTCAAAAGCTCGAGACAACCTTGACCACAGCACCGGTATTGGTTTTACCCACAGGTACGGGACCTTATACTGTTTATTGTGATGCTTCCCGTATTGGGCTTGGTGCAGTGTTAATGCGGGATGGCAAGGTTATTGCCTATGCTTCGAGGCAGTTGAAGATTCATGAGAAGAACTATCCAGTGCATGATCTAGAATTGGCGGCGATTATTCACGCATTGAAGAGCTGGAGGCATTATTTGTATGGTGTAGCATGTGAAGTATACACCGATCATAAGAGTCTTCAGTATTTGTTTAAGCAGAAAGAGTTGAATATGAGGCAGCGGGGATGATTAGAGTTGCTAAAAGACTATGATGTTACTATATTATATCATCCAGGTAAGGCCAATGTGGTGGCCGATGCATTGAGTAGAAAGTATGCCAGCATGGGTAGTCTTGCATACATTCCGGTCAATCAGAGACCATTAGCTTTAGATGTCCAGGCCTTAGCCAACCAGTTCGTGATATTAGACATTTCTGAGCCTAGCAGGGTGTTAGCCTGCACGGTCGATCGTTTATATCTATTAGAGCGGATCCGTGAGAGGCAATTTGATGATCCTCATTTGCATGATTTGAGAGATACAATATAGCGGGGAGGTGCCATGAAGGTAAATCTAGATAATGACGGGGTATTAAGATTGCAGGGTCGAGTTTGTGTGCCCAATGTTGAGGGGATTCGAGAGTTGATCTTAGCGAAGGCCCACAGTTCACGGTATTCTATTCACCCGGGCGCCGCGAAGATGTACCAGGACTTACGGCAGCACTATTGGTGGCGCAGAATGAAGAAAGATATCGTTGCGTATGTCGCTCGGTGTCTAAATTGTCGGCAGGTGAAATATGAGCACCAGAGACCTGGTGGTGTATTCCAGAGGATTGAAATTCCCGAGTGGAAATGGGAGCGGATCACTATGGACTTCGTTATTGGACTTCCTTTGACTCGGAGGAAATTTGATGCTATTTGGGTCATTGTTGATAGGTTGACCAAATCAGCACACTTTATTCCAATGTCTGTCTCCTACTCGTCGGAGAGGTTAGCGGAGGTTTACATTAGGGAGATTGTTCGTCTCCGTGGAGTGCCAGAGTATCTATTATATCCGATCGGGGTACGCAGTTTACCTCGCGGTTACGGAGAGCGGTCCGGCGGGAGTTAGGCACTCGGGTTCGGTTGAGTACGGCATTTCATCCTCGGACGGATGGCCGGTCAGAGAGGACTATTCGGATTCTCGAGGACATGCTTCGAGCTCTGTGTTATTGATTTCGGAGGCTCGTGGGATCGGTTTCTACCATTAGCAGAGTTCGCCTACAATAACGGCTACCAATCTAGCATCCAGAGATGGCTCCGTATGAGGCGTTGTATGGTAGGCGATGTCGATCACCGGTTGGATGGTTTGAGCCGGGAGAGGCTCGGTTGTTGGGTACAGACTTAGTTCGGGAGGCCTTAGATAAGGTCAAGACTATTCAGGAGAGATTGCGTTCAGCTCAGTCCAAGCAAAAGACTTATGCGGATCGTAAGGTTCGAGATGTAGATTTCATGGTTGGTGAACGAGTATTGCTCCGAGTGTCGCCTATGAAGGGCGTGATGAGGTTTGGGAAGAAGGGCAAGCTCGGCCCTAGGTATATTGGCCCATTTGAGATTCTAGACAGAGTGGGAGGGGTGGCTTACGGATTAGCTTTGCCGCCTAGCTTATCAGCCGTGCATCCGGTTTTTCATGTATCTATGCTTCGGAGATACCACGGCGATCCCACGCATGTGTTGGACTTCAACCGTCCAATTGGACAATGATCTATCCTACGAGGAGGAGCGCGGTGGCTATTCTAGACCGGCGGGTTCGACGGTCGAGGTCGAAGAGTTATCCTTCCGTGCGTGTTCGGTGGAGAGGTCGGCCTCCGGAGGCATCGACCCGGGAGTCCGAGTCCGATATGCGGAGCCGCTACCCACACTTGTTTCCTGACTCGGTACTTCTTTCTTTTGTCCGTTCGAGGACGAACGGTTGTTTTAGAGGTGGAGATTGTGACGACCCAAAGGGTCATCACTTATTTTATTAATAATTTCGAGCTTCGGAGGCCTTGAAAACCTCATTCTATGTTGCCTCGATTTGCGTGCACGATCCGAGCATGTAGCGGAAAGATTTTGTGATAGAAAATATGAATTCTATGAGAAATTTGGATAAAAATGATATTAATATTGATATGGTTGACTTCGGTCAACATTTTTGGTAAACGGATCCGGACCCGAGAGTGGATGGTCCCGAGAGGTCCGTAGGAAAATATGGGACTTGGACATGCGTCCGGAGTCGAATTCTGAGGCCTAGAGCCCGAGTTATGAATTTTTATGTGAAATTGTTTTTGATGCAATTATTAAAGGAAATAAATTAATTGACCTTGGTATCGGGCTCGTATTTTGGTTCCGACGCCCGGTACAAGTCTTAAATATTATATATGTGATTTCTGTAAAGTTTGGTGACATTTGGATGTCGTTTGAGATGTTTTGGACCTTGAGTCCCAAGTTTGAAAGTTTTGAAAACTAAAGGTATGAAAATCATGCATTTGAGGCTTGATTTGATGAAAACGATGTGATATTGGCGATGTGATCGCACGAACAAGTTCATAATGTGTTTTTGAGGTTATGTGCATATTTGGTTTGGAGCCCCGAGGGCTCGGGTGAACTTTGGATAGGCCACGAGATCAATTTTTCATGTTAGAAGTTCCTGTCTGCAACTGGTCTGCAGAGTTCGCAAATGCGAACAATAGTTCGCAAATGCGAACTCCCCACTATTCTGCAGAGTTCGCAAATGCGAACAATAGTTCGCAAATGCGAACTCCCCCTATTGTGTCTGTGTTCGCAAATGCGAACAATAGTTCGCAAATGCGAACTCCCCCTATTGTGTCTGTGTTCGCAAATGCGAGCTATAGTTCGCAAATGCGAACTGGCCACTATTCCGCCTGGGTTCGCAAATGCGAACAATAGTTCGCAAATGCGAACCTCCCCATATTTAGCTTGTGTTCGCAATTGCGAACAATAGTTCGCAAATGCGAACTTCCCAGTTTTGCCTTGGCTTCGCAAATGCGAAGAAAAGTTCGCAAATGCGAACTTCCCTCCCTTAGCTTATTTTTCAAACTCCAGAAATTGGTCGGGGTTCGCAATTGCGAACCCATGTTCGCAAATGCGAACACAGAGACCTGAAAAACACGGATTTCGGTCATTTCTTCACATTTTTACAAAACCAAAACACCCATTTGCGATTCTTCAAGGATTTCTTCTTCATCAAATCGATTGTAAGTCACTTTTTACTTAATTCTTTCAATTCCTAACATCATTAAACATGTTTTTCATTAGAAATCAAATATTTTCATGGTAAAATTCTTGTTTTTGTTAGAAAATAGGGTTTTTCATAAATTGGGGAATTGGACCTCGAATTGAGGTCCGATTTTGAAACAAATTATATACATGAACTCGTGGGGGGATGGGTAACCGGATTTTGGTCCTAACCCCGAATTCCGACCATGTGGGCCGGGGTTGAAATTCACTATTCATGGCAGAATGTTGTAAAAGTGGTATTTGGTATTAAGAATTAGTTTGTTGAGTAGAATTGATGATATTAAATCAATTGTGTATAGATACGGTTGGATTGGAGCCAAATTGAAAGAAAAGACATTTCCACGGAGTGAATTGTTCATAAGCATTCGAGGTAAGTGTTTGTTCTATCCTAGCTTGAGGGAATAGGATTATGTGTTATGTGTTATGTGATCGAGTGCGGTGTATGGGCTGTGGTGACGAGCATCCATACAGTGGCGTCTAGTATGACCGTGAGTCGTTGGAAAATGATATTTTGAGATATATTACAGGTGAATTGTTATTGTTCTCCCTTGTTGGGACTTGTTGTGAAGATAATTATTGATTGCCCTTGATGGGACGATTTATGAATTGTTGTTTCTTTCTCTACCCTTAACTGTGATTGTTATTTGGGTGAGGAAGAGTGATAATGCACGAAGGGTGATGCCGTGCCATGTTTATTTATTTATGCACGAAGGTTAATGTCGTGCCATGTTTATTTATTGATTATGCACGAAGGATCATGCCGTGCCCCGTTATTGAACCATGTACGAAGGATCATGCCGTACTATGGATGTGAGGATGAGAGTAAAAGCACGAAGGGTGATGCCGTGTACTTTATTTGTTTATTTGGTGAGGATGAGAGTAAAAGCACGAAGGGTGATGCCGTGCAATTGTTTGCTATTCCTTGACTTGATATTACTTGTTTTTTTTCCATTATATTTTATTTGGGTGATGCCGTGCAATTGTTTGCCATTTCTTGACTTGATATTACTTGTGTTTTCATTATACCTTGTTTTCCTTGTGAACTTATTTGATTGTTATTTGGGTGAGGAAGAGTGATAATGCACGAAGGGTGATGCCGTGCCATGTTTATTTATTTATTTATGCACGAAGGATCATGCCGTGCCCTATTATTGAACCATGTACGAAGGATCATGCCGTACCATGGATGTGAGGATGAGAGTAAAAGCACGAAGGGTGATGTCGTGTACTTTATTTGCTTATTTGGTGAGGATGAGAGTAAAAGCACGAAGGGTGATGCCGTGCAACTGTCTGCTATTTCTTCAATTGATATTACTTGTGTTTACATTACACTTTGTTTTTCCTTGTGAAATTATTAACCGTGGTTAATTGTTGAATTCTTTAAGATATTCCTTATTGTGTTAATACTTGATTATTTCTTGTTATTTTGTGGTACACATATATATATATTGAATTGTACAGGTTATGTGGGTGTCTGGTCCTAGGCTTGTCACTACTTCGCCGGGATAGGCCAGGCACTTACCAGCACATGGGGTCGGTTGTGCTGATGCTACACTTCTGTGCATTTTTGCACAGGTCCAGGTTACGATCAGGAGCAGCAGCAGCAGTAAATAGATTGTGTGGGAGTTGATCATATTTGAGACCGAGGTAGCTTGCAGACGTCCGCAAGCCCGGCGTCTCTTTCTTTATTTATGTTAATAGCTGTAGTCTCATTGTTCCGAGACAAACAGAATTATGTTATATTTCTTTCAGACTTTTATGTGTAGTATTCCATAGTAGTTTGTGAGTTGGTGACTCCACGTCTTGGGTAGAGGATTTCAGTATGATTTTCACCGTGTGATTTGTTATTCCGCATTTATTTGATAACTTTTCAGTGATTTCCTCGAGTTTTCTTCTCTCTAGGGCTCAAAATTGAGTTTTGGGGGTGTAAACCCGTAACCCCTCTGCTTCTGGATTTTATTCACTGCCAGAGACTTTTGTTCTTCGCGTTCGCGTGAGCTCCCACGCGTTCGCGAAGAACAGCTCCTCCTTACTCTTCGCGATCGCGACGCTTACCACGCGTTCGCGATGCTCAATTCCAGTTACCCTTCGCGAACACGACGCCTCCCACGCGTTCGCGATGTTCAAGCTCCCAGCCGCCCAGATTTCTTCTACGCGTTCGCGATACACCTCCCGCGAACGCGAAGCACAACACCCACGACCCTATGCGAACGCGACCCAAGCAACGCGTTCGCGATGCTCAACACCCCTGGCCTATGCGAACGCGACACCCCGACCGCGAACGCGATGCATTGATCTTCCTGGCCTTCGCGAACGCGGCCCATGCCACGCGAACGCGAAGGTCAAAATGACTGGGCAGAAACCTGCAGTTTTCTGCAGATTTTGCCAAGTCCCACAAGCCCGGTTGATGGTCCGAAATCATCCCGAGGCCCCCGGGACCCCAATGAAAACCACCAACGCACTCCAAAACATGATACGGACTTGTTCCAATCATAAAAACACCATACTAAACATCAAAATCTCCATTTATTCACGAATTCAAGCCTAAGTTTCTTCAAAACTTTCAAAACTAACATTCAATCCAAAACCCGATCAAACGATGTCCGAATGACCTGAAAATTTGCAGACATATCCAAAATCACATAACGAAGCTACAGAAATTGTCGGAATTCCATTCCGACCCCGGATCAAAATATCACCTACCATCCGGATTTCGCCAAAATTCAACCTTCGCCAATTCAAGCCTAAAACTACACCGGACCTCCGAATTCAATTCCGATTGCTCTCCTAAGTCATAATTGATCCCCCGAAACTAGTCGAATCATCGGAATCCGGTTCCGAGCACTCTAACTCAATAGTCAACTCTTGGTTGACTTCTCATATTCAAGCTTTCTTTAAATATGCTATTTGTTTCATTTTCAATCCAAATCACTCCTAACTCACCCGATATACTCTAATACTGTTTTAAAAGCATAATATATGTAAATGCAAGGTAACGGGGTGGAAATTCCCATAACGACGGGCCGGGTCGTTACATTTTACCTCACACGTATTGTAAACATGATTCAATTTGGGTTATTGTAGACCGACTGACAAAGTCCGCACATTTCCTACCAGTAAAGACGACAGATTCCGCAGAGCAATATGCACAGTTGTACATCAAAGAAATAGTCCGATTGCATGGTACTCCAGTTTCAATCATATCTGACAGAGGCCCTCAGTTCACGGCACATTTTTGGCAGGCATTTCAGAAAATATTAGGTACCAAGGTCAATTTAAGCACCGCTTTTCATCCACAGACCGATGGACAGGCAGAAAGGACCATTCAGGCTCTCGAAGATATGTTACGTGCCTGTGTTACATATTTTGGAGGTAATTGGGATGATCACTTGTCACTTATAGAATTTGCTTACAGTAACAGCTATCAGGCCAACATTGGTATGGCTCCTTATGAAGCGTTATATGGGCGGAGATGTAGGTCTCCGGTGGGTTGGTTTGAACCAGCAGAGGTGGCGTTGATTGGTCCAGAGTTTGTTTGTGAGGCCTTGGAGAAAGTTCAGTTAATTAGAGAAAGACTTAAAGTGGCTCAAAGTCGTCAAAAGTCTTATTCCGACAAAAGGCATCGTGAGTTAGAGTTCATGGTTGGTGATAAGGTGTTTTTGAAAGTTTTACCAATGAAAGGAGTTATGAGGTTTGGTAAGGAAGGGAAACTTAGACCTAGATTTATCAGACCTTATGAAATTCTAGAAAAGAAAGGAAATGTGGCTTATAAACTAGCGTTACCCATTGAGTTGTCCTCTGTTCATCCCGTCTTTCATGTGTCTATGCTTAGAAAGTACATTCATGATGAATTGCATATAATACCTGCCGATACTATAGAAATTAAAGAAGGCTTGACTTATGAAGAGGTACCTATAGAAATTCTTGATAGGCAAGTAAGAAAATTGAGAACAAAAGATTTAGCATTGGTAAACATTTTGTGGAGTAATCATGATTCAAAAGAGGCTACATGGGAGGTCGAGGAAGATATGAGAAAGAAATATCCATATTTATTTGAGGAAAAAGGTATGTGAATCTAAGTTTGGTTTGACATTTATTCTGCATTTATTAAATACAAGTTAGCAAGTATTTCTATCATTCCTAGATTATACTTGGTTGTTGTAGTGATTTACTATATGCCAGAGTATATTTAATTTATTAAAATGATTTACGTTTGCTAAAGTGTTGTGCTTTAGATTCTTGCTAGTTATTATGGTACCTCCTTGCCGGAGTGTGAGTAATTAATTTTTTGAGCTGTGTATGGTGCCTATGAATGGCATGTTATAGTATATTTGGTTTTTGTTGGTGTAGTAGTGGTATTTGTGGCAGGAATATTTTTTGGATAGTCCAATTTACAAAGAAAAGTCTGCCGAAATTTTTGAAAATTTAGGAAATTAGCCAAAATTTTGAGTCCCTTAGAAGAGTCAGTAGTGCCAAAAAAAAATATTTTAAGAGGTCAAGGACTTAAGGAATGGTGGTTAGCTTAAGAATAAGGCCCTAATAACATTCAAGGACGAATGTTTTTAAGGAGGGAAGATTGTAATACTCCTCAAATATATAAAGTTTCAAGACACGCAAAATATAGAATTTAATTATTTATTTTTATAATCTTAAATTCTACTTCTATTATGGACTAAAACCCTTATAATTAATTTTGAGTTACTTCTTTATTTATAAATAACAAGTATAGTACCCGCGTGATGCGCGGAAAATACGAAGAAAAAAAATTAATAAATTACTAACTTAAATTATTAATTATAATTGGATGTACAATCAGCATAAATTAATAATTTTAGTGTTTTTAATTATTAAGAGTAATTATAATTAAATACTAGAGAAGTAAAAAAAAATGTAAAATAACAAAACAAAACAAAGGGATGCATTTAGTAGTACGTATTTAAGAAGCGGGCAAAAGGCAAAAGCCTTATTCGAATAAGCAAAATAAATACGGAAAAGGGAAAAAACAAAAGAAGCAAAGCAAACACAAGCCTACAAAACAGAGGCAGCAGTGCTTACTCATGGAGACCACGAAAAGATTTTAGGGTTCTTTATAAATCACTAATTCTTGATTCAAGTATATGAAATTCCCTATTATCAATTATCCTACAATAGTAATAGATAAAAATTGGATAGTTAATTCCCTTCCTCCTCTATATCAATAGTAAATTCCATGTTTAGAAGTAATATTTTAAAGTTGATTAAAATGCACTGATTATTGTAGAATCGATTGTTTGACTGGTGTCAATTGGACTGGGGTCTACGTATTGGCCGAGAAGTTTTGAGGTGAGTTGATATAACCCTTTACTAAAGTGGTTTAACTCACAAAAGCATGCATACAAGGTGTTTGATGAATTGCTTAAAAGAGTTTATTATTATTTAATTAGAGCGAGTGAGAACCCATTAATTTAGAATTGCTCTAGCAAAAGTTTAGATGATCTATTATGATATATGTGCTTAAATTTTCAGATTTTTGTGCTATTCTTATATGCTATTTTCATGTTGAAAATTTATGAATAAGAAAGAACCTTTAGAAATATTTTTATATGTTTATTTCATTCTTATGACATGCTTTACATTTAAGGAAACCAATATGAGTATGTACATGATGTTCTATAAAGAAAAGGTTTAGACTTGAAAAGTTACAAGAAGAAGTTTTAGAAAGAAAAGATTTTTGGGAGTATCCTTTATTCTGAGAAGGGGTCATCGTCCAGGCCGAGGGTCCTAACCAATGCGTTGACTTCCTGAAACTACTTGTGCCAAAGTAGGGAGCACATAAGCCGAGGGTCTCGTTATTGAGAATTTACTTAGCCATGCTAAGGTATGATACATGAGCGCTGAGAACCATGAAGCGAGTGGCACCTCGTGAATTGGGCCTATTCGATCAGGTTGGGATCGAACCCGTGCCGATCACACGGTGACTAAGACAGAATTAAGTCAGAATAGTTGAAACTCCCAAAGTATAAAGTGAAGTATATTTTTTTACAAGAAAGAAAGAAAAAGAATTTCTTTTAGAATATTCATAAATGCTATTATGCAATTATTTAGAATTATTCTTATAATCTTTATGTTTTACATGCAATTAGAACCTTTGCTCATAATATATATATTATTAAAGTTTCTCCCGCCGTTGTTGAGACTCACTAAGTACAATGGATGGTACTGACGTTCTCTTTTGGGAACCTACGTTTGTCTGCGGTACAACGTAGGAACCGAATTTGCAGGCGAGCAGACTACGAATTAGGACTTCCTTCTCTTCCACTGTTATTGGTGAGCTCCGCTTTTGTTCGTGGAGTATTCCTTAGAGTTATTTCTATTTAGCTATTTCTTTGTTTATTTAGAGAACTGGCCAGGAAACCTCTTGTCCTGAGCAGTGCGTCAGTTTATCAGTAAAGGCGTCATAGACATAGTTATTAAGTTGAGATTCAGATGTTATTTTATAATAACTTAGCAGTAATTCAGTAGTTACTACAAATAAAGTTTTGGATTTGATTTATTTATAATATTGGAATTAATCTAAAGTATTTGGTTAGAGTATTTCTTTGTTGCATATAAAGTTTGGAGTTATAATAGGTTTAATAAACAGAGATGATTCGTTCGGTCATGTTTAGTGATCGAGTGTCGGTGTCGATTTGTACAGAAAATAAACCGTGACAGAGAAGTTCATAATTTCCATTAAAATACCCTCTCAACCACCACCCACATGGCTTGATGGTCCTTATTCCACTTGCAACACTTTTATTCCTACCGATTTTGGATCACTGCAATTGTCCATGGGCCTATGGCCTTTCAACGTCTCCAATTAAGAGCCCGTTTGGACATAAGAAATTTATCATTTTTTTAAATAAAAAAATCACTTTCAATCGTAATTAACTTTTGGTCATAACATTTTTAATTTTTGTTTGAAAATGTATTTGAAATTTTTCGAAAAATTTCCAAAAATTATTTCCAAGTTTTTTATTTAGATTACTCAAACTTTAAAAACAATCCAAAATTATATTTACGTCGAGATACAATAGAAAAAATTTCCACTTTTTTTTTGTTGAAATTTTACAATTCTTATGTCCAAACACCCACCAAGTATTTGAATTCATGGTATTGTGTTTTTAAATATTGCTTTTTTATCAAAGTTAATATGTAATTATCTTTTAAGTGATCTAATTATGTAAATACAATAGATCGCCAATACATAAAACTTAAACTCTTTACTCAATTGAAATCCCAAAAATTGTTCAGCATCTCATAAACACAATTTCAGTCCACTGCAAACAAAGTGGATATATCGTTTCGAGTTGTTGGTTGTTCATAATCAGGGTTGACGTTATGTACATTCAAGGGTGGTCAATTAAACATCTTTTGTTGAAAAATTGTACTATATATAGGGAAAATATTACTTATTATTGATTAAAAAATAGATTTTGAACATTTTTTGTATAGTCAACTAGCAAAGTATGTTCAAAATTTGAACACTCGATCCTTATTGAAGATAAGTATTCATTCATCCTTAGCTGGATATATTTATGGAACGCTTTAAACCCTTTCCCCAATATGATATTTTTGGATACAAATTTAAATTTTGTTGATCCTTTATATAAATACTGAACATCTGATAAGAAACGAAAAGAAAATATCAATCCCGAAAGCTCAACGCTACTAGGGCCAGTTTTAGGAATTAGTATGCTACTTATGAAAATTATTACATGCCCTAGTGTAAAATTTATTATGCTATTTTTAGGTTAAAATAGCACAATATAGCCAATTTTTGTACTAGTCAATAAAAAATAGCCAATATTTAACAAATCAATAAAAAATATCCACTATTTTGCTGCAACAGAGACCGACCCCGTATAATATATAGGAGTTTGGTGTATTTGTGTATGAACTCCAGCATATTATGCTAGACCGGTATACTTTGCTGATTCCTGTATAATATACGGGATACTAAAACACCGGTGCTCAAAACTCCAATATATTATACTGGACATTTATACTTACTGGAACTCTAATATATTATGCGGGAGTTCCAATATAATTATACTTGAACTCCCGCATATTATACGAGAGTTCCAGCATAGTTATCCTGGAACTCGCGTACAATATGCGGGAGTTAAAGCACACTTATGCTGGAACCCAACATATAATATGTATGTATATTTTTCGGATTTTAAACAGTATTTTCGCTTAGATTTATCTTTACATAAAAAATAGTTAAGTTTTAATTACTTTTGATAGTGAACTATTTTTAAATAAATCTGGTTATTTTTAAATTTGTCACTACTTTTAGGAACATCATGCTTGTAATCCCGAAAGACTTTTTCAACGCTTAATTAAATAAATTGAAAGCAACACTGTAGTCAAATAGTGTCTATTTGTCAATTAAGGCGGGTTGATTTGGCAAGCAGCTCAACAATTAAAATGCATAAACTGAAATCAGAACGAACTTTTATATTATTAATATCTGTTTTTTATTCACTTGTTAACTACGTTATATATTAAAAGAAATTAGTTGAGATTTTCCTTTTTCATGCTCAGTGATTAGGGGTGTTGATGGTTCGGTTCGGACGATTATTTTATAAAATCTGTACCATATTAATTTCTCCGTTATTCTATTATATATAAATAAAATTAGACTTTTTGAATCCGTCTCAATCATGTCGGTTTCACTTCGGTATCGGTACGGTTTGATTAATTTTTGGTATTTTTTAAATATCATGTAAAATTTACCAGTAGAAGTAGATGCAATAACATACGTTCTTTTACAGGACTTACTAAAACTTTTTAGATATTTACTGTTTAAAGGGTGATAAATTTTTTTTAAAAAAAAGATGGCTAGAATATAGATCTATCAACTATTCGATAGCTAGCAGCATAAAAAAAACCAAGTAAAAGCAAAGTATATATAAATCATAAGAGAGGAAAGATATTAACCAAGTGAGAACTCAAGAATAAAATTCATATTAAATATTCCAAAAGATAAATTAAAATTGCATGAAAGGAATATATTTATACATTGTAGTTTTCTACTCATAATCGCTATAACACTTTGTGTCTTGCTAATAAAGATACTTGAAATAACTTAGTTTAAGTATAAGTAGCATAATAAATTTTAGGAATTAGTATTTTGAGTTTAATTACTTATTGGCTTGTAATAATTTTCATAATTCCAAGACACAATGAAAAAGTTAATGCTTTATTCGTTTTAAACTTATTACATAAATATATTTTTCACATATAAAATTTATTCGGTATGGTTCGATTTATTTTTATAAAATAAAAACTTACCCTAATTATCGGTACGATTATAAATTTATATAAAAACATACAAATTTCTTTAAAAGAAACCTAAAAATCGATTCAATACAATACGGTTCGGTTGGTTTAATCTATTTCAAATATCCACTGACAATGCTATAAGTGATGTTTTAATATTTGTTAACTACTTAGCTATCCCCTCTTGTCCTTTAGTTTAAATTCTTGTTGCTTCAAATATTATTTAGTTGTTATGAATAGAATTCTATTTAGAGTGAATGTCTATCTTGTGGAGAGTTTTACTTTGTGACTAAGTCATCATCTCCCTATAAATAGAGGGTTATATTCCATGTAAATTATCCCATATCAATAAGAATTCCCTCTCTCTCTACTTTGCTCTGCAATACTCTTCTTCTTCTTTTATTATTTCATAACACATTATCAGCACGAGACTCTAACCAATTGATTAGAAACTTTGGGATTGAGCATAATGATTGTCAATTATTTTATGAACTTCCTTCATGATTAAAATTCTGGATTTAAGGTAAGTATTTTACTTTTCTCTTTTAAATTCTTGAAATTCTATAATTTGATTTTATATACAGGCAAAGACAACAAAGTTTGATTATAACTCTAATGGAGTTTTTAGGAAATTACACCCACATGAAGTGGTAAAATTTCTATGTCTTGCCATGATCAAAGTCATGGATGATCATGCGCACAAGAAGTGAAAACCCGTCCCATTGAATTTTCTCCATTCTCATTCCCTTAAGAGAATGTGATAGCAATATGTGATAAGTCTGAAAGAAAGACAAAATTATTACCATGAATAATCAATAGATATGGACGTGGCAATAGATGAAATTATATCATCATCATTGTGGTAATGAGAACAACAAGTATTCTCAAAATAATCCCACACTTTGTAAAAATATTTGTCATCGATTTGACATGAGATTTTATAAAGCACATACGGATGACTATGGTCCATTCATGACGTGAATGAGAAAACATCTGATTTATGAATGTATATTCGTTTTTGGAAGAATATAAATGTGCTAATGGTAGTGATTACACCACACTCACCTCTAAAAGTAGGTTTGAGATGATATAAGAAAATAATATCATTATTATGGCATGAATAGTCATTGGTCACGTACCTATTGTACGCCAAAATATTTTGGCAATGTGATTATTAAAGGACAACAATAATGCAAGAAACATATCTTTCATATAATTTTGGCCATGACCATAATGGTATAAGTTTCTCTTTAAAAGAGATATTCACCTCATGGATGTTGATAAATTTGTGGTAGTACAAAATTAATTGAGAGCTCTAGAAGAGCCAATTATTACTATTTTGGAGAAACACAATTAATTACCAATAAGGTATTGTGTTGTAGTAAGTCTCAAAGAAACTTATTCAGTTTCCAAATACGTGAAAGCGATTGATTATATTGAGACTATAAATAAAGGAAATATTTAATATCTTTTATTACTACAACTTGTAGCGGGGTAATATGTATGTGAAAAGCTACTCACTTTATTTTCTAATTTGTACTACATAAATAAAGAATACCACAGTGAAGTGGATATTGATATAAAAACCCATATCATAATAAATTTGGAGTTTATTCATAATTGCACACATCATGGTATAAATATGAAGTTTATCAATATTGATAATTTATCCAGTTGGCATAATTGGTTTAGCCATGTTAATTCAAGTATGATGTGAAAAAATAAAAGAGAATTTACATGGGTAAATATTAAAGAACTAGAAAGTTCTTTACGTATTCTCTTACACATTGCTTGTTCTCATTAATTAATATACCAACTAAAAGTGGGATTGAATCCCATGAATGCTGGAAATATCAAAGTTGAATATGAGTTCATTCACCCGCCATGTATACCACATAAGATACATTTATGAGATGGTTACATGTGCAATTATTATTAACCCGCAACCTGGCAGGTGTGTGCGAGGTAACTTGCTCAATAATTTGATTTAGAGCATAATTTCTAGATTTTTTATTCAAGAAAGTTCATCTTGATAAGTTGGTTGACATCACAGCTGGTTTAGCAAAATGATTTATTAAGTGCCTCCACTTAATAGCTAAACTATTGCTTATGAGAACAAAGTTATATATATATCAGTTTGATATACATTATATACGAAAGTATATTATTTTCTCCCCTCACAAGTGGTTCAGGGTGAGGAACTAAATAATTCCATCTTATTATTATTATTGATGTGCGGTGTATATTTTGATTAACACCATAACGCACAAAGATGGGTTCTCAAAGTTGATGAAATAAGTTAGTTTTTCTAACGCGAGGGGGAGACAAGATACAACAGTTGAGAAAAGTTACATGGAATAAATTATTATTTATACATCGAGATCCTCGAATAAAATACAATAAACTTGAAGTTCATAAAAGGATAATTCATGTGCTATTTATTGCAAAGCATGCCAGATGCATTTGTTGACCCAAAGAAAGTAACTATATTCTCATTGCAAATGCTCATATTATAATTAGTCCTTGAAGGATAAAGTCTATGGTAAGCTTAAAGCGTATAGACAACTCGATTTAAAATAAACTTCTTGATAAAGAAGATGAACAAATGATCATAATAAAGGAGGCAAGTGATCTTGAAGATCACATGACATAACACTTCATAATATCTCATGAGAGATTCAGAAGCTAATGCACAAGATTGGGATGCGAAGGCTTAAGGATGTGAATTGATGCTCTCATCAGGGGGAGTTAATGCGCGTTGCACTCTTTTTCCCTTACAAGGTTTTGTCCCACTGGGTTTTTCTTACAAGGTTTTAAACGAGGCAACCAAAAGGCGTATTATTAGATATGTGTAATCTTTTTCCTTCTCTAGAATTGTTTTTCCCATTGGGTTTTCTTTTAGTTAAGGTTTTAACGAGGCACATTATCATTGAATAGACATTCAAGGGGGAGTGTTATGAATAGAATTCTATTTAGAGTGAATGTCTATCTTGTGGAGAGTTTTACTTTGTGACTAAGTCATCATCTCCCTATAAATAGAGGGTTATATTCCATGTAAATTATCCCATATCAATAAGAATTCCCTCTCTCTCTACTTTGCTCTGCAATACTCTTCTTCTTCTTTTATTATTTTATAACATTAGTATACTTTTTTAAACCACTTCCTACTTTATTTACGGGAACTAAATGTGTGCTGTGCTTTGCGGAAAGGGGGAGAAGTTGAGCGGTGCAATTTGTCAGCCAGCAATTGATTAAACGTCGAGTTTTTGTTTTTTTGCCATTTCTAGCAAAAAAACAAATGCACGTGATCTTAACGAGTATAAGCTATGGTATTCAGGAGGGGTTATGGGCAAGTACATGGTAAGAATTTTAGTAGATAGGGATCTCGGGGAGCTGGTCATAGATGTTAAGAGGGTGAATAATTGTGACGACCCAAAGGGTCATTATCTGTTTTCTCTTTCATCTTATGCTTCCGAGGCGTTAAAAATCTCATCTCTTACTTATATTAATTTGCGTGCACAATCCGGATGCGTAGCCAGAAAGATTATATGTTAAATTCTGTGAAAAAATTCAAAATTTGACTTTAAAATGAATAAAGTTGACTTTGAACAATATTTTTGGTAAACGGATCCGGATCCATAATTTAATGGTCCCGGAGGGTCCGTAGAAAAATATGGGACTCAGGCCCGAAATCGAGTTCCGACGTCTAGAGTCTGAGAAAAGAATTTTTCTGTGAAATTAATTTTTTGAAATTATTAAAGAAAATGGAAAGGAATTTGATCAGAAGACTATGGTATCAGGCTCTTATTTTGGTTCTGATACACGGTACCAGTCTTATATGTGATTTAAGCGCTTTCTGTAAAATTTGGTTGAAATCGAACTTCGTTTGACTTATTTCGGACCTAAATATCGAAATTTGAATTTTATGAAGTTAGAACAAAAATGATGATTTTGAGGTTTGATTACTCATTTATGATGTTGTTTTGGCGATTTGATCGCTCGGTCAAGTTCGTAGAATGTTATTGAGTTAGTGTGTGCATTTGGTTAGGAGCCTTGAGGGCTCGGGAGTGATTCGGAAGTGGTTCGGGTATTTTTGGCCTAGGAAGTGTTGCAGAATCTGTGCAGTTAGTGCCAAGTCATTTTCTTCTATGCGAACTCATTCTATGCGATCGCACACCCCCTTCTGCGATCGCAATTCACAAAAGGCCCAGCCCTACTTTGACCCTCTATGCAATCGCACCCATCATCCCGCAATCGCAGTGACAAACCTATTTTACCCTTTGTGATCACATTCTCTTTCTCGCGATTGTATAGGGCAATTTCGCCCAGTTAATTTAAAAGCTCAAAACAGACCCTTTACGAGATTATTCCCATTTTTTCATAAAACTTATCTTCTCTAAACTCCAGGGGCGATTTTTGAAGCTCTTCTTCACCAAAGTCTTTTGGGTAAGTAATTTTCCACCTAATTCCTTCACTCTTCTTCATTAATTACTGAAATCCTAGGCCTAGATCATGAAATCAAAGTAAAAATTAAGGGTTTTGGGTAGAGTTAGGTTTTTGGAAATTTTGGGTGATTCAACCTCAATTTGGGATCGAATCTTAAAATAAATTATATATTTGAACTCGTAGGTTATGGGTAATTGGGTTTTGGTCTGAGCCTCGTGTTTGGACCATGTGGGCCAGGGGGGATGAATTTTGGTATTTTTGGAAGAATGCTAGAAACTTCATATCTAGGTTATGGGATTTTGTTATTGAATTTTTATTGATATTATTGAATTAATTATGCCTATATATCGTGGTTTCGGAGTCGAATTTTAGAGGAAAGGCGGTATTTGAGGGTTGATTGCTATTCTTTGGGCCGAGGTAAGTGTTTGATCTAAATTTGGCTTGAGGGAATAGGATTAGAGTATTATTTTGCTAATTTCTAAATATTGAGTACGGTGAATAGACATGGTGATGAGTATCTATACACTGGTGACTAGCATGATCGTGAGTCCTTACTTGTATGTAACCTGATTTTGTTGCGACTCTTCCACGCTTAATTGATGAATTCTATGTAATGTGAAGAGTACGGAGACTAATTATGAATTGTAGACCCAGTTCAGATGGTGAGACGAGTGGGAGGCGAGCTTTTAGAAGCTCAAGACAACTCTGACTACGGCACCGATATTGCTTTTTCCCACAGGCTCAGTGCCTTATACAATTTATTGTGATGCTTCCTGTATTGGGCTTGGTGCGGTATTGATGCAGGATGACAGAGTCATTGCTTATGCTTCGAGGCAGTTGAAGATCCGCGAGAAGAATTGTCCGGTTCATGATCTAGAGTTGGCAGCCATTGTTCATGCTTTGAAGATTTAGAGGCATTACCTATATAGTGTGACGTGTGAGGTGTACATTGATCACAAGAGTCTGCAGTACTTGTTCAAGCAGAAGGAGTTGAACTTGAGGCAGTAGAGGTGGTTGGAGTTATTGAAGGATTATGATGTTACTATTTTGTATCACCTGGGGAGAGCCAATATGGTGGCCGATGCATTGAGTAGGAAGTCCGCCAACATGGGTAGTCTTTCTTATATTCCGGCCAGCCAGAGACTACTTTCTTTGGATATTCAGGCCTTGGCCAATCGGTTTGTGAGGTTGGAAATTTTTTAGCCTAGCAGAGTGTTAGCTTGCACGATCACTCGTTCTTCATTGTTGGAGCATATCCGTGATCGGCAGTTTGATGATCCCCATTTGTGTGTCTTGAGAGACACGGTGCAACGTGGAGGTGCCACGAATGTGACCTTAGATAGTGATGGTGTTTTGAGATTATAGGGGCAAGTTTGTGTGCCTATTGTCGATGGGATTCAAGAGCTGATCTTAGCGGAGGCCCATAGGTCTCGGTATTCCATTCACCCGGGCGCCGTGAAGATGTATCAGGACTTGTGGCAGCATTATTTGTAGCATAGGATGAAGAAAGATATTTTTGCGTATGTGGCTCGATGTTTGAACTGTTAACGGGTTAAGTATGAGCACCAGAGTCCTGGTGGTTTGTTTCAATAGATTGAATTCCCGAGTGGAAATGGGAGAGGATTACCATGGATTTCGTTATTGGACTTTCGCTGACTTGGAAGAAGTTCGACTCGATATGGGTTATTATTGATAGGCTGACCAAGTCAGCGCATTTCATTCCTGTAGCAGTCTCCTATTCATCCGAGAGGTTAGCTGAGATTTATATCCGGGAGATTGTTCGCCTTCATGGTGTGCTGGCATCTATCATTTCGAATCGGGGGACGCAGTTTACCTCATGTTTCTGGGGTGCAGTTCAGTGAGAGCACACAGGTTGAGTTGAGCATAGTGTTCCATCCTCAGACGGATGGCCAGTCCGAGAGGACTATTAAGATATTGAAGGATATGCTCCGAGCCTGTATCATTGATTTTGGAGGCTCGTGGGACCAGTTTTTGCTATTAGTAGAGTTTGCCTACAACAATAGCTACCAGTCCAGCATTCAGATGTCTCTATATGAGGTGTTGTATGGTAGGCGATGTCGGTCTCCAATCGGATGGTTTGAGCCAGGAGAGGCTCGGTTATTAGGTAAAGATTTAGTTCACGAGGCCTTAGATAAGGTCAAGATCATTCAAGATAGGGTTCGTTCGACTCAGTCGTGGCAAACGAGTTATGCGGATCGTAAGGTTCGAGATGTAGCTTGCATGATTTGTCAGTGGGTGTTGCTCCGAGTGTCGCCTATGAAGGGCATGATGAGATTTAGGAAGAAGGGCAAGCTTAGCCCTAGGTTCATTGGCCCATTTGAGATTCTCAATCGTGTGGGAGATGTGGCTTACAGACTTGCCTTGCCGCCCAGCTTGTCAGTCGTGCATCCAATGTTTCATGTGTCCATTCTTCGGAGGTATCACGGCGGTCCAACCCACGTGTTAGATTTAACCAATGTCTAGTTGGATAAGGATCTGTCTTACGAGGAGGAGTCGGTAGCTATTTCTAGACCGGTAGGTTCGACAGTTGAGGTCGAAGAGTTTTCCCTCAGTACGTGTGCAGTGGAGAGGTCAGCCTCCTGAGGCTTTGACCTGGGAGTCCGAGTATGATATGCGGAGCCGTTACCCTCATCTATTTCCTGACTCAAGTACTTCTTTCTTTTGTTCGTTCGAGGACGAACGATTATTTTAGAGGTGGAAAATGTGACGACCCAAAGGGTCATCACCTGTTTCTCTTTCATCCCATGCTTCCAAGGCTTTGAAAACCTCATTTTTACTTACCTTAATTTGCGTGCTCAGTCCAGGCGCGTAGCTGAAAAGATTATATGTTAAATTCTGTGAAAACTTTCAAAATGTGGCTTTAAAATGATTAAAGTTGACTTTGGTCAATATTTTTGGTAAACGGACCTGGACCCATAATTTGACCGTCCTGGAGGGTCCGTAGAAAAATATGGGACTCGAGCATATGCCCGGAGTCAAATTTCGAGGTCTAGAGCCCGAGAAAAAAAAATTTCTATGAAATTATTCTTCTGAAATTATTTAGGAAAATGGAAAGGAAATTTGATCAGAAAACTATGGTATCGGGCTCGTATTTTGGTTCCGACGCCCGGTACAAGTCTTATATGTGATTTAAGTGCTTTTTGTAAAATTTGGTTAAAATCGGACGTCGTTTGACGTTTTTCGGACCTAAATATCTAAAGTTTGAAGTTTACGAAGTTAGAATGAAAAATCATGATTTTGAGGTTTTATTCCTCGCTTATGATGTTATTTTGGCAATTTGATCGCTCGATTAAGTTCGTAGGATGTTATTGAGTTAGTGTGCATGTTTGTTTAGTAGCCCTAAGGGCTCGGGAGTGATTCGGAAGTGGTTCGAGGTGTTTTTGGCCTAGGAAGTGTTGCAGAATCTCTGCAGTCAGTGCCCAGTCATTTTCTTCTATGTGATCGCATAGGTGTGTCTGCGATAGCGTAGAGTTATTTTGGAGTCGCCCTATTTTTTTCTATGCTATCGCGTTATAATCCATGTGATTGTATACCTCTGCAAACACATTCAATGCGATCACACACCCCCTTCTGCGATCGCAATTCACAAAAGGCCCAGCCTCACTTTGAACCTCTATGCGATTATCGCACTCATCATCCCGCGATCGCAATGACCGAACCATTATACCCCATACGATCGTGTTCCTTTTCCCACGATCACATATGGAAATTCTGCCCGGTTAATTTAAAAGATCAAAACAGACCCATTACGGGATTATTCCAATTTTTTCACAAAACTTGTCTTCTCCAAACTTTTTTGAAGCTCTTTTTCACCAAAGTCTTTTGGGTAAGTAATTTTCCACCTAATTCCTTCACTCTTCTTCATTAATTACTAAAATACTAGGCCTAAATCATGAAATCAAAATAGAAATTAAGGATTTTGGATAGAGTTAGGTTTTTGAGAATTTTGAGTGATTCAACCTCAATTTGGGGTCGAATCTTAAAACAAATTATATATTGGAACTCGTGGAGTTATGGGCGATTGGGTTTTGGTCCGAGCCTCGTGTTTGGACCATGTGGGCCCGGGGTTAAATTTTAGTATTTTTGAAAGAAGGCTAGAAACTTCATATTAGGTTCTGGGATTTTGTTATTGAGTATTTATTGATATTATTGAATTAATTATGCCTAGATATCGTGGTTTCAGAGTTGGATTTTAGTGGAAAGACGGTATTTGAGGGTTGATTGCTATTCTTTGGACCGAGATAAGTGTTTGATCTAACTTTGGCTTGAGGGAATAAGATTAGAGTATTGTTTTGCTAGTTGCTAAATATTGAATACGGTGTATATGCATGATTACGAGTATCTATACACTGGTGTCTAGCATGACTATGAGTCCTTAATTGTACGTAACCTGATTTTGTTGCGATTCTTCCATGCTTAATTGATGAATTCTATGTAATGGGAAGAGTATGGAGACTAATTATGAATTGTAAATTCTTTGCAGCGTTGGCTCGAACGATAAAAAGACTATTGAGTAAAAAATAAAAGAAATAGAAAGAGATATGATTAATCCCTTGCCGGGATGGTTTGAGTATATTGATTATCTTCCTTGCTGGGATGTGAAAGTTATTGTTGTTGCTCCCTTTCCCGGATTCTGTTTACTTGTGTTTTCCCTTACCGGGATGTTTCTTATTATTTGTCTAACCTCTCGCCTCGTTTGGTTGTGATTATTATTTGGGTGAGGAAGAGTGATAATGCACGAAGGATCATTCTGTGCCATATTTTGATTATATTTGCACGAAGGGTCATTCTGTGCCATATTTTGATTATATTTGTAGGAAGGGAGATTCTGTGCCATGTTTTGATTACATTTGCACGAGGTTCATTCCGTGCCATGTTTTGATTATATTTGCACGAAGGGTCATTTCGTGCCATATTTTGATTATTTATGCACGAAGGAACATTTTGTGCCCTGATTTGATTACAATTGCATGAAAGATTATTTCGTGCCATGATATGAGAATTATGTGAGGAAAAGCACGAAAGTTGATGCCGTGCACTTTATTTGATTGCTTTCTGTGAGAATGAGAGTAAAAGCACGAAGGTTAATGTCGTGCAACTGTTAATTTTTCTGCTCTCATTAATTATTGTTATTGCACGATTTCTTGCTTAAATTGCTGACTTTATATCTGGATTGTACTTCCCCCATAGTATGCTCCCATCCCTCTTAACTATTTAATTTATGTTATATTTATATATATATATATTGAACTGCACAGGTTGGTTTGGTAGTCCTGTCTATCCTCGTCACTACTTTGCTGGGGTTAGGCCAGACACTTACCAGCACATGGGGTCGGTTGTGCCGATGCTACACTTCTGCGCTCTTTTGCATAGATCACGATACCTGAGTAGCTTTTGGATCACATTAGTGGTTAATTGGGAGCTGACTTCAGTCCAGGGATTTTCGAAGTAGCCTAGCTGGCGTCCGCAAGCCGGAGTCCCTTCTATTTTATTAGTTTGTTTTCCTTGTACCGAGACAAACATTGATGTACTTCTATTCAGACTTGTTTTTAGCACTCTTTAGTATTTCATCAATTAGTGACACTGGATCTGAGTATAGATGTTATTGAACTTCCGCATTTTGGTTATCAGTTATCTATGCTTTTAAGACTTCCGCTTTTATTTAAATTAGTCATTTTATTTATATTGTTGAGATGTTATCAGAGAATGTTTTAATGCTTGGCTTGCTTAGCTTCGATAGAGGCGCCATCATGACTCCCGATGGTGAAAAATCTCGGCCATGACAATAATAGATTGATATTTATTAAGTTAGTGGTTGGTGGGCTCACTTAGTGTGATTAGTGCTTACGCACCGCAAATTAAACAAGCTTAGACGAGGAGGTTAAAAGGCACTTCTAGGAGGATTTGGATGAGGTGGTGAGAGGTATTCCGCACACCGATAAGCTATTAATAGGAGGTGATTTTAATGGCCACATTTGGGATTTAGCGGGGATATCGCGATGTGCATGGCGAGTTTAGTTTTGGAGTTAGGAACGAGGGTGGTACCTCGTTTTGGACTTCGCCAAAGAATTTGATTTGGTATCTACTAATTCGTGATTTTAGAAGAGAGAGGATCACTTGGTCACGTTCTGGAGTACGGTAGCCAGGTCTTTGATTGATTACCTTCTCTACAGGAAGGGTGATAGAGTTTTACGCATTAATTGCAAGGTTATACCGAATGAATGGCTCTCAACATAGGCTCTTGGTAATAGAGTTGGAGATTAGGAGAGAAAGGAAGAAGAGAGCAGTGTACTGGCAACCTAAGATCAAGTAGGAAACCGTGACTAAGAACAAAAGTTGGGTAGTAGGGAAGATGTTTTTTGCCATGGGTGCCTGCGGAGCAATGAGGATGATGGTTGTATGTGAAACACTACTTCAGACTGCATTAAGGGAGCTTCTAGAGAGGTGTTAGAGGTAACGAAGGGCTACTAGAAAGGGAAGGGCACAAAGAGGACTGATGATGGAATGGAGAGGTTCAAGGAAAAATGGAAGCCAAGAAAACAACATATGTGAAACTAATGGAGAGCACTGATTATGAGGAAAAGAGGATGGATATGAAGTCTCATAACACTACTAAAAAAATCAAGTTTTAGCGATGGACAAATTATATAGCTAAACAAAAGAATCTGCCACTAATCTTATTTAGCGATGAATTAGTAACGGATTATCAGGAAATTCTGCTAGCTATAAGCATTTTAGCAACGACGTTCTTAGCTAATTTTAATTTTTTTGTAGTGTAAGAAGGCTAAGAAAGAGGTGAATTTAGTGGTCATGATTGCCAAGACTGGAACATTAACACCTGTATGAGGAGATGGGGGGCAGAGACAGTGACAAAAAATTGTTCTAGTTAGCAAAAGCTAGAGAGAAAAGGCTCAGGACCTGTACCTAGTGACGTGCATCAATGACGAGGATTGTAAGGTCTTGGTGGAGGATACGTGTATTAGGTGCAGGTGGCAGACTTACTTCCTTAAACTCTTGAACGAGAATGAAGATCGGGCCATTGAGCTTGGGGAGTTGGAAAACTCAGAAAGCCGACATGATTTTGAGTTTTGTAGACATATTAAGGTTGATGAGGTTGAGGAGATTATGCGGAAGATAAGCAGGGGTAGGGAAACTATACCAGAGAAAATTTCGATGAAATTTGAGAAGAACGCTGGTTGGGCAAGCTTGAGTGGCCTACTGATTTGTTTAACGTTATTTTTTGGACGAAAAAATGGCCGAAGAATGGAGGGAAAGTTTGATAGTCCCATTGTACAAGAACAAGGGTGATATCCATAATTACAATAACTATGGGGGTATAAAGCCGCTGAGTCACACCATAAAAGTTTAAGAGAGGATAGTGGAGAGGGGGTGAGAAAGAGTGTGTCTATTTTGGAGAACCACTTCGATTTCAAGCCAGGGCACTCAACTGCAAAAGCCATTCACTTTGTAAGGAGGTTGATGGAACAATATAGGGAGAGGGATAATGACTTGCATATGGTATTTATTGACTTAGAAAAATGCTACAATAAAGTTCATTGGGAGGTTTTATGGAGATATTGTAGATTAGCAGTGTTACGGTAGCGTACATTTGGGTGATTAACAACATGTATAATGGAGTTAAGGCCTGGGTAAGGACCATGGTAGGTAACTCAAATTATTTTCAAGTGAAGATGGGGTTACATAAGGATCAACTCTTAGCGCATTTTTATTTGCCCTGGCGATAGATGTGTTGATGTGACACATTCAAGAAGAGGTGTCATAGTGTATGTTATTTGCTGATGACATAGTGCTAATTGATGAGACGCGTTGTGGGGTTAGTGCTAGTCTAAAGGTGTGGAGACAGACCATAGAGTCTAAAGGTTTTAAGTTGAGCAGGACAAATGACGAAAGACATGGAGTGTAAGTTTAGTGTTGAGGCTCATGAAACAGAAGTGGACGTGAAGCTGGATTCACAAGTAATCTCCAGGAGAGATAGTTTCAAATATCTTGGGTCTGTATATAGGATAACAAAAAAATCGACAAGGATGTCGCACACCATATTAGAGTAGGATGGATGAAATGGAGGCTCATTTATGGTGTTTTGTGTGACAAGAATATGACTCATAGACTTAAGGGTATGTTCTATAAAGCGATAATTAAACAATCATGTTATATGGAGCCATGTCTTGGCCAGTCAAGAAATCTTATGCCCAGAAGTTGAAATTAGCGGAAATGAGGATGTTGAGATGGAGGTGCATGCATACAAGGAGAGATACTATTAGGAATGAGTATATTAGGGACAAGGTTGTTATGTTGAAATATATGAAATATGTGAAAATTTTGAAGAATTTTGATATTAATATTGATATGGTTGACTTTGGTCAATATTTTTGGTAAACGGACCCAAACCCGTGATTTGACAGTCTCACAAAATCCATAAAAAAATATGGAACTCGGGCGTATGCCCGAAATCGAAATCCGAGGTCTAGAACCCCGGTTGTCACACCTCCTTTCGGCTGTTTTCTGAAAATAATTAAGGAAAATGAAACTAAAATTTGATTAAAAAGTAGTGGTATCGGGCTCGTATTTTGGTTCCGACACCCGGTACAAGTCATATATATTGGTTAAGTGCTTCCTGTAACGTTTGGTTGAAAACGGGCGTCGTTTGACGTGTTTCGACCTTAAATTGAAAATTTTGGAAGTTATGAAATTTTGAAAGTATTCTTGAGTTTTAAGGCTCAATTCATTGATTTTGCTATTATTTTGGCGATTTGATCACGCGAGAAAGTTCGTATGATGTTTTTAAGTCAGTGTACATATTTGGTTTGGAGCCCCGAGGGCTCGGGTGAATTTTGGATAGGCCACGAGTTCAATTTTTCATGTTAGAGAGTTGATGTTAGTACCTGACCTGCAGGCTTCGCAAATGCGAAGAAATGTTCGCAAATGTGAACCTCCTAGTCTTTGGCCTATCTTCGGAATTGCGAAGTTTATTTCGCAAATCCCATGATTGGTCGGGGTTCGCAAATGAGAACACAGAGACTTGTAAATCAAGAATTTGACGATTTTAACTTCATTTTTCATATTTTCACAACCCAAAACATCCTTTTGCGATATTTCAAGAACTTCCTCTCCTCCAAACCATTTGTAACTCAATTTTTACTCAATCTTTTCAATCTTTAACATCATCTATCATGTTTTCATCTTAAACTTAAGGTTTTTCATGGGTAAAATATGGGGGTTTTGGGTAGAACTTAAGTTTTCATAAAAATTGGAATTTTGACCTCAATTTGAGGTCCGATTTTAGAACAAATTATATATTTGAAATCATGAATGATTGGGTGAATTTATTTTGGTTTGAACATCGAGTTTCGATCATGTAGGCCCGGGGTCGATTTTTACTATTCCGGGCAGAATGTTGTAAAAATTATATTTGGCCATATGAACTAGTTTGTTAAGTAGTATTGATGATATTAAATCAATTGTGTATAGATACGATTGGGTTGGAGCCAAATTCCAAAAGTAAAAGGCTTTGCTACTGATTGAATTGTTCGTAAACTTTCGAGGTAAGTGTTTGTTCTATCCTAGCTTGAGGGAATAGGAATTGAGTTTATGTGCTAATTGTTATGTGTGGAGTCCGACGTATAGGCACGGTGACAAGTATCTATACGTTGGGGGTCGAGTATGACCGTGGGTCTTAAATGGATTAAATTCCTACTAATCATATGTGATTATATGAAAGAAAAT
Organism: Nicotiana noctiflora; assembly: GCA_032618575.1. Lineage (NCBI taxonomy): Eukaryota > Viridiplantae > Streptophyta > Magnoliopsida > Solanales > Solanaceae > Nicotiana > Nicotiana noctiflora. Next base: position 48,722 of record JASVEL010005101.1, on the reverse strand, counting down.
TATTTATTGGTTTTATACCGGTAATATAAATGTTGTTGAATTACAAAATTATTGGTTTTACACCGGTAATATAAATGTTGTTGAAATTGAAGATTATTGGTTTAATACCCGTAAAAAAATTATGTACATATTGTTAATCAGAGATTATTGGTTCAATGCCGGAATTATATATTAAAGAATTGGGATCGTGTGGCACGCCGACCACTTATATATTAAAGAATTGGGATCGTGTGGTACGCCAACCACTTATATATTAAAGAAATGGGATCGTGTGGCACGCCGACCACTTATATAATAAGAAAATGGGATCGTGTGGCACGCCGACCACAAAGTTATTTGAATCATGGCATTGGCCATAGTTGCCAGTAGCCTATTATTAAATCTGGGAGCGAGTGGTACGCCTACCATAAGATATGAAATGAAAATGAATTGAGACATGAAAGTAAGTTTTGTTCCATTATTCAGATTATTTCTGATATTATAAATTATTGGTTGCTAATTCAGAGCACATTCTTTCCTTATAAATGTTCGTTAATGTTTTACTGATATTGTATATGTATATATCCCAACTATACATATTTATGTGGGTGTCTGGTCCTAGCCTTGTCACTATTTCGCCGGGATAGGCTAGGCACTGACCAGCACATGGGAACGATTGTGCTGATACTACACTCTGCGCTTGTTTTGCGCAGATACATGTTACATGCAGCAGCAACAGCAATAGCACGATTGTGGTTATTCCGGCTACTGAGACTTCGAGGTAGCCTTGCAGGCATCCGCATGACCTCTGGTCTCCTCTTTCTATATTTTTCATTCTGTTATCTCATGTATTTGAAATAACCAACTTATATTTCTTTCAAACGATTATGCGTATTATTCTTAGAAGTTCGTGAGTATTGTGACACCAGACTTGGGTAGTGTATCATGCTTGGGTTTTCTGTATCGTATTTATTAAAATTTGCTAAGTCTTCGGCTAAATTTTCTTTATTTCGCTGTAAATTCATAATTTTTTTAAGTCTTAAAAACCAGAGTTGTAACTAATGGAAATATAAGTAAGAATTGGCTTGCCTCGCTTCCACTAGTAGGCGCCATCCTGACTCCCGATGGTGGGAAATCTGGGTCGTGACAAGTTGGTATCAGAGCTCTAGGTTGCACAAGTCTCACAACTCACGAACAACCTTAGTAGAGTCTGAGGGATCGGTATAGAGACATTTGTATTTATCCCCCAGAGGCTATAGAGTTACGAAAATCTTCCCTTTATTCTTTCCAGTCGTGCGACTTTGATCTTTCAAATGCTAATTGAATTTCTACTCTGTTTTTCCGCAGATGGCAAGAACACGCGCTTTCTCATCCACTGACCAGCAGCCTAAGGTCCCAGCAGCAGCAGCTCCCGCTAGGGGCAGAGGCCGAGGTCAAGGCCATCCTAGCGGCCGTGGTAGGGACAGAGCTTAGTCTCGAGCAGTAGCACAAGTGGCAGAACCTCAGGTTCATATCGAGGAGGAGGTTCCATCCCCAGCAGCTCCAGTGGGCCCAGCTCAGGTCCCAGGATGGATTATGTTTTCACCGGATCTTCAGGATGCTTTAGTCCGGATAGCAGGTTTTTTGGACAATATCACCAGAGCAGGTTTACTACCAGCAGCACCAGCCACTTATCAGGATGGACGAGGTAATCAGACTCCTGCTATGAGCACTCCGGAGCCAATAATTTCCCAAGCTCAGGTTCCTGTGATTCAGCCAGATGAGGCAGTTCAGCCGGTCGTAGGGACTCAGGCTAGTGATGGTGCAGTTATATCTGCTGATACATTATGGAGGTTGGACAGGTTTACCAAGCTGTTCACTACCACATTCAGTGGCACTCCTTCAGACGATCCCCAGGATTTCCTATATAGCTGCCATGAGGTTCTCCGTACTATGGGCATTGTGGAGACTAATAGTGTAGATTTTGCTTCTTTTCGATTATCTGGTTCTGCCAGGACTTGGTGGAGAGATTATTGTCTATCTATGCCGGCAAGATCATCATCTTTGACTTAGGGCCAATTTGCAGAGTTGTTCTTGGAAAAGTTCCTTCCGGCAACTCAAAGGGAGGCTCTACGCAGGCAATTTAAGCATCTTCATCAAGGTTATATGTATGTCACACAGTATGAGACTAGGTTCATGGACCTGGCTCATCATGTCATTGTTATACTTCCCCACAGATCGGGAAATGGTTAGAAGATTTATTGATGGCTTGAATCAGCAATTCGACTGTAGATGGCTATGGGAGCAGGGAATGAAATCACTTTTCAGGAGGCGGCTAATGCAGCTCGCCGGATCGAGATGGCTCTGTCACAGGGAGCAGGTCATGGATCGGATAAAAGACCCCATAATTCGGGTAGATTCAGTGGTACCTCGTCTAGAGGTAGAGATTCTCATGGTAGAGGCCATCCTCCTAGGCCTTATCAGTCAGCTCTTCAGGTTTCTCACGATGCTTCTAGTGGTCGTAATCCTCAGCCACACTATTCTGATCAACAGCCTATCAGTGCACCACCAATTTGCTATTCTCAGCAGTCGAGGGCTTGTTTTACGTGCGGCGACCTTAGGCACATTGCAAGGTATTGCCCTCGAGCTTCTAACAGCTCTCAGCAGCAGGGTTCTTGTGCTATGGTTCAGGCCCCGGTTCCTCCACAGCCTGCCCAGCTAGCTAGAGGCGGGGGTAGAGGATATAAAGGTGGCGGCAGAGGTCATAGAGGTGGAGCTCAGACCGATAGAGGTAGAGACCAGCCAGCAGCTGATCGTCCCAGAGAGATAGAGGTCACCCTCGTGAGAAGGGTCGGGCCAGATATTATTGCATTCATGCTCGTACCAAGGATGAGTCCTCAGATGCTGTCATTACAGATATTATTTTGGTTTGTGATAGAGAGGCATCAGCATTATTTGACCCTGGGTCTACATATTCGTATGTGTCTTCCTATTTTGCACCGTACTTGTTTCATCCTAGTGATCCACTAGGTGTTCCTGCTCATGTGTCTACACCAGTAGGCGATTCTATTGTGGTTGATCGAGTTCATCGATCATGTATTGTAGTGATTGAGGGTCTTGAGACCCGTGCTGATTTATTGCTCCTAAATATGGTGGACTTCGATATTATATTATGCATGGACTAGCTATCTCCATATCATGCTATTTTAGATTTCCATGCCAAAACTATGACTTTAGCTCTGCCGAATTTGCCTCGTATAGAGTGGAAAGGAATTTCTGGTCATACTAGCCGCAACGTTATTTCTTATGTTAAGGCTCAGCATATGGTTGAAAAAGGGTGTTTGGCTTATTTGGCCTATGTCCGTGATTCTAGTGCTGAGGTTCCTTCTATTGACTCTGTGCTCATGGTTCGTGAATTTCCTGAAGTGTTTCCTTCAGACCTACCGGGTATTGGCACCCGATATGGATATTGATTTTTGCATTGACTTGGCTCCAGGCACTCAGCCCATTTCTATCCCACTATATCGTATGGCTCCGCCAGAGTTAAAGGAATTGAAGGAGCAGTTGCAGGATTTACTTGAAAAGGGTTTCATTAGACCCAGCGTTTCGCCGCGGAGTGTGCCGATATTATTTGTAAAGAAGAAGGATGGTTCGATGAGAATGTGCATTGACTATCGGCAGTTGAACAAGGTGACTATCAAAAATAAATATCCATTCCCGCGAATTGATGATTTATTTGATCTGCTTCAGGGTGCCATGGTCTTTTCGAAGATAGACATGAGATCTGGCTATCATCAGCTGAATATTAGGGCATCCGATGTCCCTAAGACAGCATTCCGCACTCGGTACGGACATTATGAATTTATGGTCATGTCTTTTGGGTTGACAAATGCCCTAGCAACTTTTATAGAATTGATGAATCGGGTGTTCCATCCTTATTTAGACTTGTTTGTAATAGTCTTCATTGGTGACATATTAATATATTTCCGCAGTCAGGAGGAGCATGCGCAACATCTCAGAGTGGCCTTGCAGACTCTGAAAAATAGCCAACTATATGCGAAATTTTCAAAATGTGAATTTTGACTAAGTTCAGTTGCATTCTTGGGTCATATTGTGACGGCAGCATGTATTCAGGTTGATCCAAAGAAGATTAAGGCAGTCAAGAACTGGCCTAGACTGACATCAGCCACAGAAATTCGGAGTTTCTTGGGGTTAGCGGGTTACTATTGACGATTCGTGGAGGGGTTTTCATCTATTGCAACCCCACTGACCAGATTGACACAAAAAGGTGTTCAATTCGAATGGTCAGATGAATGTGAAGCGAGCTTTCAGAAGCTCAAGACAGCCTTGACCACAACACCGGTATTGGTTTTACCCACAGGTACGTGACCTTATACTGTTTATTGTGATGCTTCCCGTAGTGGGCTTGGTATAGTGTTAATGCAGGATGGAAAGGTTATTGCCTATACTTCGAGGCAGTTGAAGATTCATGAAAAGAACTATCCAGTTCATGATCTAGAATTGGCGGCAATTGTTCATGCATTGAAGATCTGGAGGCATTATTTGTATGGTGTGGCATGTGAAGTATACACCGATCATACGAGTCTTCAATATTTGTTCAAACAGAAGGAGTTGAATTTGAGGCAGAGGAGATGGCTAGAATTGCTGAAAGATTATGATGTCACCATTATTATATCATCCGAGAAAAGCAAACGTGGTGGCCGACGCTTTGAGTAGGAAGTCGGCCAGTATGGACAGTCTTGCTTATATTCCAATCAATCAGAGGCCGCTTGCTTTGGATGTTCAGTCCTTAGCCAACCTATTGTGAGGTTGGATATTTCTGAACCTAGTCGAGTGCTAGCTTGCACGGTCGCTCTCTTTTCATTATTGGAGTGTATCCGCGATTAATAATATAATGATTCTTATTTATGTGACCTTAAAGACACAGTTCAACGAGGAGGTGCCAAGCAGGTCACCTTAGATGCTGATGGGATTCTGAGGATGCAAGGGCACATTTGTGTGCCTAATGTTCATGGGCTTAGAGAATTGATTTTAGTATAAGCTCACAGTTCGCGGTATTCTAGTCATCCGGGCGCAGCAAAGATGTATCAAGGTTTGCGGCAACATTATTGGTGGCGTAGAATGAAAAAGGATATTGTGGCATATGTAGCGCGGTGTCTGAATTGTCAGCAGGTTAAATATGAACATCAGAGACCTAGCGATTTATTTCAGAGAATTGAGCTTCCTGAATGGAAGTGGGAGCGGATCACTATGGACTTCGTTTCTGGACTTCCAATGACTCGGAAGAAGTTTGATGTTGTTTGGGTTATTGTTGATAGGTTGACCAAGTCAGCTCATTTTATTTTGGTTGCCACTACCTATTTATCCGAGAAATTAGCTAGGATTTATATTAGGGAGATTGTTCTCCTTTATGGTGTGCCTATCTCTATTATTTTAGATCGAGGTATGCAGTTTACCTCACATTTCTGGAAGGTGGTTCAACGAGAGTTGGGCACCCAAGTCTAGCTAAGTATAACCTTTCATCCCTAGACAAACGGTCAGTCCGAGAGGACTATTCAGATATTGGAAGATATGCTTCGAGCGTGTGTTATTGATTTTGGAGGTTCGTGGGATCAATTCCTACCTTTGGCAGAATTTGCTTATAATAATAGCTATCAATCGAGCATTCAGATGGCTCCTTATGAAGCCTTGTATGGTAGGCGGTGTCGTTCTCCGGTTGGATGGTTTGAATTGGGAGAAGCTCGATTGTTAGGTACAGATCTAGTTCAGCAGGACTCAGATAAGGTCAAGATCATTCAAGATAGGCTTCGCACGGCTTAGTCCAGGCAAAAGAGCTATGCAGATCGCAAGGTTCGAGATATAACTTTCATGGTTGGGGAGCGAGTATTGCTCCGAGTTTCTCCTATGAAGGGCATGATGAGATTTGGAAAGAAGGGCAAACTTAGCCCTAGGTTTATTCTTGATCGTGTGGGAGAGGTGGCATATAAGCTTGCCTTGCCACCTAGCTTGTTAGTTGTACATCCAGGGTTTCATGTATCCATACTCTGAAAATATCACGGCGATCCATTGCACGTGTTAGATTTCAGCATTGTCCATTGGACAAGGATCTATCTTATGAGGAGGAGCCGATAGCTATTCTAGATTGGCAAGTTCGACAGTTGAGGTCGAAGAGTTTCGCTTCTGTGCAAGTTCCAGTGGAGAGGTCAGCTTCCTGAGGCATCAACCTGGGAGCCCGAGTCTGATATGCGAAGCTGTTATCCCCATCTTTTTCCTGACTCAGGTACCTCTTCTTTTGTCCGTTCGAGGACGAACGATTATTTTAGAGGTGAAGAATGTGACGACCCAAAGGGCCATCATTTGTTTTCTCAATCATTCCGAGCTTCTGAGGCCTTGAAAACCTCATTTATAGTTGCCTCAATTTGTGCGCGCAATCCGGGCGCGAAGCTGGAAATGTTTTATGTTGAAATATATGAAATACGTGAAACATTTGAAGAATTTTGATATTAATATTGATATGGTTGACTTTGGTCAATATTTTTGGTAAACGGACACGGAATCGTGATTTGACGGTCTTAAAAAATCCGTAGAAAAATATGGAACTCGGGCGTATGCCCGGAATCGAATCCGAGGTCTAGAACGCCGGTAAAAGAATTTTCCTGTTAAATTGTTTTCTGAAAATGTTTAACAAAAATGAAACTAAAATTTGATTAAAAAGTAATGGAACCGGGCTCGTATTTTGGTTCCGACGCCCGGTACAAGTCATATGTATTGGTTAAGCGCTTCCTGTAAAGTTTGGTTGAAAACAGACGCCGTTTGACGTGTTTCGGCCTTTAATTGGAAATTTTGGAAGTTATGAAATTTTGAAAGAATTCTTGAGTTTTAAGGCTCAATCATTGATTTTGATGTTATTTTGGCAATTTTATCGCGCGAGCAAGTTCGTATGATGTTTTTAAGTCAGTGTACATATTTGGTTTGGAGCCCCGAGGGCTCGGGTGAATTTTGGATAGGCCACGAGTTCAATTTTTCATGTTAGAGAGTTGATGTTAGTACCTGACCTGTAGGCTTTGCAAATGCGAACACCCCACTTTTAGCCTAATCTTCGCAAATGCGAAGAAAGGTTCGCAAATGCGAACCTCCCAGTCTTTGGCCTATCTTCGCAATTGCGAAGTTTATTTCGCAAATCCCATGGTTGGCCGGGGTTCGCAATTGCAAACCCCTGTTCGCAAATGCGAACACAGAGACCTATAAATCCAGAATTTGACGATTTTAATTTCATTTTTCATATTTTCACAACCCAAAACATACTTTGGCAATTTTTCAAGAACTTCCTCTCCTCCAAACCATTGTAAGTCAACGTTTACTCAATTTCTTCAATCTTTAACATCATCTATCATGTTTTCATCTTAAATTTAAGGTTTTTCATGGGTAAAAAATGGGAACTTTGTGTAAACTTAGGTTTTCATAAAAATTGGGATTTTGACCTCAATTTGAGGTCCGATTTTAGAATAAATTATATATTTGAACTCGTGGATGATTGGGTGAATTTATTTTGGTTCAAACCTCGAGTTTCGATCATGTGGGCCCGGGGTCGATTTTTACTATTCCGGACAAAATGTTGTAAAAATTATATTTGGCCATATGAACTAGTTTGTTAAGTAGTATTGATGATATTAAATCAATTGTGTATAGATACGATTGGATTGGAGCCAAATTCGAAAGGAAAAGGCATTGCTACAGATTGAATTGTTCGTAAACTTTCGAGGTAAGTATTTGTTCTATCATAGCTTGAGGGAATAGGAATTGAGTTCATGTGCTAATTGTTATGTGTGGAGTCCGACGTATAGGCATGATGACTAGTATCTATACATTGGGGGTCGAGAATGATCGTGTGTCTTAAATGGATTAAATTCCTATTAATCCTATGTGATTATATGAAAGAAAATTATTTATTGGTTTTATACCGGTAATATAAATATTGTTGAATTACAAAATTATTGGTTTTATAGCGATAATATAAATGTTGTTGAAATTGAAGATTATTGGTTTAATACCGGTAATACATTTATGTACATATTGTTAATCAGAGATTATTGGTTCAATGCTGGTATTATATATTAAAGAATTGAGATCGTGTGGCACGCCGACCACTTATATATTAAAGAATTGGGATCGTGTGGTACGCCGACCACTTATATATTAAAGAAATGGGATCGTGTGGAACGCCGACCACTTATATAATAAGAAAATGAGATCGTGTGACACGCCGACCACAAAGTTATTTGAATCTTGGCATTGGCTATAGTTGCCGGTAGCCTATTATTAAATCAGGGAGCGAGTAGTACGCCTACCGCAAGATATGAAATAAAAATGAATTGAGACATGAAAGTAAGTTTTGTTCCATTGTTCAGATTATTTATGATATTATAAATTATTGGTTGCTAATTCATAGCACATTCTTTCCTTATAAATGTTCCTTAATGTTTTCTTGCTGTTGTATATGTATATATCCCAACTTACTGGTTTATGTGGGTGTCTGGTCCTAGCCTCGTCGCTACTTCGTCGGGATAGGCCAGGCACTTACCAGCACATGAGGTCGGTTGTGCTGATACTACACTCTGCGCTCTTTTTGTGTAGATACAGGTTATGGGCAGCAGCAGCGGCAGTAGCACGATTGTGGATACTTCGACTACTGAGACTTCGAGGTAGCCTTGCAGGCGTCCACAGGACCCGTTGTCTCCTCTATCTATATTTTCATCCTGTTATCTCATGTGTTCGAGATAAACAGCTTATATTTCTTTCAAACGATTATGTGTATTATTCTTAGAAGTTCGTGAGTATTGTGACACGAGACTTGGGTAATGTATCATGCTTGGGTTTTCTGTATCATATTTATTAAAATTTGCTAAGTCTTCCGCTAAATTTTCTTTATTTCGTTGTAATTCATAATTTTTTTAAGTCTTAAAAAGAGAGTTGTAACTAATGAAAATGTAAGTAAGAATTGGCTTGCCTAGCTTCCACTAGTAGGCACCATCATGACTCCCGATGGTGGGAAATTCGGGTCATGACAGGCGGAGGCAGGGGGTCACAAGGGTGTTCACCCGAACACCCTTCGCCGAAAAATTACACTGTATATATAAGGCAGAATATATTTTTATCTCTATATATCAAGTTTTGAACACTCTTGACACAAGTCAAATATTTGGCTCAGTGGTCAAGGGTGTTCAGAATGTGTATAAGATTGCAGGTTCGATTCCTGTAAGCTGCAATCCAATTTTTTTAACACCCTTTGTATATATCTTGCCTCCGCCACTGGAGACGAGGCTAAGAAGGTTCGGACATGTGAAGAGGAGAGACCCTGATGCCCCAATTAGCAGGTATCAGAGGCTGACCATGGCGTGTTAGGGGGGGTTGGAGGGGGGGGGAGGTCTAAGAAGTATTGGGTGAGGTGATTAGGCATGACATGATATTAGTTTAGTTTACCAAGGACATAACCCTTGATAAGAGAGTGTGGAGGCCGAGGATTAGGGTTTTGGGTTGACAGGCAGTCTAGAGTTTCGCCTAGTTATCCCAGTAGTATTAGTACTAGTCTTGTATTTTGTTGTTACTAACCCCTCATTATTTCCATCTAGATTGACACTATTTTTATCGTGTCGTACTCTTAGATCTCTGTTGTTATTGCACGTATCTTCATGCCCATGTCTAATTACCGCATTGTTGCTAATATCTATTTACTGCTTCATTTTCTCTTCTCTTGAGCCGAAGATCTTTTGGAAACAATTTCTCTACGGTCACAAGATAAGGGAAAGGTCTGCATACATTTTATTATCCTCACACTCTATTTGTGAAATTTAACGGGGCTTCTTCTTGTTATTATTGGCCTTTCTATCAAAAAGAGATTATTTTCTCAAATCCTGTTAACTTGTTTTTATTTTTAAAATTAATATAATATCTAACGATGTAAAACACTTTGAAAAAATAACAAATTGGATATGTGAAATCACTCCAAAAATAACAATTCATTATTAATGAATATGGGTACAAAAACCATAAGAATGAGGCAAAGATCAATCACGTGGCATGACCCCAACTAATTAAATTAAATATTAGTAAATGCCAATAGGTTGCCCTATGGATAAAGCAAAATTACCTGAAAACTGAAAAGGATAGTAATGCACCGCTTATGGTATGGGTTACCTTACTGCTACATATCATAAAATTCTCATAAATGAAAAAGTTGGCCATATGAATGTCTTTATTACGAGCATCCTCCCACTAAAAACTAGCAAAGGAATATTAATATTTATGTTCGAGACGAATTATATGAAAGAAGGAAACCTAGAGCAATTAAAAATTATTTTTATGTGACCAATAGATTACGGGATCGAATTATAAAAGCAACTACTAACACTTGCTTTAGGATAAGTTTAAAAGGCAGAGCTAGAGCACTGGGAGGGGATTCAGTCGAACCCAATAACTTTGATTTCAAAATTATTTTTGTCTTACAAAATTTTAAATATATATTATAAATTATTAATTTAGAACTTATTAACTTAAAACGATTAGAATCGCGAATACATAAGATTTAAATCTTGGCTTCACCTCTGGTAGGCTCTCAACATTACACTTATTATATAGACCTTGCATCAATGCATGCTGCTTTGTGGACCGAACTATTCTTTTTTTAACGAAAGAGATATGCTGGATAAAATAAATATTGTGTTGCTTTGGCGCATAATAGTTATATGTGAAAATCATTTTAGCTAGTTATCAAATATTATTTTTCTATTTTTCTAAGTTATCATGATATGAAATATTACCTATTGTCATAGTCCGTAGATTAATTTTACTTAACAATAATAAAATAAAATTATATTAACAATGCATATAACTTAAACTCTGACCTAAAATATTCTGCAATAAAATGAAAGGTCATAGAGTAGTAAACAGCAACGATATTTTGACCAAAGGAAGAGGCAACTATTCCAACCTTTTGTTGTTGTTGTTGTTGTTAAATTTTTTTTTTGTTGTTGGAATTTTACTGTTTTTTAATGCTTCATATATGAAGACGACAACAACAATAACAACCCAGTATATTCTCACAAGGTGGGGTTTGGGGAGGGTAATATGCATGTAGACAGGCCTTACCTCTACCCGAGAGGGCAGAGAGGCTGTTTCCAATCGACCATCGGCGCAGGAAAAAGAAAGGCAAACAAAAGTAAAAATAAAACAAAAACCGCATTAGTTACTTCAGTATACATCGCATAAAAATTATCTAAACATAAGAGATCTCCATATATGAAGACGAGAAACTATATTATGTTGGGGTCAAACATCAGATATTAACACGCGCTTGCGCTGACATAACATTTTTTTTCGTACAAATTAGTAGTATAAGAAAAGAAGACTAATTCAGTTATGTTAATACAAAAATTCAAACTAGATTATACATATTATTGTACATAATATGATCCTGGTCAAATTGCCAAATAGATTCTTCTTTATTTTTGGTCCTGAAATGGTATTAGTAGTAGTTTTAACTTTTATTTAAGAAAAATTACTGTGTTTTGAAAATAAATCTCGATTACTTACTATCCATTAGCATATTCACTAAATAATTCTATTTGTTTTTTAACGATTAGTCGAATCGATAATAAATAAACATTTAAAAGTGAATAACAAAGAATGTTGACTCTAAAAGTGGAGTGTTGCATTGCATATATCATGGTCCATGCGTAATAATATTTATTTCATAATTTATTTCGGTGTGATTTTGCAAACAATATATTAAGTAATTTATGTACTAATTAATATGTAACTCTCAATATATAATTAAATAAATAGCGACGCCCATTCAGTTGGCCAGAATTGAATAAGGGGTGTGTAGAGTTGGTTATATTATATTGCTACCTCAGATTTTGGTCAACAATTAATACCTAAGAATACTGTTGGCCTACTTTTTAATTTCATAACATTTTGGCGTTTGCCTATTCTTTTTTCTTTTCTCAATAACATATTACAAGTGTAGTATTATAAAGATAGGAACGAAGTTCATAAATTGAATACATTTTTCTAATCTCAAATTAATTTTGTTGATTTGCACATTTAAATTTGAGCTCTTCTTAGTAGTCAAGGGACAAAACATTTTAGAGAGAACTGAGTCTAGCTAAAACCTACTGTAACAAGTTGAAAATAAGATAGGAACAATATGCCGTTGAACTGATCATATTCTGTTGACATTCTATACAGGTAAAATCGGAGATAATATATATCCCGATTTTTCGGTGAAGAAAACAGAATGAGGGCTTGAACACATGAAATTGAAATCGAGTCTGGGAGCCCTTTGTATCAAGATCCATAAAATATAAACAATGTGCTCATCATCGGGCCTGATAAAGCGACGCACCCCGAACTCGGGATGAGTTCTAAGACCTAGGAAAACATGATAAATGATTACACACGACGGATAGAGGCCGTGATATGCACAACCAACTGGATATCGCTACGAGGATCTAGCTCGATGTCGTTTACGAATCAATAGTTGGCGAGAAGCGAAGATTTTATCTTTTCTAAAGTTGTACTAGGGATGAAACTCTCCTACTATATAAAGGGAAAGTTTTTCTTTGATAAGGGACATTGTAACACGCAAATTAAAGTAATACAAATTTATATTCTGCCTTTTGTGTCACGACCCCAAACCCGGTCGTCATGGCATCTAATACTAATGCTAGTCAAGTCCGACCATTCACTCTTTCAACCCGAGCATGAAGCTCAAAATCAATTAATTAAATATTTGAATCAAACATCAATACTCATAGTTGAAATACTCAAATGATAATAATGCGAAACTCTAACATACACTTTAACTCCCAAAGACCTGGGGTTATGAGTTTAGAGCCTCTAAACAAACTGGATAACAATATCTGAACGAAAATATACAAGTCTGGGAATGTATATATATAAATAAAACTGAAATAGGAAGAGTAGTCAGGTCCTGCGAACGTCAAGCAGCTACCTCAACAACTCTGATAAGCTCTGGAGACAAAGACTGCTCAGCTAAGCCTCCGGTTCACCTGAATCTGTACACAAGGTGCACGGAGTAGGGGTGAGTACTACCGACTCAGTGAGTAATAAGCATATAAAATGTCTGAAGATAAGAAATCCACGAAATGCCACAAAGTAAAGCTAAAACTAACAGTCTGACACCTTACTACGAACCAACAACAATAGGTAATGACAGCTAAAACAAGTAAATAACAATGAATAAATGCAATACAATGCACATGACCGCTACGGCGCGTAATCCGATCCATTTAATGTCGACGACGCTCATTGGGGGTTTGTACAAACTCCGGAGGGGCTCCTACAGCCCAAGCACAATATATTCATAGCATTCGCTGCGGCGTACAACCCGACCCATATTCAGTCCGCAATATGCATATGAGTCACGTAACAGATTCAATTAATTTTCCAGTTTTCAATTTATTAAGAAGAACATACTTTAGATATTTAACGTCACGAAAAGTGACTTAGCATTTCATAACAGTGATTAAACACAGGACGGAGATTAACGATTATACAAAACATGTTATCACAATGATATTCATACTCTCTGAGGATGCTACAGATCGACACAAGGCCCCAAACGTGGCAATAAGCCTAGATATATTCAATACAAGGTGTGTATCAGTCGGCAATATAGACAAATTCTTGTTCGGGATGGACCAAGTCACAATACCCAGTCATAAACAATCCCGCACCTGTCATGGGGTGCGAGTCACGCCCTAATATAGCGTCACAATGTGATAAACCGGGGTTTCAAACCCTCAGGCCATCATCTATACAAACTACTCGCCTCAAGCCGGCCAAAATTCTAGCTTGCTATGCCCTTGCCTCTCAAATCGACCTCCTCACGTGTTGAATCTGACCAAAATCACAACGAATATGTCACATTATGCTATAGGATCAAAACCCAATCGAAAATAATCGAAAAATATCAATAATTCCGAAATTAACAAAACCCGAGTCCTAGGCCCACTTCTCGAAACTCAGAAATTTTTACAGAAAAGTGTTCTTCATCTTCTTTCGATTTCGTACATATAAAGAACGCCAAAATCGCAGTCTGTTTGATCCCTCAAATCGACCCCTAAAGCTCTTCAGGCCCCAAAATCCTATTTTTCTACTATTTTTCATGAATTAAAGAATGAGATTGTGGTATATAAATGAGTTTTTAATAATCAAATTACTTACCTCTGTGATACCCACTGATTTTCTCTCTTAAAAATCGCCTCAGAAGCTTCTTCTCGTTCCAAAACTAGAAGAAAACTCGACCTGCTTATTATAGGTATATTTTTCATGTGCTTTACTGCTCCCAATGGGTGCCTTGTGAAATTCTACTGAATTTAGGCTTTTAAATCACTCAATTTGACCTTATAATGAAGGAGATATATATGTTTTAAGATTTGCAAATAGTGCAGGTTTTTAATACGCCGTCTGGGGCAGTTTCGTCATTAACCTGAAAATATGGGCAACCTTAGTAAAATGGTCATAAAATCCTTATACGATGTCCAAATTCGATGATTCTTTTTGCTACGGGTCCGTAATTACGATAATTATCTAATGCTTCATTCAAAATAGTAATCGGAGCTCATTTGTTCAATATGATATCATTTGTGCTTGAAGAAACAATGTCGAAGCTTAAGAAAAACGAGCATAATGCAACCCAAACCTATCTGAAACTCACCCTAGCTACTCGGGACCGAATACGAACATACTAACATGTCACATATGATCATGAAAACTTAGTTGCACTCTCAAAACACCAAAACTAGCAGCAAAACACCAAATTTATATCGGATTCAAGCATAAGTTCTTCTAAAACTTCCGAAACACGCATTTGATAAAACAAAACCAACCAAATCACCTCCGAATAACCTGAAATTTTGCATACATATCTCAAATCACCTAAAGAATCTACAACAACTCTCGGAATTCCATTCCGATACTCGGATAAAAATCTCACCTATCAACCGGAATTCACCAAAATACTAACCTTCGCCAATTCAAGCTTAATTCTACACCGGACCTTCATATCCAATTCCGATTTCACTCCTAAGTCACAAATCATCCCCCGAAGCTACCCGAACTACCGGAACTCACATCCGAGCCCTCTAACTACATAGTCAACTTCCAGTTGACTTTTCCCAAATAAGGTTCTTTCTAAGAAACTAAGTGCCTTATTTCCAACTAAAGCCAATCCAATTCTACCCGATCAACTCAAATACTGATATTGAAACTTAGAGCAACATCACATGGGGGAAATGAGGTGGTAATACCCGAGACGACGGGTCGGGTCGTCACATTTTGAGCTACTGCATAAGTTCTTATTTAATTATTCTGACCTCTAATCATAACTGGGCTTGAACCAAAAGGCCCAATCGAAAACAAAATCATTGTTCAACCTGAGTTCGGACTAGACTATAACATTATGAAATTTTTCACAAACCACTATTGTTTAGTGATTATTAGCTAGTTGTAGCTACCATTTAATATATTACTTCCTATAGCTATATTTTTAAATTTTTTTAGAGTATATTCGATGTATTTAAGCTAATGTATTCACGAATACAATAGAAAAAGTCAGCGCGAAACGTGGGGCTACAACTGGATAGACGAATGTGTGTGGGTGTATGTGTATTCGACTGTATGTGATAACGAAACTGCACACTCCATGTCTATTCAGAATTTTTTTAACGAAAAGCGTATAAATTAACATAATAAACTCCTAATATAACTCAACTAACCCAATTACATCACTCATAATCATTTTTACGCGAATAATCTGAATTTTTTCCTAAAACGTTATATAAATCAATACATAGCATTCGACGATAGTCTATTTCTTCCCCTTTTTGTTTTTGTTTTCGTGTGTGCTTCTATGTTCAACAAATACAATGGCGAACTGCTACATTCATATACAAAAATCGGTCAACCAATTACATATGGCAAGTTTAACAGTTCTGTTGCGTCATTCTAGCAAGTGGACAGTGAGAGAAACTATGTCGATTATTCGATTGGCGGGATACTAATAAAGGAGTATGCATCGTATAATGATTTGGTTTCTTAGACTTATAAGCAACTCGATATAGATTTGCGATCAAAGTCAATCAAAATAGATGGAAATTGCATACCAATAAAAATACGTAACGACACGGGTTATAGGGTGTATGTAGAGTTGAAAAAAGTGAACAGAGAATCTGAGATGTATCATTTGTGCATAACTACAATTGACAAAGATGTTGCAGCTGGAGGAAGTTAATTCTAGGCGACATTGTGCAAATTGACGAAGCAAATCAAAGGTGTAATTTTGATACAGACTATACACTTGCTATCGAGTCTTTCAACTCAGGAGAACCAATTGAGGTGTTCGAATTGGATACAGATTTGATTATTTCAAAAACTAATCAAAGAGAAGTTATGGCTGGACAAGTATATAAAGATAAGGCTACATTGAAACATGTGATGGAGATTTATGCAATATCTGAAAGATTTCAATTCCGGGTTGATATGTTTAATGGTATCAAGTTTCATTTTTATTAACTACAACTTGTTAAATGTCAACTTATATTCAAATATATTATTATGTAAAGTGAGGTCTATTTAAGCATGCACGTCTGTTGAAGGATAAAGTGTATGAGCAACGTCAAGTAACTAACAATTTTATCCATGGTATAAGAGAAAATACACCCCTTCTAACTGCAAAATCATGAAGCATCTGAATAATTGATGTTGTACCTCACAACGATTCATATCAAATAGACTTCCAAAACAAGTAGATCCCAATATTTTTTACTGCTCCGGAGTAAGCTTTTCTTTGAGGTCGAAGACTATGTCTGTGTTAATATATGAACAAATATAAAGTGATAAAATAGGCTGCTGTTTCACAAACAGTTTAATTTCCTGCATGCAACAATTTTATTTAAAAAGGTTCCATATTCGGAAGCAATACATAAACTCATTAATTGTTATGAATTCATATAAATACAATTAAATACAATATGCAAAATATATTGGAGTAAGAAATACATGATGGAAATAGTTGTATATATATAAATACATCAACATACGAAAATAAAAGTCATCCCAGTGAGTATAAAACAATGAATATCTACATATAATATGCAAGGAACAGTGTAATAAGTATAAAAAGGCAGTGAGTGGAATTTTAAATACATCTAAATACATTTAAATACAAAAGGCACTAAACTAAGTAAGCACAACTCAGTGAAGCCAAATTTTGTATACATCTACATACAAAAATGTCATTGTAACAGGTACAAATGAGGGATGGATTTTTTGAATATTTATGAATACATCTAAATAATTATGAATATATCAACATAAATATAAATCACACTAATAATTTTGAATACATCAATATACATATATATTATGTCAACAATTTTGAATACATATTGATACAACAATGATTACATTTTCGTCTCGTGTATCCGAGCATTTTTTTTTTTCATTAACTTCCTTTCCCTTGACACACGAAACATCACCCATAGGTTTTTTTCCTCTTTTCCGCAATATTTCTTTTGAAGACTTCTCAACTTGACTTCTTTCAGTTTGTCATTGTGTAACTTAGTTCTTCTCTTTGAAATTGTAATTGCTGATATACCTGCATATTCCAATTCTTCATGAATGATTTGCAAAGAGAAAGAGGGCCCATCAAAATTAAGTACTTTGGTGGGTATACCTCTGGTAACCCTCTTTTAAGCGTTGAATCCGACATTGGAAAGAAAAATAATAGCTTTATGTTGAGTAAACAATAACAATGGTTATTGTTTAAGAAAACAAACAAAATACAAATTCCAAACGAAAATCTAAGAAGCTAAATACTTACCACAACTACTTATATCAAAATACAACCGAGAGGTGAGGGAGAAATTAACGTGGTGAGTGAGAATGGGGAAGACCTAGGCGATGTAGGCGGGAGATAATTTCAGTTGCAGAATAGTAATTTTGTGGGAAAGAGAATAGAGTGTATCAAAATAGAGAAAGAACGTGGTTTAAGAATTTTACCGCAATTATGTGAGAGAGAATCTGAAAAAGGTGAGAGAGAAATAATACTCCTCCGTTTCACAATAAATGACCGGTTTACTTTTTTATTTTAGTTCAAAATAAGTGTCCAGTTATGTAATCAAGAAAAAATTCAATTTATTTTTACTCTTTTACCCTTATGTGCATATTCTTAAAAAGTTTTCTCACTCCTCACTATAACTATGTGATCAATATTTAATAAGGGTAGTTTAGTCATACTAAGTATTTTTGTATAGGATTTAGCATTTTCTTAAGGGGCGTGCTAAAAAGAAACTGATCGCTTATTGTGAATCGGAGAGAGTAATTAGCGTATATAGTGATTTAAGGATAAGATATAACCATAATTAGAGATTTTGCTCTAAAGAATTAAAGGTAGTTATATAATATAATTTTTTAAAATAATATTTATTTAAAATAAATAAGATATTAAGAGGGGATAAAAATTCCATAACATTACAACTGGTTATAATCAAATGCATGTGCTATTAATAAAGACATTAAATACTTCATTAAATACCCCCCTGAGTTATCTCGAAACTAAAACGTTTTATTAACACACTAACTTCAATTCGAAAGTACCACAATAATTTTGCTCACCAAAATACTAAAGACATTTTTTCTTTTATTATTTATCTCTTTCTTATTAATCGCATTAATCATTATTACATTTGCTTGTCCTATAGTATTAAAGTCAATTTTCAAGTTCAGCAGAAACCTACATATATATTTCTCAAATTATAAAATAATAATCAGTTTAACAATGAGCCAAATTAAGCTATTAAACGTGTTAGTGACTTCGTCTAATGCTTTTTTTATCTAAAGTAAATTTTCATCCCACCAAAAGTAGTTATGAGTCGCAAAATAAATGAATGAAATTTTTAAAATTAATTATTAATACCTAATAGTACCACGCAACAATGAGTTTGAATTTAACATAGATACACATTTAATTTTACTAGTCTTTGAGTATGCGCTTTGCGCGTGTACTCATATCAACAAGTACTAAATTTATTAAAAGATACGCAAATATAATTAGACAATAAAAGTAATAATTATTAATATGTGTTTTCAGTTAGCCAATATCTTATAAATTTTATTATTATTATTGTGACCTAATACATGAAAAATAAATATATAATTACTTTTATCATGATTGTTCAAAGACTGTCATATAAAATAAATAATAAATTAAGTATTTGGTCTTTTATAGATTTGCGAATGAAAAAAATTGGCCATACCTACTAAAAATTAATAGTGACAATATAAAGTCTAAAAATAACTAATATTGAGTTACTATTTATAATAAATATGTTAACTTGAAGAAAAAAAATAGTGATACATTGTCATTTATAGATCTTAATGCAAAAAAGAAAAAAGATGATAACTCATTTACATTTTGTTTTCCGATTTTATCTTTAGTGTTTAAATTTATATTTTTATCAAATATGACTCTTGATACTATAGTATGGCCAATTTACTGTATTTCTGATTTTTTTTGCTATCAATGCTCTTCTTATTTCCAATTTACTGTTTTGTTTGTTGATTTTCTCTCTCTTTTTCTGAGCCGAGGGTCGGCCGGAAACAGCCTCTCTACCCTTTCGGGTAGGGGTAAGGCCTGTGTACGTATTACTCTCCCCAGACCCCACTTTGTGGGAACATACTGGGTAGTTATTGTTGTTGCTCTTCTTACATAAATAAAATTTCTGAACCTTAATAGCTTCGCGAAATTGACAAATAGTATTACTTTTATGATGAATTTGACAAAGAATTCAGAAACGTTTTTCTAATTAATTAATTCAAAAGCTTAATTTGTTCTCGATATTTTTTTAATGTAATCTTATTTAATTTTTACCTTTTAAATATAATAATTTCCTATATAATTCAAGTGAGAAAATCTAATAAACAAAGTTTCATTCATTTAAAAGTTCTTTATATTAGAAATAAGTAAATGAACCCATATTCTTATATTTTACTTGGAACAATAAGTAAATGACCCTAGTTATTCTTCACAAATTGTATTTCTTAATTTTAATTTAATATGAAAGCAAGAAGATAATAGAAAAATATATTATTGTACAATATTTTTTTACTATGATAATATCTTGCTTTAACTTTGCATAATCTTTCAGAAATTAAGCACAACATATTTTCTGTTCACATTTAATAAATAAGACATTATGCTACTTCAATAAAAAAATATAATAGAAAAATATTGTGTTAAGAAAAACAGTTCCGTTCCATTGTAAAGTATTGTCCCCCTTTCTTTTACTTATCATCAAATAAATTCTTTAAATTGAATCTATTTTAAATTTATTTTAGTCTTAAAATTTTAAATTTATACGGACAATAAGCAGATGAGTTAACTTTCTAATATTTGGTAAGAGAAAATTTAAGTCAAATCGTATTTTAATATTTAGCTTAATATTATTGCTTAAATCTTTGGTGTTAGAAGTAATGATTGTAAAAGGGATACAACAACAACACTACCCAGTATAGTCCCACAATATAGAAGTTGGTATATAGTTTGAATAAGGAAATATTTAATATATATAAACTTTACTTTTTGAAATTTTAAATATTAGAAAAATAATTAAATGACTATTCTTAAATATTAGGAAAGTTATTAAATAAATATTTCTAAATATTAGGATAGTAATTAAAAAACTATTTTGTCTAGTTTGAACTCTAATTTTAAAAGGTAAAAAAAACGAAGGCATTCGTGCTTTTAATATAATATAGATTAACTATGTGTATATAAAACTCGAATAGAAAATAACTAATATATCCTTTATATTATATAAATTACTAAGAACTCATGTAAAATTGAACGACCTTTTTATCTTTTAATAAAATAATATTCCTCTAACATTTTTGTTCAATGAATAAAGTACTACAATAACCGGAGGAAGAACCACTAGACTAGCTCCAAAACTTCAAAAATTGAAAATGTTGTGATAATTTTGATCTTACAACACTAAATGCATCTTTAATTTGAATATTATTTATCATGTTATTGTTAGAAAACACTATTCTTACTCTCTCTCCATCTCAAATTATCTGATGTGTTTCTCTTTTACACGTCCCTTGAAAAATAGTAAATATGAAAGATTATTGATTGTTTTGCCCTTATTTATGTCTTAAGATATAATCTCTTTTTATTTAGTATTTACTCATAATTAAGTTATTTATAATTTTTAAGAACAATTAATATTAAGGGTAAAATATGGGGGAAAATAATTAACTTAGTCTTAAACTTTTAAAATAACAAATAATTTGAGACAATTATTTTTAGAAACCACTATAAATAGTTCGAATTCGATTTAAATCAGTAGTAGTCACATAAATGTCTATAGTTTATTTTAGATTAAAATTTTCAAAAAAGAAAGTCTTAAATTTTGTGCCAAGTTAAATCTAGATAAAATGAGACAGATGATTTTTTAAAATTTTTTTAATTAAAATTCGAACTTGTGAAATTTTAAACAATTTGGCACCCAAAATGACAATAGTTACAACTGTTAGTTGAATGGACACATCGTGTAGGGGGTTAAAACTGTCACCTAATTAATTATATACATACAGTAGCGTTGGTTTCGTTCCTCAAAATTGAAAGTGAGAACCAAAGTTAGAGAGAAGAAAATAATAAAACGACTCACTTTCCTCCTTGTGGCTTTGCCTTTTCGTCGAAATCGTTCCTTTTTTTATTGAGATTTTCTTACTTGGTCCAATTCTTGTGCTCAGTCTTGATTTTAATTACAGTAGATCAGCCTTTATGTGAACTGATTTCTGGGGTTTTTTTCACAATTTCATGGCAGTTCAGGTATGAAAAATCTTGTCTTTATTTCTGAAAATGGTGAATTTTTGCTATTAGCATATTGTTTTAGTTATTTCTTGTGTGTTGACCATTTATTGATTTGTATATTTTATGAACCACTTTTTCAAATTGTGATGAATTATTCTAGTACGGGTGATGATAGGTTAATTTCATGGCAGTTGAGGTAGGAAAAGTCTCCCCTTTTATGCTGAAAGTGGTGAATTTTTGTTATTTTAGTTGTAGAATTGTGATTAGCATATTGTTTTAGTTATTTCTTGTGTGTTGACCACATATTGATTGTATTATTTGAACCTCCAAATTATGATGAATTATTCTTAAGTACTTGTGATTATGGGTTTATCACTTATTAGCCTTTGCAAGATCTTACCTTTTTGATTGTTATGGTCATGTTTGTTGAATTTGATACTCAATTTTGTTCGTTTTCTTGTTTATTGATTATGTATGGGGATTTCTTTTGTTTGGTTAGAAAATTTGTGTTTGGTTTTTGAGTTGTCTTTCCTATTTGTTTGGTAATTTATGTTTTGGCCAGCATATATTATTGACCCCACTAGTTTTGGGTTGCGGCTTAGTTGATCAATTGATTGATTGTTTGCTAAATGGCTGTTTTCTGATTTGATTTTCATTTTCTTTCTAGGATTTTGTATTTTGAGTTCAAAGAATTATGGAGAGTTATAGTGACAGTGACGAAGAATGTTTCTTTGATAGCCGTGATGACATCACTTCTGTCTCTGATTTGGGTTCTGATTGCAATGAGGCGTGCACTCGTGATGGGGGTGATGAGTGTGTTTTAGGATATGAGTTTTGGAATAAGGGTTTAGAAAGTGTTGATGCACGTCGTGATAGATTTTTGAAATGGATAGGGTCGAATTCGAGTTGGGATAGACCTGATGGACATGAACAAACTGATGTAAACAGAATTAGGGACAGTGGTGACACTGTGCTGGCGAATTCAGATTCTAAAGACAGTTGTTTCTCAGGTCGGTCTTCTCAATCTTCCCAGTCTAATGAAGCTTTGGAATTGGAGGATGAAGATGCAGCAGAGGCGGGATTGCATTGCAAAATTAGGAATTTGGACAATGGAGTAGAGTTTGTCGTGGATAGATTTGGTCAGGATGGCATGCTTAGCCAAGTTCGTGAAGTAGGTTCGAACAGATTGTTCTCTGCTGAAGAGTTCCAGAGAACTCTTGGGTCATCGCCTTTGGTTCAGAAGCTTCTGCGCAGAGTACCAGATGGAACTGATACAGTTGATGCTAAAACAAAAAATAAAAGTTGGCTTCAAAAGCTCACTGTTGCAACCCATAATAAGGTGAGGTCAATAGGAGACAAGGTGAAGGCCAAGGACTCCAATTTAAAGCCAGGGAATCACACTCATAGGGTCCGGGTCCACACTTGTAGTAAGGAGTCAAAAGAACTGTCCTCACTTTACACAGGGCAAGAGTTCTTAGCACATGAGGGCTCAATCTCAACAATGAAGTTTAGTTCTTGTGGCCAGTATCTAGCAAGTGCCGGCAAAGATGGCATGGTGCGCATTTGGAGGGTGATTGCAGATGAAATTCCAAGCAACTTGAATGTTCAGGATAGCGACCCATCTTGTTTATACTTCTCCCTGACTCATATGTCAAAACTAACTTCTTTGAACGACAATAGAGAGAAAATTAATGGGTCAAAAATCATGAAAAAGTCGTCGGAATCAGCTTGTGTCATCTTCCCGCCAAAAATTTTCCGGATATTGGAGAAGCCATTGCATGAGTTCCATGGACACAAGGGTGAGGTCTTGGCCCTTTCTTGGTCCAAAAATGGGGTTAGTATAATATCTTTCTGGTTCAAGTATGTCTTTTGTGGTATCCTAGACTATTTTCCAATGTGAACACGCTGTAATTCTTGTAATGGACATCATTTTCTGCAGTATTTACTGTCATCTTCAGTTGATAAAACAGCTCGTCTCTGGCAAGTAGGGCACGATCAATGCCTTGGCGTTTATTCGCATAATAATTATGGTGAGCTTGCACTTACTTTTCATATTAAAGTATTTCCTATGATCTTTCAGTTGGTAGATGATCTTGTTACCAATGTGTAAATGCCGTGTTCTATGTGCAGTCACTTGTGTAGAATTCAATCCAGCGGATGATAACTTTTTCATTAGTGGTTCAATAGACGGGAAAGTACGTCTCTGGGAGGTGCATGGTTGCCGAGTAATTGATTGGACTGATGTAAAAGAAATAGTGACTGCTGTTTGTTATTGTCCCGATGGAAAGGTTTGATTGCATTTTTGTTACATTTTTAAAAATTGTACCATATCCTTTAATGCAGTTCTGTTGATTTATTGCTTTTAATTGGTGCAGGGGGGCGTTGTGGGATCCATGGATGGCAACTGTCGTTTTTATGATGTAGTAGGTGCGGATGCATATTTGCTTTTGACTCTTCTCTTTTTTGCTCTTTTCCTTTCTCTCTCTCACGGGGCCTTCACTCTTATGTCTTAAGAAACTGAACAAATCCAGAAATTGATTATGTTTCGTGTTTGAATTGTCTGGAGTTGGTTGTCATGGTAGGTATATTCCCCGAATATATCATATCCTATGTATATTCCCCGAATATGTCATATCTAGACCCCACCTGGTGGGATTTTACTGGGTAGTTGTTGTTGTTGTTATGAATGGTGGAAACTTGTTTCTGATGCACTTCCCTTTGTGTTCTGTGAGATAAGCTAAATTTATTGATAGCATGTTTTTTCCGGAGATGAGTAGTCTTTTGCTATAGCAAAGTACGAATAGCATAACAATTTTTGTGTTTTGTAGTAATGGGGAAGGGGAAGAGGGTGGGCTAGGTAAATCATATGATATAAAATGGCCTATGGCTTTTCTTAAATTTTACACATTTGTACTCTCTCTCTCACACACACACAGACACACATTACATTGTTGAGGGTGCCTGAAACTGCAACTTATACTTGCCCTTTGTAAGCTTTTAGAATCTGAATATAAGACACGGTTAAGGTTTCTTCCTTTTCATGCTATAATCCTGGGTAGTTCATTGTTGGTGTAAAATTTGTATATTGGGGAGGAGTTTAACACTATGTATTTTGCCAATTTAAGTGGAAGAGACACTTTGGTGTTTTTCTACAACTTTAGGTATATAAGAGCACCTCCCTTAAAATTGTTGCTACTCCTGCTTGCGTAGGATTGTGGTTCTCACTTTTTAATGTATTGTAGCTTCAACATCGGTTAGACAGCTAAATGGTTGAAAGCTACTTTGTTATTTCTGCTTGTTTCGATCCACTCTCTTTGGTATTTGACACTGTACTATCATTCCTTTTATTAGGTAATCGATTGCAGATGGGCTCACAAGTATGCCTTCAAGGAAAGAAGAAGCTTGCTCGCAAGAGAATAACAGGATTTCAGGTATCCTTTTTTTCCATTTTTATGATACACGAATTATTCTTGTGCACGCACTTATTTTGTGCGCTTAAGAGACTACTGTAAACTTCATGCAGTACTGCCCGAGCGACTCGAGCAAAGTCATGGTAACTTCTGCTGACTCACAAGTGAAAATACTTTGTGGATCTGATATCATCTGCAAATTCAAAGGTGTGTTTGATGCCTTGATGTGAAATCCTTGTTGGCGCCAAGCAGATTTAAGATTTTTTTTCTGAAAGTATTTTTTGGTGCATGTCTAGGAATTCGAAATTCTGGAAGCCAATTTCCTGCATCTTTCACCTCAGACGGGAAACACATTCTCGCAGTTACTGAGGATTCTAATGTTCATATCTGGAACTACACTAACCAGGGCCGGACAACTACAAACAAACCAAAGCATGCCCGGTCATCAGAGAGTTTCTTTTCCAACAATGCATCCGTCGCCATACCTTGGTGTGGGTTCAAAACTAATCCGGGAACACTACCTACAAGTGTTTTAGAAAATGGTAATGTCAACGAGAACGAGAACTCCATGTCAAAGACTTCAGATTGTTTTTCCCTGGGGCGTGCATTTTTCTTAGACTCTCTATCTAAGGGCACTGCGACATGGCCAGAGGAGAAGCTGCCTAATTCGAGTCCAGTAACCGTCACCCCTTCAGTATGCAAATCGGAGTACAAGTTCTTGAAAAGTGCATGGCAAGGTGCATTAAGCTCTCCTCATTTATGGGGTCTTGTGGTTGTCACTGCTGGATGGGATGGATGTATTAGAACATTTCTCAACTATGGATTACCAATTCGTTTTTGAAATCTGTTTTTGTTTGTGAATTGTTTTTGTTTGTAAATTAATAGCAATTCTTGGCTTTGTCACCAAAATGGTGCAAAGGGCAGACTTAGGTTACTAGTATATGATTGGAGGGGCATGTTAGTCACTTTAATACATGTTGTAATAATCTTGTTCAATCAATTATCTTATATATTCTTTTATGGGAATTTTACATACCTATGCCATATATGAAACCTTATTATCCTTAATATTTAAGGTTTGTGTTTATTACATTTAAGCATTACCAAATTACCATTTATATACCATAATTCAAATTAAGGGTATAATTATTGCTTCATTTATTCTAGGCGTGATTTTAAGATCATATATTCACTTTTTTTGTTTACCCACCTCTCTTTCTCCTCCCACCCCCCATGATTTACACGGTTAATCCCCCCCCCCCCCCCCACACATACACGATTTACCTTAAGTTTTTTGTTGATGTTCTGCGTCTGAATCTCTTCTACTAATATTCCCCTCTTCCTCTACTTTTCTCCTCATCATCGACATCTTCAACCGCACTACAAAATTCACAGATCTCACATTGTTCGTTACACTTCTCTTATCACACTAAACGTACCTAAGTGAATTTTTCGGTGTTGTTATGCAGAAAGTTGAATCGATTTTCCTCGTAGTGTATCAAATGAGTTGATCACTTATGTCGATGATCGTTCTTGTATTGAACATCTAGAAAGTTCTTTGACTAATTTACATAATAACTGATTGAAGGAGTAGTTGGGTTGTGCAATTTTTAAAGAAAATAATTTTCTCGTGGAAGACAATAAAGTTGACAGTGTAGGGGCAATTGTAGTTTATTTGTAGTTTTTATGTAGAAATTTTGTAGATGAACAAATTTTGTTGTCAACATTTTTTCTTGACATAAGATTGTAGTTTAATTGTAGTATAAATGTAGTAATTTTGTAGATACTCTTAAAAACAATACAACTTTATACAAAACTTAAACTGATTTGTAGTTTATTTGTAGAAATTGTATCTACAAGATATCTACAAACTAAATATATTGAATTTTAATATCCCAATTCCCATTTCAATTGTAGCATAATTGGCATTTTCGACATATTTGTAGAAGACTTGTAGAAGTTTTAGTCTTCCCAATCTACAATTTATCTGCAATATATCTACAATATATCTATAATTTATCTACAATTCTACAATTTAACTACAATTCTGGAAATATGTCGTCTTCTTCTTCTTCGACGAGTTTCGGTCTGAAATTCAGTCAAAACCAAGTCTATTCTTCACCAAAACCCCTCAAAATTGAGATATAAACTCCTAAACATATTCCGAATTATTTACAACAACACCCAATCCAAACAAATAATGGTTTATGAATACCCGAATTTGAATTTAAAATCTTTCAAGCTTTTTAATGGCTATCAATGGTGGAAAATATATGAAAGAATAGATTTTTTCAACTTTGGAATTTTTGACATGATTTAATGTAGCCAGAGGCGGATCCATGATTTAAATTCTATGGGTTCAAACCAATTATATTTTTAAAACTATGGGTTCATATCTATTATTTTTACATATAAATTTTTACTTCGCGTCAAAAGTTATGGGTTCAGTTGAACCCGTACACAATACACTACATCCGCCACTGAGTGTAGTTGATAGAGAAAAAGACGAAGAACATATATGGTTTCGACAATTTGAGTACTGATGTCAATAAAAAATAAATTTATATTCTACAATTTGTATTGCGTTGTAGAATTCGTAGAACCAATTTGATTACGGGAGCTTCAGTAGCTTGCGTTTTATGAGAATTATAGTAGAGTGAGAGTAGACAGTTCTATTTCCGTTGAGGAAGGAGAGAATTACGCAGCAATAAGATCTCCGTCCGTTTCAAAATGCCCTAAATTTGTGTGTTCTTTGTTCTTCAATGGAACAGTAACTTCACGAACAAAGGAAGGGGTGATGTTTTCTCTTAAGTCGACATGCATAAGGATTAGGCTTTGATTTGCTCTCTTCTGTTGCTGACTAGCTGATCCTCAAGCTTCTCCATGATAGATCTGTGTGAGATTGCCAAATCCATCTTGCATTTTTGTAGTTGCAGAAATGGACTCCATAAACTTTGTTGAGCTCCTTTAATTTCCATGGAATTTAGCTTTGAAATTTTATCATCTCTCTAATTTGTTGTTTCCTGGGACGTCCGCGAACAAATTTTATTTAGGGCGTTTTAAAAATATAAAAATATTTTAATAAAGGGTGTTCAATATATGTTATATATCACTAAAATTTAATATTTTACCTATATATACGATGTAAATTTTCGATGAAGGGTATTCAGTTGACCACCCTTGAAGCTACGTAGCTTCGCCCATTCTAGCCGCTCGATCGGCGCATGTTAGCTTAACATACGCCAAGAGGATTTGGAGAAGAAGAATATTTCAGCTAGCTAGAAAAAACATCATTATTGTTTAAAAGGATAATACAAACTGAAAAAACAAGTTACTTAATAGTACGAAACAAACTTATATGTGTGTGTGTGTGTGGAAAGAAAATGTAAAGAATAATTTGAAAAATATAAATTTATGGCGAGGATAATTTTGTCTTGAATAAATTAATTTTCTGCTTCTGCTTATGCTTATGCTTATGCTTATGTTTCTTGGAAGAAGCTAGAATTTTCTGTTTCTTTCCAAATTTAGAAAAACTGTTTCTGCTGTTAGCCAAAGTACTTTTTTATTTTTGCCAAACACATTAAATTTTTTAAAAATTACTTTTTTAACAAAAAAAAGTACTTTTGTCCTCCAAGAAACTTGGCCAAACGGGCTCTAAGTAAAAACATCTGAGAGAATCAAACTTATTTTCTATTTTAGAACTCGATGTTGGTATGTTTTCTACGCAAAAAAAAATAAGAAAAAACTGTATTCAAAAAAGAAATAAAAAAATATAACATATCCAAATTTATTTTTGAGTTTTGTAAAATATAATCTCTATTAATTTTTCTTTTTATTACAACACAATTTGATTAAACACGTATTGTGCGGTCCTTCTTCAGATCCTACCTGAATACAAAATAATTTGTGTGATCTTTTTTTTTTTATCTAATTAACCACATTTGAAATGTTATTTTGATTTTTTTTTGGTAATTATTGCATTTTATTACCAAGGAAAAATATTTACAAATATTTCAAAAACCCCTAGAGTTGACATAGATCCCAAGTCTAGCTCTATCACTATCTCAACTTCATCTAATTAACATCAGCCTACTCTTTATATCCTTACATCACAGTTGTTCTTACTATCTCTTTTATCTTCCTCTTTTTTGTTGTTGAAAGATTCTGCAATTTCTCTCTTGCCAAATTTGATAGGTTGTACAAACCAAGCTAATCCTATATAGTTCTGCAATTGAGTTCTTGCCATTAGCTTGCATACTAGACTACTCTATGTCTCTATCTCATCCCTCCATTCCATAGGATTCCTGTTGATGCCCACCCATTTCAAAATACATAGCCATGTCTTTGCAGCTATTCTACATTTAAAGAATAAATATTAATGGCTCTCTCTTCTTCACATAACACACACTTTGGATCAGTCACCAAGCCCCATTTTATCATCCTATCCCTTGTGTATAACCTTCTTGAATCGCCAAATATAGTATGAACACCTATTTAGGACTTGCTTGATTATTGCATACCAATTTTTTCCACCTAATTTATGGGAATTCTCCTCTTAGCATATTATACAATATAATTTTCCTTATTGAGAATTTTTCCTCCACCACAACTTCCTCTACCTTCACTTCTGTCTTTTTCAAATATTTCCTCGCATTGATAATATGTCGAATAACCCACGAGGCATTCTTAGCATCTACTGCCCTCATATCCATGTACTTTATATAGTAAGTGCATACCTACTTAATCCACAACTTGTCCTTATTTTGAGCAATATTCCAGTAGTGTTTCAGAATATTACAGCTATGTTCCATATGTGAATATCAGTAATATTCATCCCCCCAACCAACTTTGGTAGAATAGTTTATTTCACAAGACCAAGGTCTTCTTTTTAATTTCTGTGTTATTTGTCCAGAGAATCTTGTTGATTATTTCCTTAGGCAATTGAAATATCTATGGCATGCTTTTAATATAATAGATATGTGACAGTCCAGTTGGTTATTCTTCCATGCATCCGATCAATCAAAGATTGACATTGTGCTACAGCTAACCTTTTGGAACTTGGAGGCGCTCCAATGTATTTGAAAGGTATGGTACCAACAGAGAAACCAAGCAGTTGTACTTGTTCATTCTTTACTTGATCAGGCACTTCCCCAAAATATATGCTATTCTTGTTGATGTTGGCAATCAAGCCAGATTCTCTTGAGAACTGCTGAGAGTATTCAAATAGCAATGAAGCTAACACCACATCTCCTCTGCAGAACATGAGTAAATCACATGCAAATCAAAACTCTATTATTCCCAATTTCTCGCATCTAGGGTGATAATTGAACTCGGGGTTCCCTTTTAATGAGTGTCACGACCCAAACCTTGCTTCGGTCGTGATGGCACCTCTGATGAAGACAAGGCCAGCCAACCAACCCTATTTGCCTTTTTTAAAAAAAAGATAACATGAAGAAACAATTTGTAAAGATGATTCAATAATATTACTTGACGTAAGTACAACCAAATATAGCCCAAATCGGGGTGTCACAAGTCATGATCATCTAGAGAAGTCGAAATACGACTACAAGGCCAGTAATATACAGAATAAAATTTAGAGTCAAAGCAAGACATCCGATGTCGCGAACGCTGGCGGTCACCTTGCTCAGCTACGATAGCAAAAATCTTCAACCATCTCCAAACTCGCTACCGGGTGAACAAATACATGCATTTGTATGCGAGGTGTATGGAGTAAAGTGAGTACTCAGTGAGTAATAAAAGTAAAAAATAATTGAGTAGCAAAAAATCACATAAGCAACCAACATACTGTATAGAAGCCGGGTACAATTTTGTCTGAGAAAATAATGGAATATGTAAAATCTTTAGAAATACCTTGGCTTAGTCCAAATCTCTTTTGAAAAATGCTTTGTTCAATAATTAAGAAAACGATTTCAAAATAGTTAGTGCTGATAAGCACGAAAAATCCGCTCCTCGGGCACAAAATCAATAGTATAACTAGTAAAAAAAGACAAGTAAATATACAAGATGAGCGCATCAAAGTTCGCCCCTCGGGCAATATCTCAAAACAGTTCCGGCTCCTTGGGCATGATTTATGTTCCTGGTCAGTCATTGTCACCTGACCGATCAGTCATTGTTACCTGACCAAAATATGTATTATAGTGCCATTCTTACCACTGGTTATTCATTGTTACATGACTGCCAGTCATTGTAACCTGACCAAAACGCGTATAACAGTGCCATTGTTACCACTATCCAAAATTTGTCCACTCTAGATGGGTACCCGCGCTCACTGTGGGGTGCAGACTCTGGAGGGGCTCCTACAGCCCAAGCGCTATGTCATCATAAGCCCTGAAAGCCTATACATATCAACATGAGGCCTGAAAGCATTCTCACATTACATTCAAGGCTTGAAAGCCTCCTCACATATCAATCGAGTCCTGAAAGCCTCCTCACCACACGCTTAAGGCCTAAAAGCCTCACTTAGTCCAGAAAATATCATAAGCTCCTCGGGCATCAATAAAATAATAAATCTCAGCCCAGACAATAGTGAATTATTAGTAAGGTCTCAAGAATCAATTACAACGGTTGAGTTTGCAAAAAGTAGTATAATCAATAGGATTGAGTTCAAGTAGTATATCAAATAGTGAGGAAAGAGTGATAAAAATTCCCGAAGGAGTTTAAATAATTGGCACGAAGCCCAAATATGAAAATCAGCCCAAATCATGATAATATCAAATAAGTTTCAGTCAAATACTTGGTAAAATCAACAACCGGGACGGACCAAGTCACAATCCCCAACGGTTCTCTACCCCACTCTCGCTATCCAGTATGCAAGAAACCTCAATATAGTACTACGGTATGCAAATTCAGGGTTCCAAACCCTCAAGATATTATTTATAATCATTAATCACGTCGAACCGGCTAAATCTCTAGCTCGCGATGCCTTTGCCTCTCGAATCGGCCTCCACGCACGTCGAATCTAACTAAAATACGAACGAATACATCACAACATGCAAAGGAAACAAATCCCAAGCGAAAATAATCAAAAATCTCAAAATTAGCAAAACCCGAGCCCTGGACCCAATTCTTGAAACTCGGAAATTTTTATATCAACGGGCTGCTTATCTCACCACGAGTTCATACATACCAAGAGTTCTTAAATCCGACCTCAAATGGTCCTTCAAATTCCTAAATCAAATTTCAAAATCTCAAGCCCTAGTTCATCAACTTTAGGCTTAATTTCCATGAATTCCTATGTGGATTTCACAATATAATTGAGTTTTAAGACCAAGATTCTTACCTCAAGTCGATTCCTCTTGAATCCCTCTTTCACATCCTCCAAAAATCTCCAAAAACGAGCAGCCATGGGTGAAAATAGACCCAAAATCGCGTACAAGGTGACTTAAAAACATTAGGCCTGTGATAATAATTTCCAGCTCTTCCGGAGACCCTCCAGTATAATGGTCATACTATTTTGCACACAACTTCAAATGACAAATGGTTTGATGTTCTAAAAACTAGACACAAAGTGCTATAATTTCATATGCTGCTCATTTCCTGAATCTTTATACATTGCGAGATATATTCTTCCAAAGTCAGCCCTGTGTATTAGAGACCTTCCCAAACAGCTTATAGTATAACCACCATAATTTTTGTACACAACTTGAAATTCCAATTAATTTACATTTTTGAATTTCTGGATCATCTCCAAATTCCTTACAGATTGTGACATATAAGCTTACAAAGTGGGATCAATGCAATAGTATATTTGTTCTTCGCGATCGCGAAGCACTGACAATTTTTTTTTTATTTTACTCGTCGCGATCACATCAGAATCAACACAATCGCGTAGAAAACTACTGTAGCCAAAAACTAGCAGCTAAAAATAGGTTAGAAATGGTCCAGAACCACCCCGAAACTCACCCGAGGCCCCCGAGACCTCAACCAAATATGCCAATCAATCCTATAACATTATTCAAACTTGTTCCAATCTTCAGAATGCTCAAAACAATATCAAAACACAAACTTTTCAGCGGATAACCTTAAAACTTTCAAAAACTCTAAAAATACATTTTCGATCAAAAAGTCTACCAAACCTCGTCTGAATGATTTGAAACTTTGCAGGTACATTCCAAATGACATAATGGAGCTATTGTGACTCTTGAAATTCCATTTCAACCACTATATCAAAATCTCACCTATCAACGGGAATTCGCCGAAATACTAACTTCGCTAATTCAAGCCTAATTCTACACCAGACGTCTAAAACCAATTCTGATCAAGCTCCTAAGTCATAAATCACCCAAAGAAGCTAATAAATTATAAAAATTCCAATCCGATCTCATATACAAATAAGTCAACTCTTGGTCAAACCTTTCAAATTCAAAGTTCTCAAGTGAGACATTTCTTTCAAATTCATAACAATTTTCGTAAAAACCAAAACCAACGATCTACATCAGTCATAATACATATATGGGACAATTCATTCCCGAGAGTTGGCGATCAAAGTCTAAAAGCTTAAAACAACTGGTCGGGTCGTTACAGTGAGATACTTCATGGCAAGTATAAACAAATAAGGAGATAATGGATCACCCTGCCTAAATCACTTTTTACCTCAAAATGTGGTATTGGAATGCCATTTATAATAGTAGAGTAAGAGACTGTTTGATGCATATGTTAATCCATGTTATAACTTTTCCTCGAAAGTTCATTCTTGATAATATCTTCTCCGAAAAATCTCATTCCAGTGAATCATAATCCGTTTGCATATCCATCTTGATCATTATCCTTGGTGACACTCCTTTTCTGTCATACCCTTTGATGAGCTCATGACTTAGTACCATATTATCACGAATGAATTTTCCAGGAACAAAAGCATTCTTACTACAATCTACTAAATGATCCATGACATGTTGCCATCTGTTGGTTATTCATAGGTTTTCAGTGTCTTTGCCTTATGTATTGATGATCCAACAAAATTATTGTCAAGGACCAATTAGGAAACCTGACACACTTGGATTATTCTGCAAGTTAATGGATTCCAACTAAATGTGACTGCCTGCACTATTTCTGCATGCACTGCACTGTTTCTAGTACCCACCTATTCATTGACCAACTAAAGTGCTTACATCATTTCAAGTGATCTCACCAAGGTGTATCAACAATGAGTTTATATCAAAACATCACCTAAACACTTCTGTTTCTCATTCAAGCCTTTTGCAAAATAGAGAAATTAATTCTCACAAGCTTGAAGAACAAAGCTACTATAGACAAGTTCCTAAAGTTAGTATTTTTTTGTCCTTAGTTGAGTTTTAACTTTGTGATTGTTCTTATTTTATCTCTTAAATTGCTCAGGACATAAGTGTTGATTAGGAACCCTCTTGTAAAATCCATAAACTCTCCGAGTTTATGTTGTGACTAGGTTTAGTCATAAGTTAAAGTCTTTGTAACTAGAGAGTGACAAAGTGGCTTGTGATTTTGTCCCCTTGAGTTAGAATTTTTCCACATAAAATTCCAGTGTCTTATTTACTTATTAGCGTTCTCAGCATAACCTCATAGAGGGCCATGTACTTTATTATTTGGTGGACTTATACAAACTAACAATTATCATTTTGGAAATAATTTTGTACAATGTTATGCAACAGGATATATGATGATATTCTTTGATTGTGGCAGGATGCTTCACCTTTGGTATCAATGTGACAGAAGTATAATTTATAGGACCATACATATCATTTGCCTCAAAAAATTAATCACTTCATTAGTTACCTCATCTTCGAATATGTGCCAATTATTCAGAAAGAAAAAAGAGTTGAATCCATCTCACCCTGGAGCTTTTAATATGTCTATCCCTTCTAGTTCTTGAAATACTTCCTCTTTTGTGAATGGTCTGATTAAGTGAATCTATTGATCTCTATCCAGATTTGGTCCTTCTTTCATGATGTTGGGGTTAATGGCTGGTAATTTATTTTGATTGGAGCCTAGTAGATGCTAGTAAAAGCCAGTTATCTCTTCTTGCATCTCCTCAGATTTCTACAGTAATCTCCCTATCTTGGATAAAAAAAGTTAGTTGCTTTATATAATATTGTGCTCTTCTCCATTTCATGCTAGCATAGAAGTATGTTGAATTAGAGTCACCCAGCTTTAGTGATTGTATCCTTGACTTCTGTTGTATATGCTTTATTCTCTTAAGCTCCACTTTTGTTGCTGTTTTAATTCTTTCTCTTCCTCAAACTGTGGTGTGGTGTATACCTCTCATTTGTGTTTGTACTTCATTTAGCCTATTCCTTATACTTTTGTATTTATTCTCCATTCCTATAAATTCTTTGCTGTTTAACTTCTTCAAAGCTCCTTTAACCCCTGTCAATTTTAACCAAATAGTCCCCATTTCATTTGCATGTATATGAATTGACCAGATGCCTTCAAATTCAGCATGATTTTCCAAGCAATTTAGGAATTTTAATGGCTTCTTCCTTCTAATGCTTTCACGTCCCACCTCAATGTATAAAAAGGGAATGATCGGAGAAGTATGGATCATTTATGTGCACCAGTGAATGAGGCATAGTAGTCATCTATTGTGTATTTACTAGTGCTCTATGTATTCTGCTATATACAATGTTGTTAGTCCATATAAATAGTCTCCCACTTGTTTGAAGTTAATTGATGCACATTCATCTCTGCATCTTCTGAAGTCCCTAGTCTCATATTCATGTACCTCACTTCCTTGTACTTTATCCTCCGCATCTAGGACCGAGTTAAAATCCCACATTATTAACCAAGGGTAACTCATTAACACATCTATTTCCTTTAATTTTCTCTATATATCCGTTCTTGTTGGAACAATATGTAGCCCATAGATTGTTGACAAATGAATAACAATTCTGTTATCCCTTTCTTGGACGATCCCATGTATAAACTGTTCTTATGTCTCTAGCACAATGAAATTGATGGCAACTGGGTCCCACATTAGCCATATACGATCTCTATTTGTAGTATTGCCATTCGTACACCATTCCTAACCATAAGCAATTTTATTAACTATCTGTGGAGTTATAGATAGTTATCGGGAAAGAAAGTCTTGATGACGGCTGCACATACTCAAAGGGTTCCTTAGCTCTTTACAGAGAATCTCCTAGTATGCTAAACAGTGATATCTCTTGTTATATCGAGAATGTGCAATTTTATTAACTATCTGTGGAATCTTATTACTACTTACTCTGTGTTCTAAAATAGCTAGAAGGCTTATTTTGTTTTCCCTCAAGAACTCATTTTACTTGTATACTTTGTTTATCCCCCTAACATTTCATGTGACAATCTTTAATATGAGAGGATTGTATTCTTCCTTCACCCCAGCCTTTACAATTTTGCCCTTCAGTAATTACTTTTCCTTTACTGCTAATACATTGCATTCTGACAGTGGACCAAATCCATTATTAGTAGGCATCTAATTTGGTTCATTACTAGCATTCTTAGTACCTTTATTGGCAAATTTCCTTCTAGCTTATTGCCATCATTCATACTCCTTAGTATCATTTTGCTCAGATGGTCCAATATCATTTCCTGTCTCCTGTTTCTACACTACCACCTGTTCGTGTGGTTGTTTAGTTTGACATACCCATTGCTTATTCTGATTCCTCCCTCGTACATTTTGAGTCTTCTCCTTTACTTCCTTCCATGTTTGAGGTTTGAACTTTGCATAGTCATGTCTAACTTGCAAGAATGAACCACGAAATTCTGGCACCAATCATAGTGTACCTTTTGTGTAAACAGTTTCCCCTGCGGATCTTTCACTGCCAGTTTTCGTGGCAATTCTTTAGTGACATTCATTTCAATTAGCAGGCGATTATAGGATATTCCATCATTTTTTGTAGTACAATCATCTGCATATAGTGGATTCCCCATAGCAGTTCCAATTCGACTCAGAGTTTCTATCTTCCAACAGTTCAAGGGAAGATTTGGTAATTTGACCCATAGTGAAATTGTCTTGAGGAT
Source organism: Nicotiana noctiflora (assembly GCA_032618575.1). Lineage (NCBI taxonomy): Eukaryota > Viridiplantae > Streptophyta > Magnoliopsida > Solanales > Solanaceae > Nicotiana > Nicotiana noctiflora. The sequence goes on along the minus strand of JASVEL010005101.1, from coordinate 11,441 downwards.
CTCACTATTGAGATCAAAATTTGTTGCCCATGCCTTGATAATCACTGGCTTGTTATTGATCATGTGTGGACCTAATGTTATGACCCTATCCTCTAAGTTATTAACTCGAATGACAAAATAACCCTCATGATAGTAAACTCTAGGCTTGGGTGTAAATCCCCACTGACCTTCAATGTATCATTCAATAATACCAATCGAGGGATCTTCTCCAACAACGTAGAAGATTATTGATGTCTTCTATTTCTCTGTGCCTTTCTCAATTTTTGCCTTCTGTATTTTCACTGTCTTCTCGCCATTATGTATCGTTGGAGCTTTGAAGCTTAGGTTCATTCCACGAGTAGTAATTTTTTTCCTACAAACTTTGCCTTGGGATTATTTTCCTTTTCCTCCACAGCTAGGTCTAGTTGTTTTCTAGCTCCGATTGTCATTTTGTCTTTCTTAGTCTCAACCCTAGCTTCAATTTTATTAGGCATTGCCTTTGTCGTAGCAGCCCTAATTTCAGCATGAGCATTCATAGTTTTGGCCGCTTTACTTCCCATAGTTATTACATCTCCAATTGTGGCTGGTGGAGTATTGATGCCACCTTTTCAATTTGGTAGCGCTGGCTATGGATCCATGATTTTTCCCATTTTCTATTGTTGTATTACTTCATTAGTAAGGCCTAGGTCTTTTTCACTGCTTCAATTATCAATTCTACATCAATCGCTTGGTTATTAGTCTTCCTTGACCGCCCTCTTGACATTTTTCGTTGATGCGTACATTAGTTCAATCTATTGTATGCCGGGAGAATTTAGAGAGAGAATCCTTAATTAGTTTTTTATATGTATAGTTCAAAGTTAGTTATATGTATAGTTCAAAGTTAGTTATTTTGACTTGTCTATAGTACTATATTATATATATAGTTCAAAGTTAGTTATAGAAATTCTTAGGCAGAATAAGCCAGTAAATTCCTATACTTGTTCTGCTTTATCATCCCGATCCCTATAATTCACGAAGTTTCATTCGAACCCTTGTACCCGATCAAAATGAATGATTTAAATCTCTTTGACCGTTGATCAATCTTATGTAGTATTTGTTTTGGTAAGTAGTATGAACTGAGTGGTATGCACGCGTAAAGAGAGCGCCAGCCTACAATTTATATATTTTGTAAAAGCAAAACTCAAAATATAATTAAATAAACAGAAAAAGAAAAATAGAACAATAAAAGTAAAAAGGTCATTCTTTTTGGCACGAACTAAAAAGAAAATAGGTTCACATAAATTAAAACGGAGGGAGTATTTGTTTTGGTAAGTAGTATGAACTGAGTGGTATGCACGCGTAAAGAGAGCGCCAGCCTACAATTTATATATTTTGTAAAAGCAAAACTCAAAATATAATTAAATAAACAGAAAAAGAAAAATAGAACAATAAAAGTAAAAAGAAAAATACTCCTTCTTCCCATCTTCAAACCTATCTAGCACCCCGAAAAAGTTACACTACCAATCACCCTCCCCCCCCCCCCGCAACATTCCTCCATCAAGAGCACCGCCACCTTTCATATTGAAGGAGGTAAATGAGACCAACACCGCCACCTTTCATATTGAAGGAGGTAAATGAGACCAACAATAGGTTTATCAATTAGGGCCTTTTCTTTTTCCGTTCTATTCTTTGACTTGCAATGTTGAATGAAGTGCAAATTTCAATGACTCACAATTGCAGTATTGTAAAATTAGAAATTCAAAAATAAAGAAAAAAATGCAAATTTCAATGAGTCACAATTGCAGTATCGTAAAACTAGAAACTCAAAAATTAAAGAACTTGTGGATTGATTCATTGAGCGACTTATCTTGAGAGCTAAGAGGCATTGGTTCTAGCGGATGAGTTTGCGGAGAACAACAATTAAACCATTCTTGAGCAAATGCATGATTCTGTCATTAAATATTTGCTTCGATGAAGGTCAAGAAGACGATGATGATAGGTATCAGATTGTATGAAAAATTAGGATCTCTTTAGGAGGAAAACTTTGTGGTTTGAGGGAAAGGGTTGGGACTTCTCTGCTACCTTATTATTTATGCATCCATTTCCTTATTCCAAAAAAGTAAATCCTAATAGTTTCACAAGCATTAGTCGAGAAAAAAAAAGAGAAAAACTTGAAGCAAATGAATTTGGAGGTGAATATTCCTGGAAGTTCTGAAAATAAAGAGAAAATTTGTAAAGTTGAAAATGGCATGGAGAAGAAAGAGAATCTGGTATTAGGAAAGAAGAAGATGATGATGTGGATATATGTATTTGACGTGGATATGATAGTATTATCCATGTCATAGCAAGTGAGACTCACACATATTAGGAGCGTTAAAATAATTCATTTTGTTTAAATGATCTTTGTGAAGTAGAGAGATCGGGATGACAAAGCAGAACAAGTACAGACATTTACTAGGCTATTATAACAAATTCTTATTAAAATTAAAATTTAGTGAGTTGATGAACTTGAGTTCTTTAAAGTTAGAGATAATTATCTAAAGCAATATTATTATGGTATTAAATACTTAAAGATGATCTAAAATGTAAAAAATGTATACAAGTTGAGACCTAGGAATTATTAAGTTTATTTAAGGAACGTGAACACCCACGTTAGGCGGCTAAAAAGAAACTATAACGCATCTTCTCTGAAAATTTAACTTTGGTGCTTTCATAGAAATACAAAACAACAAAATCCAAAAAGAAAAACGAAGAAAACAGAATTACATTAGAAAACGATATATAGTCACCAAGCATCATAATGATTCTAGTTGGTATATATACGTCCCTACATGCTTTCCAAGAATCTCTTATCTAAAGATTCAAAAATAAATAAATAAATAAATATTTATTTGTTTATTTTTGAATCTTTAGATATATTATATTTAGTCATATTATGCCACAGACCCCTGACCTAGTACACACTTTTGTTAGGTCCATAATGTGTCATCATGGCTCCATTTTGTATCTCTTTTTTTATTCTTCTTCTCATTTATCTCCGGTATTCATGTTGACCAATTCGAATTTGCACAGGAAAATTCCATTTTCGAAAGTACCCATTTTTTATCAAAGATGATTACATATTAAAGCTTGAACCCGAGATTTCTTGTTAAAGATGAAAAAGTACTTGCTATTCTACCACAATTTTTTGATGATTTCAATTGGTATCTTTGTTTGAATCAAAAAGTTTATCGGTTACTTTGTGAGTTATAGACAATTGAAAATATAGAAAAGAGGTAAATCGTAATCAACTGTAATAAAACTCAAAACAAGATCAATGTCGTTATAATACTGCGAATATTAGCAAGAATGCAGAAGTTATGAATATAATCGATGATCACAATCGAGATGATAACTGAGAGAGAATAATAGAGAGAAAATAATAGAAGTTGTATTATTAGAGAATAACACATGATGCCTTATAGCAAGGAAAACCCCTCTTTATATAGAGGAGGGATTTTCTCACTAAAGGTACAATTCGTCGAGGGGCCACTGACGCCCTCGAAATAAAAGAAAGGGGAGGAGAAGGGGCGTCTACGTATGTACGTCGACGCCACGCCTTTGCTGTTAAAGACGTGAGCGAGGGTACCCTCGATGTTACGTGGATGTGGGGAGAAATGCACTCGGCCCTTGTCAATTAAATTTGATTTGACCCCATACAGTTAGTCCCTCCGCCTGTTGGAGACGTACTCGGCGTACGTCTGCAATGGGTGGAAAAGTCGATTCACCGTGGCGTTGTTCATGTATTGACACTTGGCCCACTTTTTGAATTGACGTCATTGGCAGCATGCATCATAATTACAACTGCTCCCAAGGAAAAACAGAGGGCGATTTGACGTTTCGGTTTCTCGCCCCTTTTTCTGACGCTTACCTCTTCGATTCTCGTGTATTGGGATGCTATAAATAGGAAGAGGGTTTGATTTATACTATCTTTTGGACTTCTCAGAAAAGTTCTTCATATTTTCGTCTTTCACTAGGGTTTTCAGTAACTTTTGTGGTTGACCTCTCCGAGTTGTCTTTATAGCTTTCCCAGCCATTGACATATCTATTTATTGGTCAAATTCTGACTATGGCAAGACGGGGTCGATAACGTAAAGGAAATGGAGATGAATCTACTTCTGGGGTTCCCCCATCTTCAGAGGGTAGGAAAAAGGCCCGAAGGCCTCTTATCCCTCTTTCCATCGATAATGTGCTTCCCCGAGAGTTGTATGCTCGAAGGGATTTTCCCTCACGCTGCATAGCTCCTGCATGGGAAAAATCCAAACTTTCTGACTCAGAGTTGAATGATTTGTGTGGGTCCTGCCAGGTTCCGGACACAGTGGATATGGCGATGGCCGAAGGGGACTTCGTCAATGTGCACAGACCGGGGTTCTGTGCTTTTTATGAATACCCCTTCTTGATTGGGTGTAGTCTTCCCATATACCTATTGGCAGAGGAACTCTGTCGGTTCTACAACGTGTGTCCGGCCCAACTCACCTCGTATACGTGGAAGATATGTCGTATACTAACTATTTACGCTGAGTAGGCCGGACTTGATGTTACGATATACCATCTGCTGCAACTGTTCAATCCTGGGTTTATGAGGGGGACGATGTTGCAGCTAAAAAATCATGGTACGAAGGGTTTGCTTGTCAAAACGGATGAGAAGCCCAACCGCCAATTTTGGTTGAAGTTTTTCTATATCTGAACTTCGGATTTGGTGGCGACCCCAAAAGGGTTCCCAGAAGTATGGAATTCCTAACGTAGTGTCGTTTTATGCTCTTAATGTTTTTAGTTGTTTTACGCATGTTCAATCTTTTTGACTTTCCTTGCTTTTCTGTCTTTGCAGCTAGGGTTTCCACGCCCCGACCTGTGCCAGATATAAGGGCGTGGGTGGGGAGAGTGATCCCACTTGCGGAAGAGTGTCGGACGTGGGCGACATTTACCACAAAGTACGGTCTTCCAGGTATTACACCAACATTTTGGTTTGGCGATTATTTTCTGGCGTTGCCTCTTGACCTTCCTTCCTTTGGTTAATGTTTTGGCAGCGCGGAGTGCCCCACGAATAAGGAGAGGAAGCAACACTATAGCTTCCTTTTTGGAGGACTCCGACTACGAGCACGTAGCTCAGGAGCGTTTAGATGAGGATGTTCTTGAGGTTACCCAGCCCGAGGGTGAACGTGCGGCTGTGGAGGCCTCTAGTAAGGATGTTTCTAACGCCGCTCGTTCTGAGGGCGAGGATATGATCTGGGAACCGTTTGTCAAGGACGTTCCTGAGGCTGCTCGGCCCGTAGTCGAGTTGGTAGTTGAACCTCTGAATGAGGAGACCCCTTCGCCTCCATCTCTTCCTACCGAAGAGGAGGCTTCCGAAGGCAACGAGCCGCCGGAGCGGAAAAGGCGCCGATTGCTTCTTGGCAAAGGTATAGCCATGGAGCGTGATAACTAGGAATTTTGCATGCAAGGCCGGTCTTTATGGGCGATGCTATTAACCCGGAGAGGGCGTCCCTTCTGAGGGAGGTCGTTGTCACGACCCTAGTTCACCAATTGTGAACACGTCATGATGGCACCTAGTCTTTGCGACTAGGTAATCCTAACACCTTGCGAATGTAATAACATTTGCGGAAAATTTTTAATCAAAACTAAATAACCAGAATAATGTATATAATTGCCTCCTAGCACATACACTTTAACACTTAGCATTCTAAAACTCAAAGACCCGGAAACCCACGAGCAACACAGGTTATGAAAATCATAATATACGGCTCTAATATCCGGAAATGTCTACAACAACTGAATACAAGAAATGAAATCGCTAACCACAAGATAGAGTAGAAGGAGACTCTTCGATCTACGAACGCGGAAGATGTACCTCAAGTCTCCGAATATAATGCCTGGATTACTGATAATGTACTCGATCAGATGTACCTTGATCTGCACAACAAAAGTGTGCAAAAGAGTATCATGAGTACACCACAGCGGTACTCAGTAAGTGCCTAGACTAACCTTGATGGAGTAGTGATGAGGAAGGTCAGGGCCCTATCGAGAATAATATAATAACAATATTGAACAGTGCAAAGCAGTAAATAATCCGAAATGACAGCAAAACAGAATAGAATCTACAAGTCACTAGCAATTAAAGCTAACAAGGAAAAATAACATAAGAAGTACCCTTCAGCTGTCCGTGGATCTCCCGGGAATTGAACCTGCAGTCTACTCATCTCAGTAATAAGGATCTCCGGGAATTAAACCCGCAGTCCACTCATCTCAGTAGCAAGGATCTCCGGGAATTGAACCCGCAGTCCACTTATCTCAGTAACAAGGATCTCCGGGAATTGAACCTGCAGTCCCAAAATAAAAATGCAGGGGGATCTCCCGGGAATTAAACCCATAGTCCCAAAGTAAAAGTGCAGGGGGGTCCCCCGGGAATTGAACCCGTAGTCCCAAAGTAAATGTGCAGGGGGATGTCCCGGGAGTTGAACCCGTAGTCCCAAAGTAAATGCGCAACCAACATGAGAGAAATATTCAGGAATTTAAGTACAGTAATACAAAGCAACAAATAATAATGGCCTAGCATGCCCCACGTAATCACATTTAAGACAACTTAACAAATAGGCAACTTGGGTCAATTAAACATGCTCTTATACGCTAACACAAGCTATAATAGCAAGTAAAGTAAGGCAATTATGAAAAAAAAAATCCAAATCAAGTATTTAAGTAAAAATCCGGGTTTTCAACAATTAGCTCAAGTGCGCGCTCGTCACCTCACGCACAAGGCATTCAATTACCAAATATCACATCCTAAGGGACAAAGTCCCCCACACAAGGTTAGACAAGTCACTCACCTCGAAGAAGTGCAAGTCAACCTGAGATCACGCCCTTGCCACGAAACTGGCGTCCACGCGCGTCGAAACTAGCCAAAATCAGTACAAATATATCATAACAGGCTAATGGAACAACACCCAATCAAAAACAATCGAAATATAACAAAAATCTTGAAACTAGCAAAATTCGAGCCCCGGGCCCGCTTCTCGAAAAATTATGAAACTCACATTTTCAGAATCCTCATCTCGCCACGAGTGCGCACATATAAAATTTATCAAAATCGGAGTTCGAATGACCTCTCAAATCTTCAAATCTTATTTTCAAATCCCTAGGTCCAAAATCCCCAATTTACACCTCAAAAATATGTAATCTAGTCGGATTATTCGATGATAATTCAATATTATGGAGTAGAAATAATCACAAGTGACTTACCTCAAGATTTCCCATGATTTCTTGCTCAAAATCGCCCCAAGCCATGTTATTTCGCAAGAAAATAGGTAAAAAAAATGAGCAGAAAATGGAGCAGCTTTTTAATTAGCAAATTTGGTTGCTAAAGACCAGAATCTGGTCGCTAAAGGTGCACGCTGCTAAAAAATACAGCAGCAATTAAACAAATTGTAGCAGTTTATATTTCACAAAAATGGCTCTAAATCCGTCATACCAACTCAGAATTCAACGATTTTTGTTCCTATGAGTCACAAATAATAATACGAACACAAACCTTCAATCGAAACTCAATTTGGACCTCATTTACTCAGTTCAATACCGATTTAGATCGTTAAACAATTAACTCACATTTTGCGTCAAAAACCCAATCGCGACTTGATAAAATTGGACCAAAATTTCCAGATCAGTCCTATAATTCATTATCAAAATTCCGGAATTCTCGTAATCAAATTTGGATCTCTAGAACTAAAAATGAACCTTTAGATCATTACATTTATGCTCATAACGGTAAAAATCTTTCAAAAACTCGTCCAAAATTTATCCGAGCCTCATGGGATCCAAACAAAGTATACTAACAAGTCCCATAATATGTTATGGAATTGTTCGAGGCCTCAAATCACATCAAACAACGCTAAAATCATGAATCAACCTCCAATCCAAGCTTTATGAACTTTAGAACTTCCAACTTTTATTTCCGATGCCGAAACCTATCAAATCACGTCCGATTGACTTCAAATTTTGCACACAAGTGAAAAATGGCATAATGAAGCTACACCAACTTTCGGAATCGCATTCCGACCCCGATATCAAAATTTTCACTTTCGGTCTAATTTTCTCAAAAATCTTCAAATTTCTATATTTATCCAAACGGTTCCAAAATAACCTACGGACCTCCGAATTCACTTCTGATCATGTTCCCAAATCCAAAATCACCATACGGAGCTACTCCCAGTCTCAGAATCCCAAATGGACAGCAATAACACTGAAATGCATTTTAAGCCAAATTGATGCATTTTTTTCTAAAATGCTACCTTCCATAATAGGCGCCAAAACACTCTCGGGTTATCCAAAACTCGATCCGGGCATACGCCCAAGTCTGAAATCATCATATGAACCTGCTGGAACTTTTGGATCCCAATTCCGAGGTCATTTACTCAAAATTTCAATCTCAGTTTATTTCTTCAATTTTAAGCTCTCAAATTAGAATTTTCATTTAGATTTGACTCCAAACTTCTTGAATTTTAATTCTGACCATACACACAAGTCAATATACCTGAAATGAAGCTGCTCATGGCCACATACTACCGAATGAGGCGCTGGATCTCAAAATGACCCGTTGGGTCGTTACAGTCTCCCCCACTTAAACATATGTTCGTCCTCGAACGTGCTGAGAACTATATTGAAGTAGTCTGAAATCACTTGTTTAACACCTCATGTACCTTCCTATGCTTACACAATTCATTTGATCACATTAGCTCGATAACTCTGTAGATATACTCATTTATTCAAGCAAATAAGCCATTAGGCCCAATTCCAACACCCGGAAATTTCCTGCGAAGCTTGTTTCCATCATACGACCACCATATCAATCTTCACACGTTGTACCCAAACATGACTGCATAACTTTGTTGAATTCACACTTTGCATTACTTTACTCATGAGACCACAATAATATTCTTTAAATGTAATAGTCAAAATTCCACAAATCTAATGCTCTCATAGCATCTCATGACCTACATAGGTCTTGCTCTAGCTTTTACAACACCGATACGATGGAAGAGACGTGCCGAAATTCATAACCAACTGATGAATCAACAAATCTTTGGATCTATACTCCTTACAAGATCCATTACCTTGTCCCAACCAGAGAATGATCTTTGCTCTATAATATACTTCATATAATCAGTTTGTATTGACCCCAAATCCAATAACCTCGTCTCACCCAGTACAAACTGCTCAGGCGATAAGCCACCTCAGACATAATCAAAAGTCCCGCAAGACGACACAATGTGCCAGTTTGCTACTAATTCGTACGCGATACAAAAGGAAGGCGAACTTTAGAAAGAACTACTCAACTCGCACACTAACATGGACTTCCTCAGAAAATAGGAAACATAACACATAAAAGCAAATATGGGACACTAAACTGAACATCACACTGTTGCGACACGCAACCCGATCCAAACAACATACCCATGGCGGCGTGCCACCCGATCCACATATAGAACTCACGTAAGGAGATATATATCTAGATGAATAGCTCATCACATTAAAATACCGAATATCGGTCATAAACACACTAAGGTGCATAATACCATCCCCGGGGAAACATATAGCACTATAGGCTACAAACATAAGCACAACTGAGGTGTGATACATGATCTAAATCTCAAGATCCATCCTGCTCATATAATATCACCGTTGCACAGAACCTCAACACATAAGGAATTTACCAAGCCATCTCATAAATCATACGGCGTAATATATCTTTGCATGAATCAACTGACCACGAAATAAGACCGCGACTATCCTTCCATAAAGAGCGCATTGTTGAAATAAACACAACTGGCCTGACGTAAGGCTCACTTCCAGATTTAAATCTATCCACCGAACTCAAGTCTATCTTAATCGCACCAAGCTAGGCCAATAATATTTTACAGGTGCATAACCCAATAAGCAGAGTGTCCTCCAGGCATAAATTCTCAAATGGATGATATCACTAAAATCCTCATACTTGGTTTAAATTTCTAATTAATTAAGTGTCTACATGTCACACTTATACAATCTTCCTGTGGGACAAGCTCCCACCATCTTCCGAAATAATTAACGGGCCTAAATCCCACATTGTCACACTGCATTAGTCTCATTTCAACATACTTCAACTTTTAATAGCGCTTAATTACTTCAAAATTATTTTCTTCGGGATGTTACACTCTCCCCCACTTAGGGTCATTCGTCTTCAAATACATAACGTAGCCTATTTCTTTCTTCACACATCTTAATATCTCAAATTTTTCTAACTCCCAAATTTTTCAAAAATTTTGGCAGAGCCTCCCCTGTAATTGGGTCTCTCCACCTGCCAGAGTAACACCAAAATAACTCCTAACAACACATCTACAATCCAATGAAACACCACAATATATATATATATATATATCAATAGTAATAATCTCTGCATTACAAGCATCACTTTATCATAATGATATCTGGACATGAAACACGTCACCTGTATGCCTATAATAGTTGTTCATAAATCAAAATATTGCCAATTAACCTTATGTTAAAAAATTTCAGACCTCCGCTTTACTCACAACGAAGCATGAAGATATCATAATTACTTACCCGAATTGACGAGTCACATTTAACGCCACCTGGGCGCTCATCCCATAGACTAAAGCTCAACGTTTACAACACAAAAAAAAATGACTGAATATGAAAAAAGAATACACAAGAAAATAAGCCTAACAGGCATGACTCCTATTTTAAATATAGTACAAAATTTTTAAATTTCATAAAATGAGAATTTTTAAACACATAAAATTTTCACTACCAGGACCTTGTCCTTATATAACATCCACCGCAGCTTCTAGCTCGGTTTAAAGCATTTCACATCATATAATTATTCAAGGATATCACCCTCGACTCTGAATTCACAAGTATTTGCACATTGTGCCAACTGAAAATTTTCATTTCCTTTCTTTCTTCTTTTCAATAATTTCCGTCAAACAGGATCACAACATATAATGAACCTCATATAGATAGGGCATATAATTTACAATTGAAATTAATTATCCTGAAATCACATCAACACCCACTGTAGTAAGTAATAGAAAGTCACTTTTAGCCTCATAGATATTTGTAGTGACCAACAGATAATGATAGGTATAGCTATCTCCATATAAAAGTCCAACGTGAGTGTTCACATAAGTAGATTTCAGGATTACGAAGCTCACTCATTAGTGATGCATATTAAGAGGACTTGCCTCAGTTTTCAAACCAAATAAAGTTAAGGAAAAATATCTTTTTTTTAACAATCAGAATTGTACATGTAATGACACCATCTCGTGTAGTGGCCTCATCCACACTATAGCAATTATATCAATGGGTCGGGCATCTACCTCTTAAGCATTATCTACCTATTCATTCTACATATCTAACTTGTAACGTACATAGATTTGTAACTATAATGGAGTGTG